>KZ451980.1:1138421-1310987 GCA_002786265.1 Apostasia shenzhenica
TCGTGTGTTAATTGGGCTTGTGCACCGTGCACCGGTGCACGCAAAAATTTCTCCTGTTTCTCAGGCTTTTCTTTCTTGCAGCATAGTTGGAGTACATATATTATTATAACTTACGAACTAGGAGTTTTAAGTTATAACCATACTATCGTATTAATTTTTAGGTGACGTAGGGGAAACTGTGGTATCGAGCGTGAAATTAAGAAAAAAAAAGTTAGAACAAATTGTGTTTGAGTTACTCGGAGCTAGTGTGATTTGATTAGTAGTAAATTTATTAGGTTAGCATGAATTTATTGTTTGATTATTAGGGTTAGAGAGAAAATTGTTTAATTTGAAAGAGATAATTCGGTTATTTATAACCTTGATTAGAGGGGAGATTTATGCCTCAATACGTGTTTGATGAGTTTAATTAACGAGATTAACTTAACTGCACTAACTTGTGGTAGGCCAAATAGATCCTATGATTCATTTGCTTTTTGTGCCATGACAATCTTTGGTGATAGTCTAGTTAGTTTTATTTGGTTAATCAAAGTTTTAATTAAAAATATTCATTATTTTTTTAAAATTACTTTTTACATCTAAATAAATTTATATCAAAATTTTAGATAAATTTTAATTTTAAAAATTAATTGTTATTAAAAAAATCTTAAAATTATTTTTTTTTAACATCTTTTGAAACTCTTAATACTAAAATAATCATATTTTATATGGCATATAAATGTTAATAATATATATACCTGACTTCCAATGAATTTGATTCCGTGACCTGATGGTTATCCGCTCTTAAAAGTTTGATTCGAGCTTTTTTTTTCTAACTAAAAAAAAGAAATTATAAAAAAAAATATTTTAATATTAAAAAATATGTAAAATGTGAAATATTTTTAATTTTAAAATTCATATATATATATATATATTAGATGTGAAAAAAAATAATTTTCATATATAAAATTTATATTAAATAAAAAAAAATAACTTGAAACAAATGAGACCTTAAAAAAATAACTTTTAATATTACTCGCATATTACCCTCATCACAATTTAAACTACATATAAGGAGACATATATGAATATAACTTGTGCGTAAATACCCCATCTTGTTATTGTTGAACAAGTAGTAAATTTAACAGTTAATGATTTATGCATAATTTCATATAGTATGCATTGCTGAATAATTCAACAAGTCCTAAATGTCTAACTCAAAACTCTAATCCATTATCCATATGAATAAAGTTTGGACTAAAAAACACAAATAATTTTAAATCATTGTATAAAATACTCTAATGATCAAAAAGCATAAACATGAGTTTACTAAAAGCATATAGAAATATTTCAAATGTTGAACATTTTGCGCGCGTGCGCACGCACGCAGATATATAAATATACACACACATTGTTCTATTAGAGTATCACTGGATGTTGCCACGACTCACCCTAAAGATAATGCAATAAAAAATCATCACATTATACCGAAAATCGCCCTCAACAAGTACATGGACTAAAAGTAACATTGAAAAGGAGATTGTAAAAATGGTTTGTAAGATGAAAGCATGGTAAGGATCATACAAGTGAGATTTAGCACAGAATGAACATGAGCAATAAAGAGAAACCAGTCTGGATTCAGAACCAGCCCAGGAAATGTAGAAATTATGAAGACAAATGATCAGGGTTATTGTTGCAATAATAACTGCATACAGTGAAGTTTTTCAAAGAAAGAAGCATATCAAGTTCTATTATATGTTAGCAGATCTGTAGTATAAAAAGAAGAATGATATGCAAACCAATAAGTGACTATAAATTGATCAAACATTATTTAGGAATTTAATTTGCAGAATTATTAGTGGATTAAACATAATCTCCTAAATAATTTTGTAAAACTGCACATTTATCTTAAAACGTGCCATGGCCTTTGACCTAAAATGTGGCTCCATATTCTATTCTCATTCATTCAAAGTATGGAGGAAACATCAAGCTGCAGTCTTATCATTCTTTAACAGAAACACAAGTCTTTCAAATGTTAAAAATCTGTAATATTTAATGGACTGCCGCTCTCAAAATTTCTCAAAAAAAGAAAAGTAATAGAACAACGGACAACAGTTTGCTTGATGACAATAACTAAGCATCCATCAAAAACTTGAACCCATCAAGATTTCCATTAAAAAACGGCGAACGAACAGAAGTTTCTGCAGCAAAAGTGAACATTAACTATATATCCCAATAAAAGAAATCTAACTATAGGGGGGAAAATATTTCTATATACCTCAGGTGCTCAAAAAAGATTGAGGATGGTAGCATCATAGGAGGAAGAACAAAAGCTCATGCTCTGCCACTCCATTCTTCATAAAATTCTTCCACAAATTCCTCCATGAACTTATGCCTCCTTCCAGCTCTCCTCCTCCCAGCCTGACATTTCCAAATTTTTCGTGTATAATTGTGGATATAATCAATTATAATAGGAATTTTATTTGGTATTAACATTAGTTAAGGTTTAGCCTTAACTAAATTTCATAGTTAAGCCACAACTTTAATCTTAATTTAACCTCAACCTCATGAGTGTTTATCTATAGCTTATAAAAATTATTAATCATAGGCTTCGACTGACTTTTGAAAAAAAACGTATATCATCGAAAGACCAAATCCCATTGTCTCGATTTTGACAAGCAAAACAGTGGGATAGCTGGTAGTGTGATGGGTGATTATCACTTCTGTAGTGAGGCTCATGAAGACCAAATCCCATTGTCCATGCATTCTTTAAGTTCCCAGAGCTTGCCCAGGACAGGAGGTGATTGGTGTTGGTTCGGTCATCTGACAACATCTGGGAGTAATACTCATTTTGTCATCTAGATGGATTCATAAGATGTTCACCCCTCATGTAGCTGAATGCTTAGCTGTGAAAGCTAGTCTCAAATATCTCCGAGAACTAGATTATCGAAGGTGGATTCTTGAATCCGATGTGACAAATGTGGTTCATCTTGTTTCTTATCCAACCCTCCACGCTCCAAAGGCTCTCATCATTGACGATATTCATGATGACTTGGCACTTGCAGACAGCGGTACAGTTAACTATTGCCCTCCCTCTATGAACACTGTGGCTCATCTCCAAGTGAACCATGCCATGTGTATTCCCTCATATTATTTTGCTTGATGACATGCCTTATTATATAAGTTCAGTTATATGTAATGACACCCCTTCACGTACGCCTTCTTGTTGAATGAATTATCTTGGCAACTTGCTTTATCACAACAACAACAACAGAGCCTTAATCCCACTGAGTGGGGTCAGCTACATGAATTCTTTGTTTCTATTGCACTCTATTAAATAACAACACCTAATTTAGCTCCAAGTATGCAAGAACATTTTTTATAGGTTCTTATCATGTCTAAAAGATCTTCCTCTTCCTCTTTTTATATGAGCAAAATTTAATAATTCAACCTTTCTTACTGAAACTTCTATCGACCTACAATTTATATATCTAAACAATCATCTAAGATGACTCTCTTGGATCTTATCCTCGATTGGGGCTATTTCAACTTTTTTCTCTCATGAATGCACTCATTCTAATCTTGTTTTATCAAAAAAATAAAAAAATCTAGTTGTTATTGATCATCCAATGTGTGTCAATTCTCATGAGAACCTATCCACAAGGGATCTACTCCCTCTCCAATAGGTCATTTTTAATCACTTGGAGCTACAACGAGAGTCATCAGCTCTTAGAATTTTTGCCAACCATAGTGGAAGGTACCAAGACCAAGACCTAAGGACTACAACTTGCATGAACAATTTGATCCCAAATGAATCATCTTTGATAACACTTTTAGAGTAGTAGTAATTTTGATAACTATGCTGAGGTTAATACACAAACAAATGATGGGCGCCTTCCAAGTTCCAACTAAAAAGCTTAAACTAACCCAGACTTATACACTAATACCACAACTTCTTGTTGATCATCTAATATACGGCAATTCCCATGTTATCCCAACACAACTAACATCCAATCTTAATTGAAGTTGGTACTAAACATATGCTGAACAGGGAAAATTGCATCTCAATATCTTGTAACTTTTCCATCTGTAAACACTATTTGCACAAGCATTTAAATTCCAGTAAAAGAATATGCATATTGGTTGAAATTCTTGCTACATTCTAGTTCATAAATGTATAGATAGTTACTGCTACCATTGATACAAGATACAGTTTTTGAGAAGAAGAAAGCATCTCACGCTACCAATTTTCCATATGTTTCCTTTATGATTTCGGTAGTCAAATGAAGAAACCCTATAGCAAGCAGTAGCACACTGCATCCGAGCATGCTAAATTATGACAAGTGAGATTATAAAATATATTCATTTATTAAATATACATTCAGGACAAAGCATTTCATTATGCTGCATGCATCCCAATATAAGTTCGCCAAGCAATATCGAATACTATTTAGCTAGCATTCTGACAATTGAACATTTCTGATTGTGTGGTATGATGGTCCCTAAATGAGTTAGGATAGAGCTTTTCATGATAAAATCTCACAATTATTAAAATACTAACCGGCTTTAGCCGCCATTTTATTGTTGGTTACAATATCTCATGCTTGATAGTAAAAGGATAACTATCGTCAACATCATTGCAAACACAAGGATCTGTGATTAGATAGGAATGAGGACTTCTAATTGCAAAGTTGAATATAAAAAATCTTCATCATGCCTCAATTATAAAAAGGCAAAGAAGCCGAAGGAGGAATTGGATGGATCATAGAGAAAAAGAAAAGAATTATCTCTCATACCTCAGTCTTCATCATATCCTTTAGTTTGAATAGCTTCTCATGGAAATGATTAATTGTAGTTTGCTTCTCGTCCTTGTTCATGTACTTTTCCTTCGATAAATTTTGACGAGGGGCTACTGCAGGATCATGCAGTATTCGGTTCTTATTTCCACCATAAGTGAAACATCGAGCAATTCCTGCAAGTGTTGTAAAATGTGGAGCATGCTTCAAATATGACATGAGGTGAATGAGACAGAGAAAGTACAAAGTTTGATTTACATGAACGCTCAAGAGGATTTAAGAAGTCTGAATAAAGATTTTTGATGCAAAGAGAAGTTATGACATTTCATTTAATATTATGTGACCACAGACAACAATCACCAAACCTTTATTCCACTAGTTGAAGTCGGCTATATGAATGCTTTGTTTCCATTACACTCTATTAAATAAGAGTTCCTCATTTAGTTCTAAGTACGAAAGATCATATTTTATAGTTTCTTATCATGTCTTTTTTGATCTTTTGTTTTCTCTTTTTTATATAAGCGAGATCCAACAATTCAACCCTCATTGCTGGACCTTCTATCGGCCTACCTCTCTCAATTTTGTCTTCAATTGAAGCTACCCCAACTTTCTTACAGATGAACTCATTCCTATTTTCTCTTTTCATGTATACCCACTCAACTACCTAAAAATCACATAACATTGCTGATATTATAACTATTTTATAAAACTTACCTTTAAGTTTGAGTTAGATTTTTGTCACACAAAACACTATATGCATTTCCCCACTTAATTCATCTTACTTGAATTTTACTAAGAACATCACCATCTATTTCACTATCATTTTGTATAATTAATCTGAGATATCTAAACAGCTCACTTTTCTCGATAACTTAATCATCAATTGTTATCTCCTCAATATAAGCATTTTTATCTTGACTAAATTTACTCTTCATATATTCGATTTTAGATTTATTAAAATAATAACCTTTAGCCTCAAAAGCCCTATTTGGCGCGAGAACCAAGATGGTACTAGTTTAAAAAATAATAATAAATTTTTAAATTATTTTACACAAATTTTAATGTAAAAAATATTATTTTATTTCACATACTCAATAATTTTCAATAAAAATATTAACTTTATTTCACATCCTAAACTAAAATACTAGAATCGAGTATTTTGATGTAAGATGTGAAATAAAATAATATTTTTTATATTAAAATGTATGTAGAATGATTTAAAAATTTTATTTATTTATTATTATTATTGTTTTTTAAAGTAGTACCATTTTGATCCTAATTTTAGTTCTCACGCCAAACAAGACCTAAGTTATTTCTCCATAACTCATATTTCACTTTAATTTCATTTCAAGTCTTATCAATAAGAATATTATCTGCAAAAATCAAACAACAAGACGCCTTTTAAATGGGCCTGGTCAGGACTGCCATAACTTTTTTTAATCACAGGATTTCATAACTAATGTAAAGTGATATAGATTTAACGTTAAAGCCTTGACGTAATCCAATTGTAATAAAATAATTCTTACTTAAGCTGCTTGTACTTGAACATAAGTAACAACCCTCTTAAATATGTCTATAATAACTTGAATATAAATAGTGCACTCTTTTTTTTTAACTCTTCAAAGCACTTCCCATGGGACTTTATCATAAGCTTTTTCTAAATCGAGAAAATCAAATGCAGATTTTTTCTCTCCATGGACTTCTCTATTAACCCTATTAACAAATGAATAACTTTCATAGTAGATTTATCTATCATAAGTCAAATTAGTTCTATGATACCATAGTATCACGGCGTAATCTATACTTAATCATCCTCTTTCAAAATTTTAAAACATGACTCATTAATTTAATTTCTCTACAACTAGTATAATCTTATGCATTACTTTTGTTCTTGTAAATAGATATCAATACACATTTTTTCTATTCATTTGATATCATTTTAATTTTTAAAATCATATTAAATAATTTTGTGAACCAAAAAACTCTTTTACCTCCCATACAGTTTCAAATATCTATTGAAAAATTTAGTCCTACTGCTTT
Organism: Apostasia shenzhenica; assembly: GCA_002786265.1. Lineage (NCBI taxonomy): Eukaryota > Viridiplantae > Streptophyta > Magnoliopsida > Asparagales > Orchidaceae > Apostasia > Apostasia shenzhenica. The sequence continues at coordinate 1,145,234 of KZ451980.1, forward strand.
TCTGCAGTTCACCTTTTTTAAAGCCTTCCAAACTTCAACTTCACTAATACACTGGATATAAAAGCAATTTTTATTTCCATTTTGAAAGCTAAATTTTCTTAAATCAACTAATTTATCATAATCATCATTGAAAAGCTTATGAAAATAACTTATCATTATTTGGAGCTTTTTCTTTAGAATCTCCCAGTACATCTTTTGTCACCTTCCGGATGCAGTTAGTAACCATTATCTACATAAGATCAATTTTCTTCTCAATATCCAACTAAACTATTTTTTTAAACAAAAGTGAAATAAATACAACTAGTTTAGTTTCAGTTCTATTTCAATTTGATCTAATGCTTAAGGGGACAACGCATACTATATGATTTGAGTTGTTTCATTTCAATCCACTTCAATTCTTTGGTTAGATATTTAGATCAAACCCACTGATTTTTGAAAAAACAAAACGAATAACTCAAACAGAATTAACTAACTCAAATAAATCATTTCTTATTCTCTGTATGATCAAGTATCCAACACATACACTAAAAGCTAATACCAAAAATAATGGGTACAAAATCCATTAGAAAGCATCTAACAGCCCTCCAACTCAAGCATTAAATAGCTCTCCAACTCAAGTTGACATCAGAAAACAAGGAAATTGGAAATAATTATGACTACTGTTAAATTGTTCATGACCAAACAGCACAACTGTAAACTGTGAAATAATTGGAGCATTGCAACAAGATTTAAGATTTTGAAGTATCATCAAGTTCAAATACAATACAAACACATGTATCCTTTAGTTAGTAATATAACACTACAGAAATAACAATGATTACCAAGACAATCCTCCATGGTCAAGTTTTTAGCAATCACATGAAGCAAAAGCACAAATGTTACCAAGGTAGTTAAATCTGAGTATATGTAAGGATTCTCAAGAGTACCTATCCTTCAGAGAAAGTTAGACGAATTAAACGTGGTTATGCAAAGATAAATGAAAGAAAAATTCAATTTAGGAAGGGTACAATAAAGAAGAAATCCAATCCAAAGTATTCAAAATTTGATGAACAAAAAGAGACAAACTAGTAATATATATATATATATATATATATGACAATAACTGAATATCATTAGAAATTACAAGAAATCAGTGACCACATTAGTTTTTCAAGAAAAACACAAACAAAGGAATAGTCCTTATTTTATATATTCCATGCAACAAGGTACACTATAAATTTACTCCTAGAAAACCTGAAAAGAAAAAGAATGTGCTAAGTATAAAAATAGAACAAAAGGTTTCGCAACATGAAGTTTAACAATATTTACCAATTGCACCAATAGCATCCAAACGGTCGGCATCCTGTACAACACAAAACTCCAGAGAAGAATCTTTAGCTGACATTGCAATTTCATTCTTGAAACCTGAGAGAAAAACATGATGCCTTAAAGATGACAAGATTTCTCACAGTATTGCATATCAACTTAAAATAGTTTGTATATTCAAAGGACGATCCACCATGATGTTGGTTTTCCAGTAAGTTGTCCCTGACATCCAAAGAACAGGTCATGAATTCTAATCTTAAACCCCCACCCAACCCCTTCACACAAACGCACCCCCCACAATGTGGCGACACTTTGACCTTCTAGGCGCCAATTCCAGGAAGTAAAAAATGTGTAAAGGGTGATTTAAAATGGAATACAAGGACCGATAAAATTCAAAGCAACTTATTCAGAAGTCCAATTTAAATCACTCAAATTATAGGTTTGAAGCGTGAGAAAAAGTTATATATTATTACCCATTCCTTTTATGATGCCAAGTATTTTCTCCTTTTTGCTCTCTTCCACCCCCTCCTCCCCAAGAAATTTCTCCACTGTTGCTGTGTCCTCCGTGAAATCCCTATCAAAATATATGAAGCATCATTACCATTTAGCGATATGAGTAGAACCCATAGCTTTAAATCGCCAAGTAAAAGATCACTACAAAAACATGTCTATGACGCAATAATTGTGTAAAATAAAAAACAAGAAACGACATGGGGGAAGAAAACTTACTTGTTGTACTTGTAATCCCCTGCAAGAATTAAGAAAAACACCACTTAAAGCACCAAAAGAAAGATAGAAGTTCATCCAAGTCAGATAAAAGGAAAAAAAAAGGGAGCTTACCAACGTCATGAAGGAGAGCCGCCAACTCTACCTAGCAAACGAGAATCACACAATGACGGAATACGATAGACAAGAAGATGGCAAAAGAGTCTAGCGATGTCAAATTGAGAAAATCAATTATTCTAAACAGAAATGAGAGATTAGATAAAGGTTCCCTTACTACTTCCAAGCTGCCATCATTCAAGCCCTCCTCATTGGCAAGCGAGAGAGCGAGATCACGAACCCTGAACGCGTGTGGCGGGTCGTGTGAAGCGTCGCGGCCCGCCATGGTCGACTCCACAAGCTTTTCCGCCATCTTGAGTGTCCGCCGCCGCCGACTCTCCTCCATCTCCCTCCCTCTTCCTCTATGCAAAAGGGTCCACCTCCGATTCTCTGCGACTTGCCCTAGCCGCAAATCAAGGTTCCATAGAGAAAAGGCCGATGTCGCTATCATGACCCCGCCATTCTCAAAAGATAAACTGCACGGCTGCACTTGAGCGATTTAGAGCCATCTCATCTCAGATGATGTGCCTAAGACACGTGGAATTTGGTTGGAAGGAGACTCTATGGAGGTGCTACAACTTATTCATAATAGCTTGTTCCAATATGAAATTTTTCGATGCCAGTTAGATTTCACAGAGCATGTATGGAACTCTTCAGAGCAGCAATAAGGAGGGCAGCAACTAGCAAATAGAGCTCTAACTGGAACACTAGCAATGCCTTCAGAAAATCTTAGAACCCATGCAAATCCGCATAGAGACATTATCGTTGAGCAGATTACAAATATTTTGCTCTCATTCTCTTTTTGTCAAATCCGCATAGAGACATTATCGTTGAGCAGATTACAAATATTTTGCTCTCATTCTCTTTTTGTAAGATTACACATATATCACGTAACGTTAATAGTGCAGTCGACTTTTTGGCTCATTATGCTACATTAGGTAACTTTTGTTGGGAGAGAGATATGCCTCTTCCCATTGCTTTTTGCAACATCCTCAAGGAGGATGTTGGTTGACTTCTATATTATTTGTAATATCGATTTAGTTTAATGCTATGGCTTGCCATCTTTCAAAAAAAAGACATAAACTACAAAAATTTCTCAGCTGCATGCATGGCATAAATTTTTAAATTTTATTTAGTGGAATAAAATTATTTTATAGTATAATTACACCCAGATCACTGAATTTAAAATTTAATAACTCAAAGATCCATATTTTTTAAATTATAACATCAGAGTCCTGAATTTTAATAAATTATCAAATGGATCGTTTTAAAAAAATTTTATTATTAAATTTTTTTAAAATTACCATATACCCCTGGGCCTCTCTCTCTCTCCTCCCGATCGACGCGCACGGGTGACGCCGTGCGATCGCCGGCTGGTCCGGCGGTCGCGCTGCATTTGTGACCCACCAGCTACTGTGCAGGGATTGAGAGGAGAGAAAGAGAGGCCCACAAGTGATAGCAGCGCGACCCGCCAGTGGCCACGCGGCGTCGCCCGTGTGTGCCGATCAGGAGGAGAGAGAGAGGCGGTAGCCTCTCTCCTCGATCGCACACAGTGCGCAGCCGCTGGACCCACTGGTGTCCATGCAGCGTCGCACGTGCGCGTCAATCGAGAGGAGAGAGGAAGAGTCAGCCGCCTCTCTTTCCTCCCGGTCGGCGCACACGGGCGACGACAGCCTGACCCACCGGCGGCTACACGGGAGCCGTGCGGCCGCCGGACCCGCCGGTGGCCGCGCCATGTTGCTCGTGCCCACCCATCCGGAGGAGAGAGAGGCGGGGAGGAGAGAGAGAGGCCAGGGGTATATTGATAATTTTAAAAATTTTAATACTTTATTAAAACTCAAGAACTCGATATTATAATTTTAAAAATATGAATTTGTGTATTATTAAATATTAAACTCAAGAGAAACTGAGTATAATTATCTCTTATTTTATTTACGAAGCATGCACATTATGTAAGAGTGAAATAAAAAAAATTTAACATTTCAATTTACTTAAAATATATAATAAAGTTGATTTTTTATATTATTTAAATTTATATATAATATAAAAATAACAGTGAAAAAATATTTTAAAAAGTATTTGAGATTTTTTTAGCATGAACTAAATAAGGAATATCTGATTCAACATTAGTATAATATTTTTATATTATTGAAAGAAATTAAGTATTTAATCTCACGTTATATTTAAATAATATTATAAAAAATATTATCATATTAAAAAAATATATGAAAGAAACTGTAGTCATCTCAATATCATTGAAATAAACGCTGCTTTAGACTAGTTTGCAAATTCAATTTTATTTAATTTTTTAAAATATAATAACATAAACATAAATAAGCAAATAAATGAACTTAATTTTTAGGAGCAATTGCAAGCAAGCTTCTATGAAAAATTATATTTACATATTATTTTTAAAAAAAGCTATTTATTTACATGCCATCCTATATGATTACCATAGGCGCCCAGTAGTCAGTAGTATATTTGTAAGTAACAGTTAATTAATAATAATAATCAATATTTAGTGGCAGTGGTAGTCTAATTACACTGGCAGGATATTTAATAAGGTGTTTATGGAATTGTGTTAAGTCAACGGTAATTTATAAATAAAATATTTTATATATATTTTTATTTATTATTAATGTGTGTTAAATTGAGTTATATAAATATAAATAAAATTTAAAGGGTAGTTATTATTTATTTTTTTATTTTTAAATATAAGTTCAGTGTTTCAATACGGGTTTGATAATTTTTTTTTAAGTTTAATTTATGACTGGTGAAACATCTTAACCTATCATAGACCTCAAGCGCACCATACCACAAACCTCGGGTCCTTCTCGGCGATGCCATTTCGGAGAAGGCTCGCCCTTCTTGGGCCGCTTCCATCGTGCGGGTTGTGCGTGCTTCTTGGTCCACAAGCCATCATCCTCGCGGCCGACTACTTGCCGGCCGGAGACGAGTGATTCTGCAAATTTCTTCTCGAGTAGCGCCATCAACCTCCGACTCGTGTCTTCGTGCTACTGCGGCAGCCTAAGAACTAGCTGGCTTTTCTTGCTCCAGATTGAATACTCATCTTTTTCTCCTTTCCTTTGAGCTGAGGTACATCCCTTCGTGCTGAGTTGTCTGCTGAATCCCCGTTAATTTTAACTTTCTTGAGGATTTATGACAGCCTGCGGCAATGAATTCACGGCAAAACCATTAGAAATGGAACACACAATGCATTGTAAACTTCCGTTACTCGTTAAATGTCATTTATCAGCAGAATTTACAAGGAAATTGAAATAGAAACGAGAGTGAAAGGAAGATTGGGTTAGCAGAGGAAGGAGAGATTGAGGAAGAAAAGAAGAGATAGAAGGAGAGAATCACCCACTTAGCTGCCGCATTTCCTCCAGGAAATTCTATTAATAATTGGTTGAACCACCTTTTGGGTTCAATTGTCCGTGATCCGGCTGAGGTGCTCTGCTCAATTGCTTACCATAATTTCAGTTCCTTGTATGCGTGGCTCTGCTGAAGAATATACTTATTCTATCAATTTATCCATCTGCTCTGTGAATCTTTAAGCTGAACGTGGTTGCTGCTGTCTGAGCTCGTTTGCAAAGCCTATTTTGATTTGTGATTTTTTGTTAGCTAACTTCAATCCATTTGAATCTTCAATTAGGTTTTTATAGAAGAGTACAAACACCATGGAGCTCCACTTTGTTACTTGCATGTTTCTAGGATTATGTTTTTCTTGACTTCCCTTATCATTAATACATTTTGTTTTTGAAATTTGCTATCACTTGCTCTGAAAAGCAACAATGTTATTGAATAAACATCTTTAACATTGATTTCCTGATATATTCTCGGCAAATTTTTCTTTGTAATAATATAATTTGGACTATTCTCAAAATTATTGAATGCTCAGATTTGAAGACTGTACTTGAAAGACTGAAAAGAGGAAAGATGTCATACATGAGGGGAGATCTACTTACAAGGATGAGAAAGCTAGTCAAGGGCTTGGCTAGGCCTACACCAGCTTGGCTTAAGGCCATGGAAGAGTATGTTCTTATATGGTTTCTTATTATTGATTCATATTGTCATAACTAATTGTGTTGTCTTGCCTACTACAGTTCTTTGCGGTAGTCTTTTATAATCCCAACAAGAGGAAAAATGGATATTCTCCTTATTTCTCGCCAGCAGTGCAGATTTTCTGTTCTTCTGTTAGGCAATTACTATTTAACAGTGGATGTGACGACTTAAAATTCTTGGCATGCAATAAAGCAGAGAGTTTCTCAGTTTTTTAAGGAGATAGGAGTACTACCATTTTGTTTATCATGTTGCCTGATTCTGTATTTAGCTGATCATTCGTCATTACAAGTAGAGAAACAAAAGAGTCAAGTCTATTGTTTTTTTGCTTTTTATGGTTATTCGTGAATCTTGATTTGCTATACAGGGCGCCTCCTGTTGTTTTTCCTCGCACTGATGGAAAAATCAAGAAGATTGAGTTGCCAGAGGATGTTTACGTGCAGAGGTTCTTCAAGAAGCATCCTGATTCATTATATCATGATCCTGTTAGGTATCACATTTCTTGGCATTTCTCCTTCCCTTCTTTCATTTGCACATCTTGTAAGTATATTTTCGTTACTGTGATTGAACAGTAGTTTCTGAAGTTCAAACAACTCGCAGAACTGAAATTCTTTGTTTTACTGATAATATCAGCATTCTTGATGTGTAATTTGTGCTTTATATTATATATAAAATTCTTTGTATGTGGATGAATCTCTATTAATATTTTAGGGCTTGTTTGATGCGAGAACTAAAATGATATTAATTTAAATAATAATAATAATAATAATAATAAATAAATAATTTTTTATTACATTCTACACAAATTTTAATATAAAAAAATTATTTTATTTCACATACTTAATTATTTTTAATAAAACTATCAACTTTATTTCACTTCCTAGATCAAAATACTCGAATCAAGTATTTTGGTATAATATGTGAAATAAAGTTGATAGTTTTATTAAAAATAATTAATTATGTGAAATAAAATAATATTTTTTATATTAAAATTTGTGTAGAATATAATAAAAATTTATTTATTATTATTATTGTATTTTAAACTAATACCATTTTGGTCCTGATTTTAGTCCTCGCGCTAAACAGGGTCGTAGTTAATGTGATTATACCAAGCTAGCTTGTTTTGCCATGCTTATTCATGTCAGTGGGCTTGAAGGTTTGTACAATCATGCTTTTTTTTTTTATAAAAATTCTCATGCTGTTCCGTTTCTGGTAAACATTGAGGCATAGGAGGAATGCTCGATAAATGTTCCTTTTAACTAAGACCACTTATTGTTCCTTGTGAAATCCATATCATCTGTTTGAAATTGAATCCCCTATTGCTCATTTTGTGGTTTGAATTGTCATTTTTTTGTTGTTGGCATATGAGCTTACTGATATTTCAGGAGTTGCTAAAATTTTGTAGAAGGGATGGGAATCGTCAATTGTGGCGTACTTTTTAAATTTTAATAGTATATCATTATTTTCTGTTGTTTGCTACTGATTTTTGACTGATGTGGTAACTGATTCATAAAAAATAGTAATAAGCTCATTTTACTGGAACAGGATAAGTGGATTTGACCCCCCTCCTGCTCGTATTTTTGCGTGGAGAGTTCTCGAGCTGAAAGGGCAGGGTGTCAGCGAAGAGGATGCGACTGCTGTGGCCGACGTATGCTGTCATCCTCTTTTGAATTCAGTATCCATTGTTGAAACTAAAGTTGGAGTTTTTGTACGCTACAGATGGAGTACATGAATGAAAAGAAAGCCAAGAAGAAAGCATACTCTGAACTGAAGAAGATTGCTCGACTCCAAGGGAAGAAGCCACCACCAAATCCATATCCGAGTGCCATCAAAGAAATTCAAGCAGAGGAGAGGAAATACGTGCAGGACCGCTTCTTTAATCCCAAGATTCTTGATATTGTGAAGAAGATGAAGGAAGAGAAGGCTGCTAAAATGCAAGAGAGAATGGCTGCCTTTGCTGATGCTAATGATCAGCGTACTGGCAGAAATGAGCGCTGGTGAGCCTCTTCCCTTTACTGGTTAGTCTTTTTTGTTTGAAGGTTTGCTTTGCCATCTCGATCAAAGACTTTCTTCTTGAGGTTTTTGCCTGCTTGGTCTTTTATGTTTCATGCGAAATATTTTTTTATAAAGCTACATCATTATACTGGAAATGACATTAATGTGAGAAATTTCTAACATGAGGGTGAATTCTCAAGTTCATGGATGGCTTGATTCCTTATCCTGACAGCAACTTTCCACTGTACTGATGCTTGATCAAAATCTCATAATTCCAGTGAGTTTAATGATACTGTTCTTCTTGGAATAACAATATATTAAATCTAATTTACATATCTGATAGTAAATTGTGGGCTATTAATGATCATTATTTTTGTATTTCGAGCAAGCAGCTCAATATGGCATCATAGTATCTATATGCTTGTGGAGACTATCCAAGATTATTATCATTGTATTTTGAACAAGCTGTGTTTGAACAGGCAGCTTAATAAGGCATCATGGGACCTATTTGCTTGCCATGTTGCTGACGGGGGATCGAGTTCGAAGAAGATCAGCGGAGGATCTTCCACAGAGAAGATCTTGGTTTGTAGGTATGCATTGTTAGAAATAGAAATTAGAAAGGCAAGCCAAAAAATCACATAAAATCTCACACGGGTTTATCTAAAGCCAAAAAATCTACTAATCAAGTTAGACTTTGTCAGATACGATTATAAGGAAAAGAGTATTCGGAATAAACTCCCTCGGGAAGCAATAAGATGACTTCGTTGATTCTAGTTTCGACCTCTTCAACCGATAGTAAAAGTTCTCTATATGTAGCCAATGATATGAAGGTCAATAGGAGTTCGCCGGTGCCTTCTCCAGTGTCCTGTGACTACCCTCTCATATGAGCACTAAGTGTTTGGTAGATTTTAGATGGATGTGTTTTCTATTCAAATAAAATGAAATGGATTCATGTTTCCTTCCACGACGTCTTCTTGATCCTGAATGTTGAGTTTGCTTACAAACTCGAGGAGAAGGTAATTGACTGGTTGTCGAACGATGCTAATATGATAGTTGTGTTGTACGTCTCTAGTTTAAGCATAAGTGGGAAGCCCTGTGAAACACTAGGAAACTATGAGGATGTAACTTTGAACAAGTTGAGATGGCTTTCGAGATTTGGAGATCTACGAAGTTTGTTCTAGTGAAACTCTTTGTCCGAAATTTCAGGTTCCAAATTTCGAACAGGAGAGACCTTTGCAATTTAGTATTAATACTTCAGAACTTAGTGGAGAATGAAGATCTCCTCTAGGTTTCTTATGAGAAAGTGAATTGGCTTTGAGCCTTTGGGGTTCTTCATCAATCAGAGATTAGGTGTGGCTTAGCTTTAGATGTTAGATGGACATTCTAGATTACAATAACATTTCCTTTGTAAGCACATGAACTCAAAAGAAGATAAATTATACAAATTTTAAGTGAAAAATATGAAGAAATAATGTTACTTCATATATTTCTATATTATCTTTAAACAACGTTATAATTGATTTGCTTCTCGTTCATCCCTATTGCTCCTCACTGGGCCTTGTTGGTCCAGTTCGAAACTTTTGATCCGGCCCAATAGGCCTTGATCTATGGAGCGTACTTGGTCTTGGGCCTCATGGCTCATTTGTTCAAAGCCTTCCCATAACTCAATATTAACGATATAAATAGAATAAAATAAAGTTAGAACGAAATTGTCATTTCATAGAAATAAAAATAAAATTGCTTTTTTAACAATAAAAATCATATTTTTGGTATTATTTTTACACCTTATATCTCTCAATAATGTCTTGCTCTGAAATCCGAACAAACGACAGATCAAGTAATAATCCCTAACCTCACCTCTTCTTGCCGCTTCGAGCGCGTTTCTAAAGACTAATTTTAATGAAATTAAATTTAAATTTAAATAAATTTTTTTTTATTTAAAATTTTATATAATATAAAATAAAATTAATTATTTTATTAAAATTTATAAATAATATAATATATATTATTATTTTAATTTGTATGAAATATAAAATAAAATAAAATTTTAATATCATGTATGATATGATATGGTTAATCATACTTTCAAGTTAAGTTTTAATTTTCATTCTATAAAAACTAAATTAGATTTAAAATTATTAAAAATTGATAGCTAACGAGAGCAAGAACCTAACTTGCTTGCCCAATAAATTAAATTACCGTACAATGAATTATTTCTTTATCATACTAAGTTTGTATGGATGAAATAATTATAATTAATAATAGTGTGAGCATTTTTTTAAGTGAACCCACAATATTTTTATGATATATTTATTTCATAAAATATTTTTAAAATTAAAAAACAATATTATTTAAATAATATATTTTTAAATGGAAAAGTCCTAGCTAAAAATGAATAGTTATAATTAACCATAAAAATTTAATTAACCAAATAGCGAGTTAACTATTATATTGGTTTAAGAATAGGTTTTAAAACAAATGTGTTTGATTTTAATTTCAATTAATCCAAATTGATAACCCCTATCATAAAAGCTATTAAATAGTGAAAATTAATGATAACTAATGATATGCTACAAGCAAAATAGTATTTGAGAATATCTCTAGCAAGTTTTATGCGAGTTAAACTGACCCTAAGGACAACAAATACAAATGGAGGCGGGCATAACGACGACAACCTTGCTTCCATTTATCGTCATACTAAAAAATTAATCTTTTTGATCATCATTAAACTTGATCTCACATTTGCAATTAGTGTAGTTAATCAATTTACGCAGAAGCCTTAGAAAAAAACATTGGGAAGCCATCATTAGGATCTCTTTGATAGCAAATTCATCTTCGAAATAAGTAAAATCTAGTTAAGAACTTGAAGCGATTTTAGATAATTGAAGCAACTTCACTTAGATTCATGTTGTAGATAGTTTCTGTTTCGTAACTTTAAAATAGCTTAAAGCCCCTTTTTCGATTTGGCTTCATCTAAAATGAAAAAAAAAAGGCATGTTTGGCGGATTAATTGAAAGGATTGAAGTCGCTTCATCATACTTAGGGGGCGTTTGGTTCAGTGTTATCTCAATGTTATGTTATGTTATCTTTAGAAAGTAATTGTTTGGTTTAATGATATTTTTAAATAATATTATAATTAATTACAAAAATGCCATTACATGGTGACATCTAGATGTCACCCCAAATCGGGCGACATCTCAAGATAACACTGTCAATTTGTCATTATAATGTCAATAATTTCTAACTAAATAAAAATAATTTGGATGGCATTGATATTTTCTAATATCATAACATTGAACCAAACAAATGTTCATTGATAAATAACAATGACATTTAGATAACATGACATCTAAATAACATTGACATTGAGATAACACTGAACCAAACGCCCCCTAAAGCTAATTTTCTTAAAGTCGAAACCAATGCAGATGCTGACTATGATAGAAAGGCTACTTCAAGCTGTTGTATTTTTATATAGAAATAAATCTGCCAAAAGACAATCTGAGTATTATTTTCAGTAAGCAACATATGAAACATTAATAATAGAAGCAGCCAAGAGAAGTTTTATTAAGCAAAGGAAAATGAAATTGCTGAGGTATTGCTTTTTGTCTGTGCAGGCACAGCAATCACTTCTATAGTATATCTTGATTCTCTCTCAGTTCAAGTGTTTCTGCTGATTCAAGTGTAAGTGGCAGGAATATACAATACCCTTCTTTCAATCTTTTTCCCCTTCTACTCATAATTTCGTGGTCCACATGTCAAAATTTAGACGCAAAAATACCGAAGTTTTCTTCAGGATTAAATTAGCAATCTATTAGGGGCATTTGATTGCATTTTAATGAAATACCTATAATTACACATCTATTTGTCGCTATATCGTTCAATTTTAAGAGAATAGGCTCTTTTAGGGTCTGATTTATGCCATATCGATGAATTTGAGTTGAATAGTTATGTTTTTCATCTATTCATTGCATTACGTTGAATTCAAGTGGAGTACAATTAGTTTTTGTTGTATTTGAAGAGAATATATGCAATTTGACTTTGCCATAGCAGCTAAAGGAGTGTTTGATTCGGTATTATCTTAATATTATGTCATGTTATCTGGATGTTATTATTTTAGTGACAATTATTTTTTAAATGATATAAGATAATATCAAGATAACATTAAACCAAACGAACCGAGCACTAACCATAAACAATTTGAATATGAGCAAACTTGTTCACTAGTCAGGTTTTGAGCTATATCTGCACCATGAGGGAAGAGCCTGGCAGTGTAACATAATCTTTCACTGGAAGCAAAACAGAGTTATTAACTGTGCTTTTGGTTTTCTCTGAAAGTCATAATTACAGAACTAACATCACAAGCAAAACCAGCAAATGCCTTTAGAAGCAGTTTTATATTATGTCAAGTAACTGAAAGAGCAAGCAAAGAAAAATAGAAAACAATGTAAATAAAACCAACAATAATGAAAGGGAGAGCACCTACAGGGAGTTTTGGATATCAACAATAACTTGGACTTACATTAAATCCTTGTTTGAATGCAAAAAAAAGAGATGTTCAGAGCATAAATCATGGGAAAGACAGCATGTAAATAATGCATAATTCAATGTATTGCCCCAACAATACAAAATTATTAAAGATTGAAAAGTAGTGGGAAGAATGAAATGGAGTGTAGTCATGTTCCTTGACACAATACTACCATATAATCAATCATAGAATGTGTTAAACACGTGGTTCTAGCGCTGCATCACAGCTGTACACGTGGCTCCCAGGTGGCACTAACTTTTTATTTAAATGCTTTTATTCTCGCAGGTCTCAAACCTCGGTCAAACCTCAGCCACGTGAGTTCGGTCAAACATCGTCCACGACGATCCAGAATCACCCCCAAGCAACATCGACGACGATGTTCCTCGGCTGCACCTATCGCAGTCAGCATGGTCTGACCGCGCCGTTTCCAGTACAAAATGCTTTTTCCAGACACGTAAATCAAAGATCCTCGTGCTCCAGTCCTCACAGATCCCCAGAAGTAATGCCAAGATCGAAAGATCAAGCTCTCCCTTCGCTGCCTTTGGCTCCCCCAATGGCCGACAACAATATGGGCTCAGCATTTGTTTACTCCTTTTTCTTCCAGAAAACCAGGACGGAGCTGCACTGTCCGCTGCCTATAAATACCCTTGAACAGGCTTCAAGAAAAAAAAAGAAGAAATATAATAGATCGGAAAGACAAACTAAAAGGACGGCAGGAAGAGCAGAATCCTTCTTATATCATCTTTGTATCAAGAGCTTAAGATAAAAGAAAGCTCTCTCTCTCCCCTTCTCCCTCCTTTTTCACTCTTTGTATTAGTCTTTTTGACCTTCTCCTTCCTTTCTTTAGTGAAATCATCTCTCGCTAATCGTTTGGTAGACGTAGGGGATTTCTTCTCTGAACCACCTTAAACACCTGCGTGCTATTATGGATGTGTATTATTCTCATCTAAGCTTTAGTTGACAGGCTTAACTCACTGCGTGCCGCCGTCTCTCGGGACTCTTCATTTTTCTCTCTTCTAGGACCCCCTGTTTCCCACGTCAATATTTTCTGGTGCTTTCATTGAGACTCCGAAAAGATGGTGGCTAGGACGCGCAGAACCAACTCCGCAGCCTGCAGCACACATGCAGGTGAACCATCTGTCAGGGCGCCAGGTGATGAGGCTTCTACTTCAACGTCCCGGCGTCGCGCCAGATCTACTTCTTCTTCCAGAGGTACTCGTATTTCAGAGTTGCAAGGGATGCTGGCCAACTTCACCGACCTGGTTACTGGCCTCACAACCCAGCAGGCCGTGATTCTCAGGCAGACCCAGCCAGTCTGCGCTGCCATATTGCCCCCTGCGCCTCTCCCGCCAGTCGCGGTGCCTTCCATTCAATCATCTGTCTCTTCTCCTCCGCCCGGACACCCTATTCTTCCTCAAAAGGTCCCTCAAAACCCTTTTCCACCATGTCCGCTACCATAACCTACTTTTTTCCCTCCAGCTTTCCTTCCTTTCCTCACCGGATGCAATCCCCTCTTTGCCGGAGCTCAGGCCATTTTCTGGGTGCTAAAGGCCACCATTTATCCACACAGGCAGCTAGTATTGCAGAACTACACGGCGCCTTCATTGCGGCAGAATTAGCCAAACCTTGGATTGGCAAAACCCAAGGTGTTTGGCTTGAAGGCGACTCTACGATGGTTATTCAACAACTCCAAGAAGCTATACACGGAATGCATCAACCATCTTCAGCTGGAATGGCCGACGCTGTTCATACCTTGCTTTCTTTCCCCTTTTGTAAAATCACTCATGTTTATAGGCAAGCCAATGAGGCTGCCGATTACATCGCCTCTTTTGCGCTTTCTTCAAATGTTTGCTGGGGGTGGGATATGTCCCTCCCACCAGACTTTTGTGCAATCCTTCTTAGGGATTGCTTATCTTGTACGTGATATTTTGCTTTCATAATACATAGGCTACGGCCGAATTTCAAGGAGCTCAGGCCCTTTTGTATGGACCTGACCCTTTCTTTGGCCCGCTGGATAGCAATGCTTCTTTCTCTAATGCCATCCGGCAAGCGCCAGTTCCAGAAGACTTTAGGCCACCCCGACTTGAGGCCTACAAGGGTGCTACTGACCCTCGTGAGCATATTCAGGGGTTCGAGGCCGCTATCCGCTATTGTCAGCCTTATGAAGCCACCAAATGTCATCTCTTGGCCAATACCTTGAAAGGAGCGGCTTTCAGTTGGTTTATAAAGCTACCCAGGGGTCACATTTGTTCCTACGAGCACTTGAAATGGGAGTTGGTAAGAAATAGGATTTGGGTCACCAATCTTACCAAACACCTATTTCATCAGGTAGCCAAATGGACTATTCGATTAGCTATCAGATTATCTGATCAGCCAATCAGACAAGTTTTTAACGTAATGACTATTGAGTATCTAAATATTTCCTAGCACTAGTTAGACCCAAATAATGTTTTAGTAATGTAGTTCTACTATCATCTAATGCTTGAGATCCTTATAGATTTTCACTCCTAAGATTTTTATTTAAGTTCCACTGGGTTTTTTGTTTTACCTAATTTAGAACTCAACAGATCATCCATTTTTGAAGGTCAGACTTGCCTTGAGTATGTTTGTAATAAATAGCAGTAGACAAATGAGTTAATCTATGAAGCCATTGTCACATGAACTTATGCTAAATTCAATTCCCTAACCAGTTGTCAAATTGTGCCTCACAAAACCTTCTAGTTGAGTAATCAAGATGACATTTTTCCAACTCCCATGCAAAAAAATTGTCTATACATCTATTTGTTCTTTAAATTTTGATTTGCTATCAATCATAGTACTTAAGATCAAGGCTAAAAGAAATTTAAGGTCAAATTATAATTTTTATCGTAAGACTTTATGATCTACTATCAAAACTAAGGCCCTATTTGGCAATGGACTAAAAATCATGGCTAAAATTACTCATGGCCAAAACCTTAAATTTATTTTAAAAAAACTTTAAAAATTATTTTATATCTCATCTCACACAAATTCTAACATTAAACAATCATTTTATTTCACATCCAACACAATTCTCAATAAATCAATCAACTTTATTTCACATCATACACAAATTTTAATATAACCAACTTACTTTATTTCACATCATGCACATTTTTCAAAAATCACTAAAAATTTCAACCAAATCTTTTTTTTTCTTATTACCAAACAGAGCCTTAGCCTAAGGCTCTGTTTGGAAACAAGAAAAAAAAGAAAATTTGGTTGGAATTTATAGTGATTTTTGAAAAATGTGTATGATGTGAAATAAAGTAAGTGTGTTATATTAAAAATTGTGTATGATGTGAAATAAAGTTGATTGATTTATTGAGAATTGTGTTGGATGTGAAATAAAGTGATTGTTTAATGTTGGAATTTGTGTGAGATAAGATATAAAATAATTTTTTAAAATTTTTTAAAATAAATTTAAGATTTTGATCATGGGTAATTTTAGCCATAATTTTTAGTTCATTGCCAAACAGGGCCTAAGAGATATCAAAAATCAAATAATAATTTTTTAGAACTTAATACCATGATTAAAAAAAGAGACATTTGCATGATGGACACAGAAATTAAGCTAATTTACAGATTTCACCATAAATCTCAAAGTATTACAGATATCACATCTAAAACAACTATTTTTTTTTTATTTTCATATCCTGCAGTAAATTCTATAGGAAGATTTAACCATAGTTAAATCTCAGAGAGGTCTGATGCTCGCTCGTGATGCCCGCGTAAGAGGAAGATGCAAATAGCAGAGTGATGCTCGTGTGAATACGATGTCGCCTCGCGAGAATACGCTGTCGCCTCGAGTGAATATGCTGCCGCCGGAACCAATGCAGCTCCGTGATACCCTAACATGAAGGTCGATGGTTAAACGATGCAATCAGTGGCTGAGATTTTATTGAAATTTAACTATGGTTAAATCTTCTAATAGAATTTACCGCAGAATGTGAAAAATGAAAAAATAGCTATTTTAGATATGATATCTGTAATATTTTGAGATTTATGATGAAAAGAGAATCTTCATTACAATAATATTCTCATATGTCAAAAGTTCATATCAAAGAGAATCTTTTCTTGTGAAGTTGAGTAACTTTTTTTTCAAATAATTGTATGTTATTAAATGATAACCCTGTTTATTTATTACTATTTTGAGAAAACCTTTTCAAAAAATTTTTAAAACCTTGAACTTATAGAAAATAGCTTATTAAAAAATATTTAATGGCATAATTCTACCATAAACGATCCCATAAATTATAGAGGCAGATTTTACAAACTATAGAGGTCTTAATAAAAATTAAAATTGAATCAAGTGACCTATACGTAATTTACCCTTTCGTTTACCTTTTCCACCGCTCTCCGCTCTTCCGAGGGAAGGGTTGGACTTTGGAGGAAGAAGAGGTACCTGCCATATGCGCAAAGCCATAGATTTGCGACGGAAGATACAGATATGAGAGTTCCTGCCGCCCTTGTCACTGCCTTCGCCTTGTCCCTTACGCTCTCTTCCGCTTACAGACTTGCAGAATCGGCCGCCGCTAATGGCGGCTGCGATCGCGGCCAAAGCTTGAATCCAGAATGGCAGATCCTCACCAAGCAGAACTTCTCCTCCGAGATCCGCCTCCACTCCCACATCTTGCTCATTGTCACCATCCCATGTACACGCTTCTGGTCTCTAACCTTGTGGTCTTTCCGTATCTTCTATCACAGTCTGTTATTCGTATCGTTCTTCACGAGATCATTTCGACCGTTTTGGATGATAGACCGTAATAGCTTGAATGCGATAACTAAGAAGGGAGAAACAGCTCATATTTTTTCAGGATAGAAGACTTTTTTGTTACCTTTGCATAACTATTGTTGAGCGTCGATTCTTTGTGACTTGAGTCTTGTTGGGGGGTGACCCTCCTTATGAGGAGGAGGAGGAAGAAGGAAGTCGAGAATGCTCTTCGAGAAAGCTTTCTGTGAAGAGGACTTTTTCAGGGTGTCAATTCCTCGTCAAAACTGTGGTCAAAGAGACTCATCAAAATTTCATGAACATTGGGAAACTCGACAAAGAGAAACCTTGAATGAGGTTTGAACCTAAGGTTTGAAACCTCGAATGATGGAATGCCATGAATGAAGATAGGCTATCCTCATACTAGGAATGCCTCTAAGGAAGCATAAATTTGCACAAATACCCATTTCACCGACCTAAGTCAACCCCTTTTATCTTAGTTTAGAAAAAAGGTTGAAATCTTTTTTCAAAGTAGTGCAGAAGAGGAGCCCAACGAATAGAAAATCAAATAGAAAACCTTAGCCTTAGCTCCTCGCTAACTCCTGCATTATAATCATATTCGATGAAGTGTTTCAAATGTTTGAGTTGAATCTGGTGAAACATAGAGAAAAACAAAGAGCAATTTGATCTATTAGGGTTTTTTCAAGTTATAGCTCATCTAAGACCCCTTTTTGTTGGTATTTATAAGATACACTTCAAACTTTAGGTTCCTAAACCATTTAAGATTTATTTTAGGAAGAGATTTTCCCAATCCGAAATGTAAAACAATCAATTCGTCTGATTCCAGAAATGAACAAACAGTCCAGTAGTGAGATCGGATGTTTGTTCAATTCAAAAACTTGACCCTTCAGAATTCCTGGAAATGAACAGACTGCCCAATGAATGATTAAACCGCCCATTAATTGTTTGTAGACTTTCTTTGCTTAACTATTGCCACATCCGATGGCAAATTAGACTATCCGATAAATAGTTACGAACTTTTCCTTAAACACAACAGACTGTTCGTTTCGGGCTTCTTGATTACTTAATAGACTGTTCAATCAATATATCAATCATCTGATTGGTTTTTGTTCACTCTGTTTTAGGCTTCAATTTTGCATCTCATATTATATGTAAGTTAATATTATATTTAAAATACGACGTCATAACATCTATACAACTTATATCTTCACTTGTGAACCAAGATTTTCAATCAAATCATCTATCCTTACAATTTATACAAATTCCTAATTTTGAGGAGACATCTTTGAACCTAAGAAATCATGTTCATTCATCATCGAGAAGATATTATATTGTGAAATTGAGCATGTGCTTCTAGAAGGCTCATAGAATCCCAAACAATAGTAGAGAAGTGGTCATGCCATCTCATTATTGAACTGTCATAGGAGGGTTCCTACATCCAAATGACATGCATGACATTCTCGAGAATCCACATGAGAAACCACTAACTCTATTATTTTTCTATGAAAATGGGCAAAAGAGAGCTGAAGGAGTGTGATGTTGAAGGAGTGTCATATTGTTGGAGTGAGGCCAGAGATTCACAGCGAGCATCCAGAGACCCATCGTCAATGGAGAAGTTCAGAGGTGAAGATCTAAAGATGGATAGTCCAATATTAGAAGGTTTTCAATTGAAGAAGAAAAAAAAACAAAGGTTTCTTTGTTTGCCACTTAGGTTGAGAGCCTTAGATGAAAATTCTTGTAATTCTTTGGTGAGACTCCAAAGAACTCAAGCCAAATCTTCGTTATTTCTATCTAGTTGCCTGGATTATTGGAACCATGGGTTGCTTGTCTTCACAAAAAAAATTTATTGTCTATCTTCTAATTAGTTCAAGATCTAATAATAGAGGAGTGTATCCATATTTACCCTTCTATTTTTGGTGGAGAATGTTATTTTTTCTTGAAGGTAGATAATGTTATCTTTCGATACCATTTGTAGCAAGTGGTGTGAGAGCTTGGTTTTGTATGACCATGCAAACTTGTCTTTGAAATAATTGCCAAGATGGTTAGTTTGATAGCGAGAACTACCAGATGCTGAAATGAAGGATTTTGGACTTTCTGAGATGGATCAGTCTATACCTTCCCTTGTTGGGCTTACAACAAAAACTGGTTGTAATCGAGGTCATGGAATGATAGAACCTTAATGACAAGGTAGCCAGCTGTATTTGAATGTGGTTGTTTCACTTAGTGTCTGAGGAGAATACATTTCTTTCATTATGGAAGAAACTGAAAAGCCGGAAGACAATAGGCAACCAGGCATTCCTAATCAAGAAGCTCGTCAGCATGAAGGAACTTCTATCTTTGAGCATTTCATTGAGATGTAGAGCATCATCATTTAACTGAAGTCGATGAAAATGATGCAGTTCGATAATGAAATATATTTCTAGCTACTAGTTCACTGCTAGGGAGTTTGGAAACTCTCATGGTCTTTCTCAACAACTTAGCATTGAATAGAGTTTTCTTTGTGACCTTTGTCACCTCATATTCATTGAATGATGAGACAAGATGAAAGACTCAAGGGCCTTCGAGCAGTGAGGTCTTGGTTACTAAAAGGATAGGAGAGGCTAGAACAGAGGAAAGCTTAATAAAAATGAGGCAAACCATGAGAGAGTTACGACTGTAATAAGTTGAGGCATCTGAGGAGGGATTGCCACAAGCTGATGAGGGGCCGGAATAATGAAGACAGAGTATCTATAACCTCCTCTTCAAGCATCGTCATCGCTACTATAGTCAAAGACCAGCTCCTTGTAATGTTAATTGTTGAATAGAAGGGTGAGTGCTTAGCTTGCCAAGACATGGTATGAGTTGTTAGCTCATGACAATATAATATGTGGCAATTCAAAAAGATCTGTTTGGACTTACATGCTAGGCAACTTTGAACTTGTTAGGATAGGCAATGGCAGCATGTGGAAGATTGTTAGCCTGAGGGGACATTGTGCTTGAAACTAACCCAGGTTACAAGTTGAGGCTATAGGATGTTTGACATATCCCTGACATCCGTATCAACCTCATTTCTATGGAATGATATTCAGCATATCTTACTTTTGCTTTCTAGAATTTCATTTCCAACTTCTCTGATCTATATTGTTCATTTTTTATTCATTTTCACTCACATGCTTCCCTAAGTTCGTTCTTCCTATTCCCATCTTGTCTTGCCTAGTGGTTTGGTCTGATGTCCAGTGAATTAGCCATTTAGTTCATCTTGTATTGAACTTTTTAGAGTTTTGTGCTTTTTCTTGCTCTGGGTTTCTAGATATTTTCAGATTGATTTAAGCATTTAGGGAGCTCAATTTATATATGTGATAAAGTTATAATTGATTGTAATGGAATTTTACAGTACTCCGTTTAGTTCGTATTTCATGATTTATTTACTTTTAGTTGATCTGAATGTGCACTTCTGCACTTTTTTGTTCACTGTTTAGCCATTATGTAGAGGACCTTTTCTATTACTAAGATCCCCTAGCTTCATGAACTTTTAGCATATTTGTAGATTTAAAAAGATATTAACAATCGTTTGGTTTATGTCATACTATTTGTCAATTTATCAAAATGCTTATTGGTCCTAGGGTGTGGTGAGGCACGATCTTTGATGAAGCAAATTGCAAGTATAGTTGCTGATCAACAGGAGAAACTAGGCTGTTTAAAGTTAAGGGTTATTTATAAAAATGCTCAGAAGATGCTGGCAGATTTTATCAATGCCGATGAGGATCTGATTGTGTATTTTTATCACCAATCCACTTCGTATAAGTACCATGGGAGATTTGGTGCTGACAACATATTATCTTCAGTGCGCTACTTTATGTCACTTAAATCTGAGGAGGTCCCTTTGAAGCCCTTGTACACTCAAAAGGAACTCGAAAGTTTTGTGAAATCAACAGATAAATCAATTTTTCTCATCGAGTTATGTGGTTGGTCAAACATACTATTGCACAATGAGGATTTGCAAAATTTAACTTCTTCATCTCGACAGGTCTATTCAGGCAATGGTTGGTCTCCTCACCTAGTTCAATTTTGTTCCAAGTAGATATTGCATCCTATATATTGTTTATGACATATTTTTAAGCCTATTGTCATATATGAAAAGTTAAAGGACAATTATAGTATGACGAAAATGTTTTCGAAGACAATTTCTATTTGGATAGTTTTCATTTATTTTTTTTATTATGATTATAAGTGTCTTGATCTTAACTCTTTCTTTGATTTATCATCATCATCATCATCATAAGACTTAAACCAACTAACTTGTTTCTCTTTTTGTTCCTACTTTGCATTCAGTCATTGGTGCATATTGAATTATATATATCTCAGGATTATACCAATTGACATTAATTATGAACTCTATGCTCCTTTTCCTTTCCACCCTTTTGCATCATGTTATTGCCACAGTTGTCCTTAGAGGCTCCTGTTGGATTCTGTTGTTTGATGTCTAATTAATAACTGAATTCTTACCCACCTATTTGGTTAACTGTCTGAGTTATTTCTGTCAGGTTTGTATTTTTTGATTGGATTGGCCCATCTTGCGTTCACTGACACTGTTAAGCATTGCAGATGGCGTACTTAGAGCAGGCCTATCTGGTGAAGTGGAAGGGATAGTGCCAATTGACAAGAAAAAAACCCAAAAGGTGGCTTCTATTTATAGTATTATTCACACAGAATGATTTTGGAACAATATATCAGATGGGAATGCATCAAGCCGTAGAATCCTGATCATGAATTCATTTTGGATCAAAAATACAGGGTTTGGAAATTGAAGAACTAACTTTTGGTGTTCAAAATGGACTGAGTGAGTCTTATTGGCCTGGAGAATTTGGCTTATCTAACAGCAGTTTATGGGAGAAAATGGGATCTGAAAATGCTAATGTGAATGTTGCATGTACAGCAAAAGAATTTAAGCACTTCAAATCTTTCTTTTCAGATTTCATAGTTTTGGCAAGGGAGTTTTTTCTACCTTCTGAAAGGATGAGATTTGGCTTGATATCCGAAAGATCTTTATTGCCCTACATTGGTGTTAGTAATGTGGCGGCCTGGTTAGTTGTGCTTCAGTTCAATGGTTGCCCTAGTTGTTCAATAATTCTTCAGGCAGGAGATGACCTTAGAAAGATCTTACAAGAGGTCCACCCTCCTGCGATGCAGGTAGAATGTTTTATTATTTGTTTAGTATATTTTCTTTGCACCTTTATGTCTTTTTATATTAATCCTACAGTGATGAGCAATTAGCCGCTGGAATTTAATGGAGAACCATGGAGATATGTCAGACCAGTTTGTGTTTTGAGTTTTGACTATTCACTAGGTGTGCCTATTTATATCTCTTGAGCGATTACTCAGCGGTTGCTCTGCTATTTTCCATGATTGGAATTGCTAAACTTGGAATAGTCATAAGTTTTAACATAGATAAAAGTATAGAAAAATAGCTAGGATAAACTGTAGGCCTCTTCCTTTGTTGTTATTCTCTAAGTCTTTTTATTGCTTACCATCCTAGATCGTCCATTTTCTATTTTTCTTTTATCTCTATCTTACCATTCCGGAAAATGTTTTGTTTCTTTTTTTTGATTTTTTGTTTTCCTGTTTTTCTTTTCTGCCTCTTTCTTCCATGGCATCCTAGATGGCTAGATCTTTTATTTGGTTTTACTGCCTAGGATATACTGTGCGACTATGCATTGTTATTCTGCATTATTCAACTAGAACAATTCAACTCTTTGGATGACCTATAACAGTTCACATTTACATCTGCTTATAGCTACGTAATGTAAAACCAAATATTTTGTTTATTAACTAATTTTTCTTCCTTGCCTATGGTGACCACATCTACTAATGACCTTTAAATCTATTAATTGTTTCTTCCCATGTGGCAATACTAATTATTTTGAGGATTTTCTGGTATAGTTGGATGTTGACACGCACAATCTTGAGTCTGGTTTTCCTGCAAAGAGACCTTCGGTTGTTCTCTTTATTGACAGATTATCTGACTCGTCAAATATAAGAGGACAGAGTGAGTCAGCTCTTGAGAATTTCAGGAAACTTTCACAGCATTATCAGCTGTCTTATTGGCCGTATGGGGGTCATTCTCAACGTTTCTCTGCACAAACTGTTTCTGAAAGTCAAGACAGATTTATTTCAGGCTCCTCGAGTATTAATTCTATGAAAGATTCTTCCGCTCCAAAAACAGTTGAAACCAAGGATAACCTGGCCATTGTAATGGTTAAGAAGGGTCAAAACATTTTATCCGATAGAACTGCATCTTTTTCTCATGGTAATACTGCATATGATGTATTGCTAAATTTGCTTAACAAGAAAAAAATTGAAAGAAGCAAAAATACTAAAATAAGTTTGCTAGCAAAGGAAGTTGGCTTTCAGCTGTTGTCTGATGATTTTGAAGTCCAAGTTGTAGATTCATCACAACTTCACAAGGAAATCAATCAAATGAGTGACATGAAGACAGAAAAAGCCTCAATTCCAAGAGAGGAAAGCTTCGTTTTTGGTAAAGAACCAAGCGAAGAGTCGGCTAACACAAAGGAAGATTTAGTAGCTGCTACGGAATTATCTGCAGTAGATGATGTTGAACAAGTTGAACATGGTGACACTGAAAAGGGTGTTGAAGTCCTTGAAATGTCAATTAAATACAAGAGCGACAATAGTGAACCTGTTACTGTAGTATCCCACAAAGTCTATGGTGATTCTAGTGACAATAGTTTAATGGAAGACCCTATGAACAATGATGATAAAACATTTAAGCAAAATGAAGCGGAACAATTTCTTGGTCATGATGAAAGCTCTTCATTAGAGCATAAAATAACTGCCTCTCGGATATGCATCGACAATGATAATCTTGATGTTGTTGGCTTCCGTTCAAGCTCTGAAGGAGCTGCAGATAGTCGGGTGCTTTATTCTAGTGAAAATTATATAGAAAATGTCAGGGTTCAGGATGAAGAAAATATGGAAGTTGGTAAGTTGGATGAGCTGCAGGATCAGAATCATCCATTTGAAGGTTCATTTTTCTTTGTTGATGGTGGATATCGGTTGCTGAAATCTCTGACTGGTGGATCAAACATTCCGTCTCTGGTCATACTAGATCCAGTTTCGCAGCATCATTTTGTCATTAACGAAGGGATAGCTATTGATTACTCTTGTATGCTTAGTTCTGTGGAACAATTTCTGAATGGAAGTCTTTCTCCATATCTAGCTTCAGCATCATCTATAGTAAGTTCTAGAGAAGCTCCACGTCCACCATTTTTGAATCTAGATTTCCATGAGATTGATTCTGTACCTCAAGTGACAGCCATCACATTTTGTGAACTGGTTTTTGGCTTTAAAAGGTGTGTAGCCGGAAATGGATTTCAATTCTCCAATCTAGGGGCCGCCTGGGAAAAGGATGTTTTGGTGCTTTTTGGTTCTTCTTGGTGTGGATTCTGCTATCGTCTGGAGCTGATTGTTCGTGAAGTTTATCGAGCTTTTAAGAGCTTGAAGGATATGCTAAAATGTGAAACTGGTATCGGTAGTCCAGTGTGTCTTGAAGGTATTAACTGGCCTTTGTTGTTTTTCTTAATTGTGTTCTTATTACTGTGAAATTCTCTCTCTCTCCCATTTTGGAAGTGCCTTCTTTGCAGTAAATATTAATTTGTAATGTACATGGCATCTTCGGTGGTAAGTCAACATGATAACCCAATCATATTTGGTTACAGAAAATAGGAAAGCGAACTGCAGTTTTCGTGCTCCCTCTGTAATTAAGAAAAGCAAATTACTGCATGAGAAAGTGTAGTAGCTGTTGGAATGCATAGTCATCAGTATTAGGCCTATAGCAAATATTTGTGGCATCTTAAAGTAGTGGGAATGTAGGTACTACTTATCATCAATGTTTTATGCTTTCAGGCCCTTGCGTTATGATCTTACCTTTGTGACTTTGCTTACTCCTTTATCATAGCTTCATATTTGCAACGTCAATTTTACTTTTCTTGTAGTTGTCTTACCTAAAGCCATGGCATCCTAGCTTATTATATCTTTTTTACAGCCTTTGAAGTAGTGCGTTGCTTTTTTCAAGATTTTGTACCTAAGGTGTTCAATAATGAACTCCCGCATCAAACTTTGCAGATTTTTTTTCACTAAAGAAAGTTCAATGAAAAATCAGTGGCAATGATATAACGACATGTAGTTTTTATTATGAATGATTGGAACCTGTAAAATGAACATTATTTATCAATGTGTGCGTGTTTCCTGCGTGTGGCAGAAAGCAGGTGGATTTTGTTAAGCATGCAAAAACAGTCTAAGCTTTCTAAGAACTTGGTGAAAGCTAGCACCACTGAATTGGAGTGCATTCATCTTTCCTGAAAGTTGACCATGCCCTTTTGCAATTGAATGCAAATGCTTGCACTTTACCATACAACAGTTGAGGCTAGGTCTCACCATAATTCAACAAGGCATGTATTCTAAGTCGCAATGTTATAAAGACTTAGGTAATTTTTTTAAAGAACCTAACATTATTTACGTTACGAACAATGCTACGTAGTTCCCAAAACTAGCCTCCAAAGGTTATAGGATTTTTGGGTATTGGTTTTATTCACTAATTGTGGGGATGCTATATTGTACCATTCTCTCAATTATTGGCTAAAGCTATACTCAAAGGTTCTAGAATTTTTGGGGATTAGTTTTGGGGGCTTCACATCATTTTTCTTATGTTATCCATATGTGTGTGTTTCCTACCGCTGCAGAAAACAGGCGCGATTTGTTAAGTATTCTAAGAATTTGTGCGAAAGCTAGCACCAGGGAAGTGCGGGGCATTCGTCTTCCTGAACATGTCCTTTTTCAATTGAATGCAAATACTTGCACATTATTATTATCTGTTAAGACTAGGTTTCACCATAATTCAACAAGGCATAATAAATTTGAACAACATGCCTTTATATACCATATTGCTTTCGCAGAATACAGAAAATGTTACTCTCATGCAACCAAATAGGCATAATAATGGGATTTTTCAAATTCTCATTTATTTATTTTGTTTTCATTTATTTTCTATTTCTGAGATTGGACCTATTTATCAATACATGCTGGAAAATAGACAACATGAGCAACTTATAGACACATTCTCTTGCATGAATGTATCCACATGCACAACATATTTGTGTTTGTTTATGTATCTGAATGCAGTTTCATCTGAATGAACGCACTTTGAAAATAAAACAGTAGCAACTATTCAGAGGGAAAGTTAACATCAGTTTTGGTTGATGATCATTAGCACTTCATGAAAATTTATCTTTGTCCCAGATAACATTGAAGCGCTGGAGGCTAGCATTCCATCGATCTATATGATGGACTGTGCAGAAAATGACTGTGGTTCCTTCTTAAAATCAGTGGGAAAGGTACAGTTTAGTTTATATCAGTAGTTTTTGGTTAATAGTCATCATCATTTGTTGTGAACTATCACAAATAAATTTTTAATTTTTGTTTAACTTCCGACACATTCTAATAAAAAAAATCAGTTTTATTTCATATCCTACACAAATCCAGATAGAACAGATCAACTTTATTTTACATTGAAAATATTTTAATAAAACGTATTAATACTATTTTACATCTTACACAAATCTAAACATTAAAATAATTTTATTTCATATCATGCATATAATAATATATTTCCTATTTTTAACCCAAAAATAACTCTTCCACCAAATGAAAGCTTAGATTTTTGTCTCTCATATTTATCCCCGTTATGTTGTAAGCTTAATGTAGTAGTTAATTAGATGCCATGAAACTACTATTTGTTTATATTGCTATACGCTCTAATGATACGTTCCACTCAAGTGCCATATGGTGGGGTCAAGGAGTTCGACTTCAAGTCGGTATCTGTCCTCTTCACTTTCGATGATCAGTTGAGGCCAGAACTTATGGATCATGGTCTCTCTTTATCGTAGATTGTCGTTCTCCCCTTCTCTTATTTTCCTGTGTTTGCGAGAGAAAGAGAGAAGGGCTCTATCTTTTCTCTCTTTATTTGTTCTTCTTCCAATACTGTGCACCAGCAGGAGCTCCTGTCCTCACTGAGCACACTGAGCAAACCAGCCCTCCTTATCATCGTCCTTCCACCTAGAGAGGGGGTGAGAGAAGGGGAGACAAAGATTGAGAGAGATTTCTTTTTTGTCTTTGTACTAGTACCATTACGAGCATTCAATCGCTTCTACTATTCACTAGGCCTTCTTGTTACTCCTGTTCGCCATTGATTAGGTGTGAAAAAGAGGATATATGGAGAGGGAGAGATTTTCTCGCTCTCCTCTTGTCATGCTGCTTACCAACCTAGCTTCATATTACCGTTGGAGGAGAAGGGAGGGCATTGGTGAGCTCTGTGCTGTCCACTTGAGTAGAATGAGAGAGGGAGAGTTCTCTCCCTGCTTTCTGTGATGTAATGCATGAGTTCTAAAGATGTTTACTTCATTATTTTAGCTATTTCTAACTTAACATGCTCTTATTGAACTTGAAATATTGTATTTCACTTGTTGTGGTGATCTAGTTTTTTTTTTTTTTTTATCTTTTAACACCACAATTTCCCCCACCCATTTGGAAATTGCGGTAGAAGTGTAGTTCAAGTTTGAGATCTCGTGGTACCTAGGCAAGCTCTTTTCCCACTGTGCTAGAAGAACACCACAGTGGCCTGATAATTTTGCATTGCTCATGGACACATATTGAGATGACTGTATATCCCACATGGAATATTCAAGTTTTTTTAAAAAACTTTTTCGTTGCATGACTTCTTTTTTGAAAAATCATTTTTTTCTTGAAATTTATCATTACTCCTTTTTGGGAGCCCCCCATTTTTTTTGTTTGACTTGTTTCATATTTTTAAAGGACAATGCTATACATCTTAATAAATGACCAAAAACGTTCTAGGACCTTTGGACTGATTTTGTTGATTGGATAAGTGCATTGTTCAGAAGACAATGCTCCTATTCAATGTACAATATCATTGTTCAAAAGTCCTAGAACTCTTTTGGGCTACACTTTTTGGGCTACAAAGCATTTTTTCATTTTTTTTAATATTTGAGCATCTTTTTTGCTTAGATATGGATCCAAAATTAGTTTTACTTGGTTTAGTGTGTGAATTGAGTAATGTAAGTTAGTAGCATACTTTATCGAATTAGCTGGAGCCATTTAAAAACCAGTTTTTGGTTAATTTGTAAATTTTCAACTCAAGTTAATAGGTTTGGTGATTCCTTTATTCTGCTTCACGGCTCCTCTGTGGATGTGATAATGCCTCTTCTTTGTAGAAATTTTCTTGCTGTTCATTTGCAAAAACGCAAGACCATTTTTCCTCACGTATATGTGACCTGCTTATACTTAAATCCTTTTTTTTTTAAATTTGCTATCTTACTGAGACATTTAAATGCTTATAACTGAAAAGAAACTTATGTTGCTAATCAATTGATTGTTAAATCGTGCATGCAGGATGAACAATATCCGGAAATATTACTATATCCAGCAAAAAACAAAACTGCGATCCCTTACGATGGTGCATTGTTAGTGGTTAACATTATTAAATTTTTGGCATCTCAAGGAAGAAATTCTCATTATTTAAACAAGTATAGAGGTGATTGTCTTCTTCTTTTTACCTTGCTATTTTCTGACAACAAAATTGTGTTGTTACATACTCAAGAATTTAAGATATTCCTGTCAGTAATTAGTCCAGACTTGATTTCAACAATAAAGTTCGTTATTAGGGGGAAACCGAAGTGCATCATAAAATACTTTTGTGGCAATCGGTTTTGTGTCTGTCAGAAGGATGGTAGGTTTGCCGTTTCAATGTTCTTGGAATTGGACTCAGCCATGGAAACCCAGAAGCTGGAAACTGCAGTTCGGAACAAATTCATCTGTGTTTTACATGAAATATGTCAACTGAAAGCACTATGCTCAGCACATCTTGAAGGAATCAAAACTAATAAACTCCTTTTTCCTTAGACTATAGCATGCATATTTGAAAATTACTACTTGTGGATAGCAACAATGAGGGAAAAAGCTATCTTATGCAATTAAATGTGCTATCATTATGCTGCAGTGATACCACAAATTCTTTCACCTGTTATTCATTTATGTATCATTCTTACTCCAAATCTCCTTCCATTGTTGTAGATTATTTGTGGAAAAATACATGGAAGAATAGCAAGAGAAAACAATTGCCACATGATAACTTTTTTACCACAAAGGTGGATCATTACATGGATAACAGCACTCCACAGAGCATAGCAGCAAGAGAAAATCAGCCCCCTGTTAGATTTTCTGGACCAAACAGCATCAAGAACAAAGAGCAAGACATAGTTCCAGGATCCATTCTTTCTGCGACTGATAAGCTTCTGCATGCAACTCCCTTCGACAACTCCACCATTCTTATTGTGGTCACTGATCAAGGTCAAGGCTTCAAGGGTGTCATCATAAACAAGCCTATCAAATGGAATTTTTTTGAGAATTTGGATAAGGATTTGGAGCCTTTGAAACAAGTTCCTATTTCTTATGGAGGGCCTGTTGGGGCACAAGGCCTGCCTCTGGTCAGCCTGGCCAAAAAACCTACGGAAGGCTTCGCTAAAGTCATTCCTGGTGTTTATTTTGGGGATCCAGTAGTAACAAGCATGGTGATTCAAGGGATCAAATCCGGAGATCGATCTGCTAATGATTTCTGGTTTTTCTTGGGCTATTCTAGCTGGGAATGGGAACAGCTTTTTGATGAATTGGCTGAAGGATCCTGGAATTTGAGTTCTAAGCCAGCCGGAAGTTTGGACTGGCCAATCAAAAATAGCTGAAGAAGACAAATTATACTGCAAAATGACATCAAGTGAAAAACGGATCCAAACTTTAGACTGATGCTGATCTTGATGTGCTGTCAAATTTGGTTCTGAAAAGAAAGAAAATAACTCCAACAGAACAATGAATCGAGATGAGCTGAGCAATAGTCTATTCAAATTCATATAATAAAATCGAGCTTGAGCTTGTTGTGAATATAAAAATATGTTTGGGTTTGATTCATATAGTTTGTGAACGAGCTTATATAATATCTGAGTTTACAGACACAAAAATTATAGACAAATTCATAGATAAGTTCATTGTTATGATTCATAAATTTTTTTCGTATTTATTTATGTATAAAAATTTATAAAAGAGCATCATATCGAGTATTATAATTGAGCATAAATTTTATATAAATTATTCACGAATATTAACGAGTTAAACATTTATTTATTTTTACTAATTGAATTTTTGAAATTATGTACAAATTTCTTTATTAATATTGAAAAATTTAATATGAATGAGCTCTTATTAGACCAAATTGAGTTGTTTTATCATGTTTTGTTCACTTAAAGCCCTTGCTATCATTACCATCTGGTTCACTTTGGTTGAGTTTATGAAAAGTTGTCAGATTTTGTAGCTGGTTCCTTTCTCTCATGTCATTCTTCCATGTGGAGTTGTTCATTCAAATTTTTAAATTAATAAAATGTTTTTATGTTTGTTAAAATTTATTTTTAGACATCATAATTTTCTCTTTCAATTAAATATTGAAAGTTATGATGATAAATAATTCAAACTTTAGAACCCTCAATAGTCAAATAAATTTTTTCCAACTGAGCTAAAAGAATATAAAATATTTATACATTAAAATATAAATTGTCGGTATAATATGATTTTGATGCATTATTTTTGTGCAGGCGTCTCACAATATGCTCTCCAGAATTTTTTTTTTTTTTTTTTTTTTTGATCATTTGCTCGCCAGAACTTAAAACCAACAACAGAGCGTCAAATATAACTCATCATGGGAAAAACTCCATAGTTAACCAGACAGAACAGCGGGTCTTCTGTTGAAAAAAGAGATCATTAATAGAAAATTTGAGCCAGACCCATCAGGATTCAGGGTCCTGCGAAATCTTCAGGTTTGTAACAAGCAAGAATAGTGAATGCATTATAAAATCAAACAAAATCACACAGCTTGTGAATTTCTAATAATTAATCAACCAGATCATTAAACTAAGAACATCCCAAGTCATGAAACAGCACACTGTAGAACAATTGTTCAGATATTCATAGCTCTTCAATTACTCAAAGTTAAAAGAGGTTAGTGAAAGACTGCTAAGGTCCAATAGCTTCTTAATCTACCATTATATAGCAAAAAAAACAAAGGAGATTCTTAGCCAACAAGATTCTCCATGGACAGAAAAATACTGTGAGGCAATAATCTGTACTGAAGCCATGGAGTATCATCTTATGCAAATAGATAATTCTCTGAAATTGGTTCATATTATCACATTTCTGATTTAATAAGCCAGAAAAATCCATTGGGGCTAGACAAGGAGAGTCATTTTGCTCACTGAGAAGGAGAATGGAAAATCCATCTAGCTTGAGCATCATTTTCGGCTCACTGAGAAGCTCCAGCATCCTGTTCTGACTGCAAAACTGAAGCTCCATACGCTGGTTCATGGTCAGCCTCCCCAGCAGGGAAAGCACTATTGCCATCAGAGAAAACACCAGCTTCTGATGCATTAGTAGAACACTGAACTTGGAGAGGGTCAAGTTCTTGGGCATGTCCCAAATCTTTCTTGGCCTCAGTCCCTGGGATTGAGACTACGGCAACATTTGCATATTCACCCTGATAGAACTGCTGCAACGTATGATTATCGAGATATTGAGAATGTAGAGATCGAGGCTCTTGTTGAAGCATTCCCTGACTTTGGAGTGCGCCGCTTTGCGGCAAAGGTTCATGACCCTGGAGACCATAGAAAACAGGTTCTGGTCCATTGTTTGGATAGGTTGATGGTTGGTTAGGAGGAATGTAGACACTGATGGGACCGTAGACAGCACCCTGGCCTTGGAAGCGCTTGACATGAGAAATATGCTTCTTTCCTGCAAGATGGCATTCAAATACAGCTAGCGTATCGCATGTTACATTGCATACAGTACAAACCCTCGGGCGTTCTCTGGGCCGATCTCTCGGGCGCTCAAAGCTCTTCACGTACTTACCACCAGGGCCAAACTTGATAAACTTTTGCTTGGAACCACGAAACCGATCATTCCTGTCAAAGCTAGCCATCTTCCGCTTTTTACCGAATACCTCTAATGGCAGAGAGGCGTCAAGTTTTACAGTGTCAGATGGAGGGTTAGATTGTTCCTCGACCATCTGATTTCCGTGACTCTCCTTTTTCTGTTCAGTTGCCAAAACTGCAGTAGGATCATTTGTCAGATTGTCTCCTGATGGAGCAATATCTACCTCAGCTTCATTCACAAGAGCAGTGGTAGCAAGGCCCTTGCTGGCTTCAGCCCCTTCGGTCAGTGATGATGCCACATTTGCCGTTGCCGAAGTTACATTGGAATCATTTTCACTTTTGCAAACCTCCCCTTGGATGAAGTTATCTTGTTTAGCTACAACCTTGGATTGTATTTCAGCAATGAGCTTCTGCTGTGCTTGTATCTGCTGAACTTTCTGCACTGTTTTCTTGTGACGCTTTCCATTCTTGTGCTGCTCCAGGATCTCTAAACTATTACAGTCCACTCTACATATATCACACCAAGCAACTGGAAGAAGTGAATTTCGTACGGATGGTTGTGCAGGTGCATTTTGTGGCTGTTGTGCATTGAGAGTGGATTGATTGATTTGCCTGCCACCACCTCGGCCCATACGTCCATGCCCCATACCACGATGAGGAGGTCCCCCAACTTTCTTGGATGGGTGTTGCACGAGGTGTCCTCTACCACCTCTACCTCTGTGAGGCGCACCACCTCTTCTACCAACACTCCTATAAGGAGTTCTACCTCCAACCTATGCAAATTATGATAAACATACAACCAGGTCAAAGGTTCAGAATTAACTGTCTTTCAGCACACTTAAAAACAAAGTAATTAATGTGCGTTAAGAACGGAAACTACCCCAGAAACCTTGCATTGCATGATCTAGCTGAGTGATTTAAACAAAATACTTGCATTGATGCCCATTTTAGTTCAACCACCTAAAACTTATTAAAATTAGCTTATTGGGAAATCCATGTAATACCACACATGTGACAACAATGCACAGGCCGGTATTTGAAAATGAT
Source organism: Apostasia shenzhenica (assembly GCA_002786265.1). Lineage (NCBI taxonomy): Eukaryota > Viridiplantae > Streptophyta > Magnoliopsida > Asparagales > Orchidaceae > Apostasia > Apostasia shenzhenica. The sequence goes on from KZ451980.1 coordinate 1,178,781, forward strand.
TCAGATTAACTCTCCGGATGCAATAACCAGTAGTGTGAAAAAGAATAATTTCTTCATTGCAATATTGTAGGAAACTCAGCCAGAATCTTGATGACTCTATGAAACATACAAAAGCTAAATTAAAAGTTTGAAGTCATTACAAATTTGGCTTCTACAAGATGTTAAAAAAAAACACTTTGTCGGCTTTTTCTACTAGCAGTATAATAGAAGGGATGATCAGAGCCAAAGCAGCTACATTCCAAAGTAACCCTAAGCCCTTAGACCCTATCTTGATGACTCCATGAAACATTTACAAGGTAAATTGTAAGTCCAAAGTCTCCACAAGGTTCAGCATCTACAAGATGATGTTCAAAAACACTTTGGGGGATGCTTCTACTTACAGTTTACTGGAAGATACAATGAGGGGAAAAGCAACTGGGTTAGAAAGTAACCATGACATGATTTCATTGAGAATTTGGTGAATTACAAGCGCATTCTAAGATGATGAACAAGGGATAAGTTAAACATTGATAGAACAAAATTTTTTGAAGACCATTGATACTTGCTCTTAAACCTTTAAAAGTTTGGGAAAGAAATTGGGGCAAAACAAATGTTGCTGTTCAAGAAAATAGTAAAATATATATAAATTAATAATGCAAGTTTAAATGGTGCTCTCTAACCCAGTGGGAAGGGAGCTTGCCTAGTTACTGAGTCCCGAGTTCGAACTACATCATCACAATTTTCAAGTGAGGTAAAGTGAGAGTCTTAAGTTCGAACTACATCATCACAACACCGCAAGACCACTAATAGCCTCATCACTAGTCAAATCAAATCATAAAAAGCCTTTCTTCATATGAAAGCAATAGGAACGCTAATAATACAACTAGGGTAGCAGTTTGTTCTGAAATTGTGGCTGTGACGTGCAAATCCATCCTTGACCTCAATGATTCTATCAAGTTTGCAGGAAGACAATCACAGAAGTAAATCAACCTTTAACTAGCTACAATATTGGACCACCATTTATACAACGTCCTGTTCTACACCAGGTTATTGTTCATGAATTTTTTTCAGTGACTCAACAATTTAAATAGGCGATCAGAAAAGAAGCAGCTAGATTAAAAATTGACAAGGCCAAGATCTCACGGAGAAATTACTGAATCACATGCAAACAAGGTCAAGATACAAAGATTGTCATAACTGCTTCATAAAACTGCTTGGATTCAAAGTTACATGTACTTGCACGTTAAGGCTTTATAAATTTGAAAACTGAACTTGAATTAATTTCATGCATACAGCATTGTGCAGCACATTAATTCTTTACATATGTTCCAGCTGCTTCATGATGTGCTGCTTGCTATTGTGCATGCATACACCAACTTCACCTAGTGTTTTTTTTTTTTTGAAAAGTGGCATATGCCAAATAGACTAAACTAAAACTTGTACTTTGTTTACAATACACATTCAAACAAAATATTCTAGCATTTTCAGGGGTAGGCTATGGCCAACAACTAATAAAAGCAAAAGTTAAAACATGTCCAATGATTGGAAGTCTGCAGAATGAACTCAAGAATTTAAAAATCAACAAAATTGGGAAAGGACAAGTTTAGCAGTTAATATATCAGGGTTATCAAGGAGAAATAGTTCTTAAAGAACATTCTTTATATGATAACGTGAATTACAACATCCACAAGCTGCAATGGAGCAAGTCCAGATGAATCCCAATATTATCTTAGATCAAGAACCTTTACCAGGCCAAAGGTACAAAAGGATCATGTCAATGACAATAATGGCATATTTGAATACTTACATACTAGAAATGTCAGGATATACAAGATACATACAGGATAACAGTCCATGTATGAATTGCTCATAGTAGATTTCAAGTGGCAATGCAAATGTCAAAGATATGGTGCTAGATTAGATATATGAGTTAGATTAAGAGAAAATGTTCATACACAATAGGTAACTGGCTTGTTTCGGACAGTTATCTACAAAGATAGAAACGAACCAACCGCATTTTGACCCAAATATTTTTGCATTGTTCCAGACTTCCAGTATCATGATAACAAATTTTAACCTTCTAGAATTGTGCACAGTATTCCTTAGAGGGGCAGGAAACATGTGTACTATGGCAAATAGTCATATGTACTTGAAAAATTAAGAACCTCAGTGAGCTACAGATTCACAACATTGAGTTCAGCGAACATGCAACCATACAATAATATTCATGAAAGTGACAATTTCTCTAGCACACATGTGAAAAATGCATAAAGCATAAAAAAAAGAAACATCCTGAACAAGTTACATGGCCTAGTTTCAACTGTCATTACTATAAATTAAATCACGAATGACACTGTTTAACATACTGATGACAAATAAGAAATTAACTTTTTCTGTCATACGGTACATGCAAATCTAGGACATCATCGGAGATTTGACCATCACAATCATGCAACTTAATGTGTATTAGGGGAACCAATTAGTATCAGTAGGCATCAACTAGTATATAAAGTCAGTTAAATTTCAAGTATACATTTGTCAAACAAAGAAACATGCATGAAGAATGACAGATTTTCAAGCAAACTAATTAGAAATACAAATATAAGTGTAAAATAATATCATATATATATATATAAGTGTAAAATAATATCATATATATATATATATAAGTGTAAAATAAAGACCAGTCATTGACAAATATCGTCATCTGAACTCAAGTCATGCAGTATAAAGTTGAAAGATGACACATCATGAAAAACAAATATGGAGAAATCTTGGAGAAAAGAAACCGTGTTCACAATAACTAAACTGACTTTTAATCTTGGTATGAATTAAGGCCCTTCAAAACAAGAAAATAGGGGAAAATGATTGGTCATCGGTGGCTCTTCCAAAAAGGTTGACAGTTCATCCTTTCGATTAATTGACCACTGGTACAATGTGCAATGTGAGCTCAACAAAGTTATAATCAATAAATTGGAAAGATGTTCCTTCAATTTTGTGATATTTGAAATCCCCAAAATACCAACTTGGAATAATGAAAGGAAAATGATCATAGCTTGATCACCATGACACTCTCAAAAATAAATTATAAAGCTGTTTTCAGAAAGAACAAGATTTAAAGGACTTAATAATGAAAGTTGAAACGTTTTTGATGGTCCATTCCCTCTTTCCAACTGATGGGAAATTGCAAAGAAATTTATCCTAAAAAAAAATCTAATTGAAACGACACTGTAACTAGGGAAAATTAGCTACTGGCATTATCTGAATGCCAAGGGTTCTCTTAATGAAAATAACTTGATGCACAGAAACATCCAAAAAAAGAAAATGTCAATTGGCTACGTCTAAGCATACATTTGCATTAACTTTCTACAACGAGTAACTAAGTGAATACTGAAACAGATATGTAGCAAGGCGGTTCAGAAGAGAATATGAAGCCAAACCCAAAAAGGAAAACGCCCCAATTAACTAATTAGGGCAGGAAATAAGGCATAAAAAACTTTTCATACCCCCCTGTGAATCAATGGTGCCCCGTATGGCATCGGCATGGGATGAGCATAGTGAGGGTAATGCGGTGGTGGCTGTTGTCCCACCATCCCATGTAGCTCGGCATGCCAATGCCTCTCGTACATCCCAGATATTACCCTCTCGGCGGCGTCAATGCTTCCGGCAAGCTCCGAAAGCTGCGTCAGCGCAGCCGCCGCAGCCTGATTCAGCCCCGTTGAAACATTGTTCATGGAGACATTCTGCTCTTGCCCTGAAGCGTACGCCGCTCCCTCGTGCGCGACCGAATGGTGGATCTGCGCCGCATCGACCGGCGGGCAGGCGGCATCCGGTGGCGCCGCTGTATAGTAACCGCCGGTGGTCGCGGTGGCGTCAGAGGAAGAGGGGTTTTCGTGGAGGTAGTAGGGCTGCTGCTGGTATGCGGATGGGTCGTAGTAGTGATTGTAAGCAGCGTAGTAGGCGTCGTAGGCCTGCGCGTGGGCGGGATCGTAGGCTGCCAGCTGATCGGATTGTGATTGCTGCTGCTGCTGCTGCTGCTGCTGCTGCTGCGATTCAGCGAGCGAGGAGAAGTCCATCGCCGGAGGCCGGCAGGGAAGAATTGGGATAGGAGGAAGAAATTGGGAAAAAAAAAAAAGCTCGGGGCTTTCTCCTCTCACTAGGAGGATTTTTTTCTAATTTTTTTCAATGTTAAATAAAAACAGAAAAAATGTGTTTCCACAATATAATTTATTTAAGAAAAATTAAATTCATATTTAGTATTATTATATTGAATTCTCAACCTTCTTAAAAAAAATTATTTAACTTTTTAATCAGCATTTTTTTTATTAATAAATAACTTTCACTTTACAAATTTCTCCGCAAAATTTTAAACTTTCATTACTTTTTTTATTGAATGTTAATCACTACAATCAAAAATTAACTCGAAATTTAAGTGATTTTAATCGATTTGAATTAAATTTATATCAAATTAAAAACTTTAAATTTGTGTTAAGGCTCGAAATAGAGCGACTATTTCATAATATATAAATTATAGACAGAAATGACGTATATTGTAATTTAATTAATTTTTATGATTTTATTTTCATCATTTTTAAATTTATTTTTTTTCTATTGGAAAATGTTTTACTAATTATTTTCATTGAATTTAACACGAATAACATTTAAACCAAAAAAAAATACCAATAGCATTTGTTGGAGGGACGATTAATTATCAATGTTCAAACTCAACTCCAAAATTGAAATCAAATTGAGTATTTTAGTTTAAGTTGTGAAATAAAATTGATATTTTTATTGAAAATTTATTAAATATATATAAATAAAATAATATTTTTTATATTAAAATTCATATAAAATAATTTAAAAATTCGCGCCAAACAGGGCCTTAATATGAGCTGCCAAACAAAAGGTGATAAATAATTTGAGTTGGCTTGATGCGAGCTAGCTCAAATACTCAAATGAATTAAAAATTATTTTGAAAAAAATATTAAATAGTATTTCTTAGGTTTTAAATATTAATTATTCATGCATATTGAATTGCCCAACATATACTCTGATCCCTATATCTTATACTTTTTATAAAAATAATACAAAAAAATTTATTAATAATTTACATTATTTTTATTTTAATAAAAAAATAAAATTTGAGAAAAGTTGGATTCAAATCAATCTGAATCGATCATAACTCAACTCAGCTTGATAAAATTGTGAGCTACAAACATGAATCAATATGGTTTGGCTCAATAATTTGACTCAAATTTGATTTAAACAAAATATCAATCAAAATATCGAGAGCGATTAACAATTTTTCGATCAAACTCTCATCCCTACACATAAACATCAACCTCATGAATAAGACTAATAGCAAATTAAATTCTAGTGACCTTGTCTCAACTTAAATTCTAACATTTTAAATTCAAGTAGAGTTTGATTCGAGCCAACTAAAATTTATTTAAGTTTTAATCAATTCTTGAGTTGAATCAATCTTAATTTTTTATCTTATTTTGTATTTTCAACTATTTATTTTATGTCATGCATATCAAATATTTAAAAAAAAAATTATGTGTTAATCTCATCAAAATCATAATAATATATGTAAAATATTTTAAATATGCATTAAAAAAAGTCTAAATATATATATTATTATATAAATATGAAATTGATGATGAATTGAATTGATTTTATTTTTTATGAGTTAAATTAGAGCTAGTCTTGAGTTAGGAACATGAAGCTCAGCCATGGGCCATGAGGCAGATGGGGAGTTCCATGGTATTTAAGGAATTGTTTTTGGGCAGAATTGTAATATGACCATCTCTTCGAAACGGGTTAATAGGTTAGCAGATCATTGGTTCGAAAAATTAACCCGAAATCTGAGCCCACATCAAAAATCCCTTCTTGCCGATTGGAGTCGCTCGGCTGCAAGCCACCGCCGGCTTTCTCCTCCGATGATGGTTCGCCGTATCTCTATATCCTTCCTGAGGCACTTCAGCCGACTCCGTCTCTCCACCACCGCAGGAATCTCTTCCTCTCGTCTTCCAGCTTCCTTCTCCCCCAATCCGCTTACACGTCTCAAATTCGCCCTCCGCGCCAAGTCAGACCCGGAGAAGCTCCTCGCCCTCTTCCAGTCCTCCACCGACCTCCCACCGACATCCCAAAAATCTGACCCTTCCGCTCCCAAATCCGAGGGCTTCTTCATCCGCATCATGATGCTGTACAGCGCAGCCTCCATGCCCGACCACGCCTCTCGCACCTTTGAGCAGATCCCCGTCCGCACCGAGCAGTCACTCTGCGCGCTCCTCACCGCCTATCTCAAGCAAGGCCAGCACGATCGCGTCCAGGAGCTCTTCGATCGAGTTCCGGGTGAATCCGGCGTCGTCGCCGGCGTCGCCACGCATAATATCCTTCTCGCAACCTTGTGCGACAGAGGCAAAGTACATGCCGCCCGCCAGCTGCTCGACGAAATGCCTGAGAAGAAAGGATTGGAGCCCAACATCATTTCTTACAACACCGTCACGGCTGCGTACTTGAAAAGAGAAGACGATGTCGGTTTTCACGATATTCTGCAGCAGATCGACAGAAAGGTGATTGATCACAATGTCGTCACGTACAACTTAAGAATTGCGGATTTCTGCAAGAGGAAGGAGAGCTTCAATGCTGAGGAACTGCTTCATCTGATGGTTTCAAAAGGAATTGAACCAAATCTTTCGACATTCAATACACTCATCAATGGGTTTTGCACAGAAGGGAATTCAGAGTCTGCACTCAGATTGTTCGAGGGGATGAAGAAGATGAAGAGAGAGAAAGGTAAGAAGGGGGTTACTCCCAGTCCTGATACTTACATTATCCTCATTTGTTCTTTGGTAGAAAACAAAGAGCTTGCTTTGGCAGAGCAGATATGCCGAGAGTGCTTCATCAAAGGGTTCGCACCTCCATTCGAAGCTATGAAAGCACTAATAAATGGATTGGCGAAGGATGCCAAGGTTCAAGAAGCCAAAGATTTAGTCGACAAGATGAGGACTGTCGTCAAAGGCTCTGCTGCAGGTTCTTGGAGAAAGCTTGAAGGTGAACTTCTATTGTAGATCAGCTACGTTTCGGTCTAAATTCAAATATAAAAAATATTTTATATTATTTTATACAAATTTAAATATAAAAAATATTATTTTACTTTATATACTCAATAATTTAAAATAAAAATATCAATTTTATTTCACATTTTAGATCAAAATATTCAAATCGAGCATTTTGACCTAAGATGTGAAATAAAGTTTATATTTTTATTAAAAATTATTGAGTATGTAAAGTAAAATATTATTTTTTATATTAAAATTTATGCAGAATAATTAAAATTATTTATTTATTATTATTATTGTTATTTTTTAAACTAGTACTATTTTGGTCCTGTTTTGATTCTGTTTTAGTCCTTGCGCCAAACAGGATTTATTGAACTTCTTCGATCATTCTTGTCCGCTTTTTAATCACTCCTCTAGCGTTCTAATCTTCTAGGGCTCATTTAATTCAAATTTTTTTAAACTAATATAAATTTTAATTATAAAAATTAATTTTATTTTACATCTAACATAAATACTAGTATTAAAATTAATTTTATTTTACGTCATATATATTTTTTAATATTAAAATAATTTTATTTTTTATTAAATATATAAAATAAAATATGTTTTTATTTAAAATTCAACTCTCAAATCAAACGAGGCTTTAAGCAACATCATCTCATCAGTGCCCTGCAAACACCCTTTAGGGGACTGGGGGAATCGATCTTCTCGTACCCAGGTTGGAGGCTATTTTAATTATAATCATAGCTAAATGACCTCCAATTTTAAAGCAAATTATAATAAAAAAAATTATTTTTTTATTTTTAATACACAAATTTTAATATAAAATAATTCACTTTATATTATATTTCATATAATTTTAAATATATTAATCAACTTTATTTCATATCATACATAATTTTTAATATAATTAATTAATTTTATTTTTCATCATACACGTTTTTCAAAAAATTATTATTTTTTTATCATAATTAATTTATTATTATTATTTTATAAAAAATGGAGATTATTTTAGTAATTATTAGAATTAAAATGAACTCCAACCAATAATTTTATTTATTGGATATGTGCATTATTTAATGTACAATATGATCAACTAATAGATAAAATTATTATCCAACAGTTATAGAAATTTTGACATATATTACTTTTTGCATATATTGATATAATGAAGTTATTGCACAACCACACAGTTTCGTGTTTAATAATTTCATATTTTAAAATTAAAATTTATTAGAAAACAATCCTAAGGGAGAATTATTTATATCATTTTAAAAAAATATATATTTATTTAAAATTAAAATTAAATATTTATATAATTTATTTAATATTTTAAATATATAGTTATAAATTATATCTGCTCCTTTAAATTACAAAAAATTTAATTCTTTATCTTATTAAAATAGTGAAAAACCTAATTATACATGCCATATTTTATAGTTATTTATTTAAAATATATATATATATATATATATAATTTTGAAAATTTAAAAAGATGACTTTCTTAAAAAAATTGAGTAAAAAAGGTTTTATGTACGGTGACGCGTCTAATTTCGTAATTCTCTCATATTTTAGGATTAAAAAAATTATTTCATATTTTTTTAAAATCTTCCAAATCTTTATTTGTGCGAAAAAAATCATAAACTCTCTAATAATAATAATAATAATAAATCTTATTTCTTACAATCTTTTTTAATAATAATTTATTTTATTTGAATTTAAAATTCTTAATTTAAAATAAGCTCATTTTTCGTTTGGACGAGAGAGACTCCACCTTTCCTATAATAATTTTAGATACAGATACAAACAAAGTTTTGAAAATCAGACCGACTTCAGAACTGGTAGACTGAAAAGGTTCAAGATTCAATGGTCGAACTGGGATCGAATCGGGATGAAAAAAAATTAAAAAAATTAAAAAAATTTAAAAAATATAATATAAATATAAATAAGATATATATTATTCACACATCAACACAATAATTAGATTGAGTTAGGGACACAGAGTTTAGAAAAGTTTTTTTTAAAAAATGTTAAACTCAACCGGTCCAACCGTAACGATTCACCGGTTGACCAGTTGAACAGCGGTTTAGACCGGTTCTGGCCAGTTTTAAGCGGATTTAGTTATAAAATTAAAACGAACCGGTTTGCTGATCGGTTCACAGTTCGACCGGTTGAACCGTCCGGTCCGGTCCGATCCTGTCCGATTTTGAAAACCTTGGATACAAATTTAAAACCCTTTTAATATACCCTAGTTGGAAACAGAATGGGGATCCTCTCCGCCGCCCGCCGCCGACGTTCTCTTCACAGTTTCCTTTTTCCTCCATTTTCAACTGACGCCGTTGGCGCTGCTACTGCAGGCGCCTCCGATTCTCGTCTCCGTCTCTCCCCATCTACCGCCAAGAGCCAGCTCCGAAAAGTGTACGATCCGGACAAGGCCCTCTCCATCATCTCTTCCGTACCCAACCCCTCTTCCTCCCCGGTCGTTGGCCGCTTCGCCGTAGAGTTGGCCGTCCGCCGACTCGCCTGCGCCGGCCGCTTCGCCGACATTGAATCCCTCCTCGAGTCCCGCAAGTCTGATCCCGCCGCCGTCAAAGAGTCCTTCCTCGCCACTGTCATCCTCTCCTACGGCTCCGCCCGCATGCTTGATCACGCCATCGCCACTTTTAACGATGTTCCACGCCTCTGCTCCGCCTCGCCGACCATCGTCTCCTTTAACGCCCTCCTCGCGGCCGCCGTTCAAGCCAAGAAGCACCGCCAGGTACCCAAGCTCTTCTCCGAGCTCTCCGAGAAACACTCCATCTCCCCAGATAGCTACTCTTACGGAACCCTCTTGAAGGCTCTCTGCCTCTCGGGAAAGTCCAATAAGGCCTTCGAAACCCTCAAGGAGATGGAAGAGAAGAGTATTAGTGTCACAACTGTGATTTACACCACACTGATAGATTCTCTTTACAAGGAGGGAAAGCCGGAGAAGGCAGAGAAGCTCTGGAATGAGATGGTGGAGAAGGGTATTAATCCGGATACTGTCACATATAACGTAAAAATCATGGATCAAGCACTCAATGGGAGGCCAGAGGAGGTGCTCAACACCATTGCTAAGATGGAAGCCGCTGGCTTGAAGCCGGACACCATCACTTATAACTATCTGATGACTTGTTACTCAAGGAATGAGGAATTGGACAATGCAAAGCAGGTTTATAAGAACATAAGCAACAAGGGTTGTAGTCCGAATTCGATGACGTACAAGGTAATGCTGAATATCTTGTGTGAAAAAGGAGATTTTGATGCTGGATTAGATGTTTTTACTGATAGCATGAAGCATAATAAGATTCCTGATTTCAAAAATATGAAATCTTTGGTAGTGGGATTGGCACAAAATTCCAAGGTAAAAAAAGCGAAGATGGTGATCGGTGCGGTCAGGAGGAGGTTTCCGGGGACTTGGAAGGTGGTAGAGAAAGAGCTTGGTCTGGATAAAGATGGACAAGCTTCTGGTCGAGCTGAGGCTACTGGAAGCTGAAGTGCTGAAATGCTTTTTTCAAGAGATTCAATTAGAAAATATTTCTATTTGTTGTTCTGATTTGGGTGCGCTCTTTTTCTAGTTTTCATGTTGTGGATGCTGAATGTGTAAAAGAGTTTTGATTCAACATTGGTATCTTGATCCTTCATTGAAGATCTTGTTCATCATGAGATATGGAATGTATTGACACTTTATCAAGGAGGCTTTTTTATGAATGCAGAAGAGGAATGCGGTTTAATAATGTGAACAATTCTTCCTGAAGGTGTGTGTGTGTGCAGGCGTGGGTGTGCTTGTGTGCGTGTGTATGGGCATATATAAAAGGGAGATTTTGAGCAGGTAAAAAAATTTGTTGTACCCTCCATCTCTCCACTTTCTATCCTTTCTTTTATTCAAGTCACGCATCCTCCTCGTCTCCTAGCCCACTGCATACCTGAAATGCTCTTAATCCCTCACTGATACCTCAAACAGCTCTTAAATCCTAAAGTGGATGTTGCATAGTGTTCATAGCTTAAATCCCCTTGACGTGTCTGCTGGTGCCATTGTGCAAGTGTAAGTGTCAATGTGGATGGAGAAAGCTTGGGATAAGCAATTTCTTGAAATACGGTCGTAGTCTATAATACTGTAACAGTAAAAAGATACATCAGGTACAAAAGGTTTGATCCTCATCGAGAATCGCACAAAATTCGAGTGGGAGGGACATGCCCCTACGCCACTCTGTGTCATCGAAACAAGAAAAGGAAGCTACAAAGTCTGCCGCTCTATTAGCGGCTCTATAAACATGAGATATCCTATATGCCTTGAAGGCACAAAAAAGCTCAGCAATCTGGGCCATGGTCCTGTCGGAAGGGTGTCCTCTGGCTGTCCGGTGAATGTCAGCAATAGATAATGGTTTTTGTTTTCATCTAAGTGTAAGTTACACAAAAATCTCTGTAACTCTTCAGTGAGTCACCAAAGATGGCCACCCAAATCCAATCCTTCTATTTCGCTAAATTGCATTTCTTGTGGTAATTGTGAGTTGTTACTGTAAAGGATTCTAGAAAGTGATTCTACAGTTGCTTTTCTGAGTTTATAGTCATTATTTTTTAAATTAATACTATTTTAATTCTCACGTCAAAAAGTCACACTCTCTAATTTCAAGTAAATTTCCTTCTCACGCCAAACAAGATTTTGGAGAATTTTGTTTAAAAAAATGTGAATTTTAGTTGAAATTTTAAAATTTTGCGGAGTTCTAGTTGAAACTAATGTTGTTTTAACTGAGAAAAAGAAATGGTGATGTTCTAAATCAATTTTCATCAAAAACTAAAATGAAATTATTGAAATTGAGGGTATTTATTGAAACTTAAAATTATGTTAATTATTTTATTAACTAATCTATATATGAAATATTTATATTGTAGATACTAATATATATATATATATATATATATATTACTAAAATTTAATAGAATCATCAATTTTAAATTTTTTTAATTAAAATCATACTATATTTTGTTGAAGTGTAAAATTATAATTTATATAGTTTAAAATATTATAATTTTTTTTAGTGATAATTTATAATTTTTAAAAAAAATATTTTTTAATTTTAATAAATTAAATAATTATTTTTTCTATTGTATAAAAATAATATTGAATTAAATGTTTCTTAATTTATTTGCTTTAAATTATTTTAATTCAGAAAGCTAAAGTGTAAATACTAAACTAAATTTAAACACTAAAACAGGGAAAAAGAATAAAAAGAAAATACTTCAAATATCTAAAGTAGGAATACTAGTAATTGTACCAAATCACATACGATCGACACGATGTAGAAGCGTGCTTACTACACAAATGCAACACAAACGCACCCATTCTTCTCCGCCTTCATCCCCGGCCGGCACGGCGGCGGTGCCCACTCCATATTCCTCACCCACGCCCACCACCGCGCCACCAGCTCACTCCGCAGCCGCCGGCGACGATCTTTCCGCGCAGCCGCCGCCTCCTTCAACCGTCGGTTCTCGTCCTGCAATCGTTCAATCTCCAACCGCGTCTCCACCTTCTCCACTTGCCGCTTCGCCATTGCCTCGTAGCACTCACGATTCTTCCTCTCAAGCCCGTAGATCTGTGCCTGCAGGCCCTCTATCTTCCTCCCAAGTAAGCAGACCCTGTGGTCCTCCCTCATCTTCAACATGCAGCGGGCAAGCTCTGCCGCCTTCCGCCGCATGTACACGGCCTCCGCCGCCAACCCGCTGGCCTCCTCTGTCGCAGCCGCGGCTTGGTACGCCAGCCTCGCGTTTTCCCCTAAGAGCGCCATCCGCTCCGACTCCAGCACCTCCAGTAGGCTACTCTGCAGCTCCGCCTTCCTCGCCGACTCTGTCCGCAGCCGCTCCGACTCGGCTAGTTCCACTAGCAGCAGATCCCGATCCACCTCGGCAGCAACCAACTCCGCCACAAGCCATTCGAGGCCACCATTGCCGGAGTCAGCGGCAATGGCAGCACTAGTGGGGGCATTTGGAAGCTGATGAAACGACAGGGTGCTCTCGGCGTCGGAGGAAATTACAGAGTGTACCGGATACTCGGAATCGTTATCGTCGTCGTCGGAAGGTGCGGAGGCAGAGGGATCCCGGCGGTGGCGGCAGTTGAGGGATCGCGAGTACCGATCGGCGAGGTAGACGTAGCGGCTGTGGAGGTCGTGCAGGAGGGAGATGAGCTGCGGGCGCTTCTGGTAGTAGTTCTCGGCGCGCTCAGCAAACGAGTCCGGCAACTCCGCCGCCTCCTCCGGCGAGCTGGCCGCCAGAGCCTGCACCCTCTGCTGAATATCTGCAAAAAGGGGGTAAAAAACTGCGTCTTGTTCGCATTCTTGCATTAAAAATTTCGTTTTTCAATCTTTTTCAATTTAAAAAAAAGGGAATCCATTTCAAATTTCAAATTTTGAATCTTGTATGTATGCAACATAAGAGAAAATCCTTCTTTTGTTCAATAAAAGTAGAGATGCTACAACGTAAAGGTACCCAAATAGAACACAGCAAAGAAGAAGCAGCAGGCCACAACTGCGTTAATGGTTTTTTTTTTTGTTTTGATCGTACCACAGCATTAAAGATATGTTGCACAATTATCAAGGTTGGCGTAAGAGAGAGAAAGAGAGACCTGTGAGAGCAGACTGGAGCCAGGCCGGGCACGTGGAAGACCGGCACGTGCCGGTCGACGCCATCCCTCGGCGGCCAAGCAATATGAGCCCCGGCGTGGCAGATCGACTGAGAGTACCGATGAAGAACAAATACAAAAACGTATCAGAGAGAGGAACGCATTATTTAAATAGATGTTGAAAGTTGAAACGAGTTTTTGTCCCATTCATTTTTATTAAAAATAAATAAAATATCAACACGAATCCCTAAGTTAAAAATGTCAAAAAAAAAGGAAATCATACTGCAGCACCCGAAAAAGACGCTACTTCCAAAAAAAAAAGTTCAAATTTTGATTTTTTTTTTTCTCCCATGGATCCATAACCAAGCAAGCTATCATCCCGCAGACGCGTCAGCTGGCCGCGGCTCCGGCGCCAAGGCCGGCACGCTGCTTGAAAAGTAGAGGCTTTTCAGGAGAAAAGAGTGCTTGCTCCAAGTTTTGAGGAGCAGCTAGAAGAAATCGTTAAAAAAGCTGAAGATTGAGTACGTAGCAACGGGGAGAAGAAATACTGAGTAGATGAGGAGGTGGTAGGAGTTCGTCGGAGAAGACTTACAGGTCGGAGAAGACACCAGAGACCGGCGAGGAGGACGATGAGGGCGAGGGGTGAAAGGGTGGAGGTGGATGCGTGAGAGGCCGAACTGGAATCGCTCTTGTGCGATATAGATACATAGCGAAAGAGACAAGACGGAGAATGGGCTGCTGCGGTTGAACCAATGCTGTGATGACACCTGTCCTAAATTTGCGGGCTAAGTTCAAACTTAGCTGTCAGACGTATCAGGGATGCTTACGCTTTGCACCTGTCTGTGTTGTTTAATTACGAAACAGCCACTGAAGTTTAATGGGCCGTGAACTCTGTTGGGCTTCAGTTGTGGGCCTTGATGAATCTCTGCTGTATCAGTTTGATGAAAAGAAAATTTCTTAATGTTGAAAATTTATAGAAAAGGCTGAGTAAAATTGATTGTTAAAATAAAACAAGTGGGATTTTTTATGTCAAAATTATGTGCAAAATGGGATTTTTTTATTATTGTTTTGAATTAGTGTTGTGTGTGGTGTTACCTTATGCCAATTTTACTTTTTTCTGGTAAAAAAGTGGCATATTTTTGCAAAAGAAAATATAAAAAATGTGAAATTTAATATAATAATATTAAATATCAGCTTTTAAATGCATAATCACGTTACAAGTTGTTACAAGTAAATAATTATATAACAAGGAATTTGATTTAGATTCTTGTCACATATTGATGCCGCACGAGAGTCGCTAAAGCGAGTCACACGATTAAATAAGGACACGTGCTTAGGTAATAATGTCGTTTAAAGATTATAATTGTGATAGTCGAATTAAAGACCATGAATGTAATATTTTAATATTAATTTGAGGAGATTAAACTAAGTTGAAATAAAATTATACTACCTAGCAACAACCATATATTCACATAAATTTTAATAGATTTTCTAAAAAAAATTAAAATGCTCTGAGCAACTTCAGCGAAATTTAAGCAATTGAAAAATACGAATTTATCAAATTAATATAGATTAACCGCCATTCAATAAACTTAACTCCTTAGTTTTGAGAATCAAATAATTTGCAATATGTCAAAATTTATTCTTGGATTTCACCAAACAAAATATGTAAGAAAAAAAAAATCTAATTTAAGGTGACACTAATATTGTTTTAGTATTTATTTTATTTTATTTTTGAAAGGAATATTGATTTTATTTTTAGGATTCAACATAAACTCTAATTTAAATCACACTTTTGTAAAATTTTAAACATAAAAATTAAATTTTCCCTTGTAAATTACATTTTTTTGAAAATTTACAAATACATATTTAAAAAAACAAAATTTACTTTTCATATTAATTTAAAAATTAAAATAATTAATTTTATTCAACATTATAGCAAATTTTACTATAATTTTGATAAATGTAACTGTGGAGATTGAGGCAGCTGTGGTCAAAGAAAACGTGGGTACACTAATTTGAATTTTTTTTATAATTTTTTCAATCTATTTCTTTTTTTTTTAAATAGCATTGCCATAATGTTGCACTTAACACAATATGTAAAAAGTACAACGATTTAGCCAATATCTTTTCTAAAAAATTGTAAAAAATAATAGGAAAAATTAACTACACTATTAATATTACGATGTATACGAGTAATATTCAAAAAAATAAAAAAAATATAGAATGCTCGTAATATATTTTACTACAAGTTTTCTCAGTGGACGATTATTCATGAGAAATTACTTTCTGAAGTATGATTTTTTATTGTCTTAGTCCTGTTTAACATAAGGAGTAAATTAAAAATAAAATAGTACTAATTTAAAAAATAATAGGAATAATTACCTACATGCCACACTATTTTGCTTTATTTATGCGTTACACATCCATTCTTAGTTAATTACGCTATGCACACTCAAAATATTATAAAATCTTACATACACACACTTTCACTTGTTTCCATTATAATAAGTAATTATAATTTTCCAATAACCTAATTATAGTTATGCTACAAAAAATATGAAATATTCATCATATTATTTTAAGGATATTTAAATATATTTTGAGTGAAAATCTTAAAACTTTGATGTTTAGGTTGTGGTAAGGGAAAGAAACATCCGCGACGTGAATTGATTTTAGGACAGATCAACGCTTTAGTGTGACATCGAGGAAGAAAAAAAAATGTAATGAAATATTTTTTTTTCAAATAGATTTTGACTAAATTTTAACTTAAGTGTGTGTATGTAAGATTTTATAATATTTTGAGTGTGTATAGCGTAATTAACTAAAAATGGATGGGTAACGCATGAATAAAGTGAAATACATGCAGGTAATTATCCCTAAAAAATAACAATAATAAATAATTTTTTATTACATTCTATAAGAATTTTAATATAAAAAATATTATTTTATTTCACATACTCAACTATTTTTAATAAAATTATTAAATTTATTTCACATTCTAAATTAAAATATTCGAATCACTTATTAACTTCTTCTTCTTTTCGGTGTGTGACGCCTGCATACGGGTCCCACCATCACGGCTTGGTAATCGACACTAACGACGAGTTTTTTTAACATATGTATCTCAAATGTAGCAATTTTGCTCATACATGTATCATAATATATCTCATATGTTATAATTTTTAGGGGCATTTACATACATATCCCTTAAATTATCTTGAATTACATATTAAATCTCTCATTTTTTAATTTTACAACTTAACCCTCTAAATCATCCAAAAATAAAAACTAGTAGAATACATGTATTTGCAAATATATTTATAATATTTGTATATATATATTATTGGTAATAAACATTCAAATAATTATAAATCAGCAAAAAATATACCTTTGAAAATCTTGAGAAAGACCTAAATATGTTATTTTTGGATGATTTAGGGGGTTAAGTTGTAAAATTAAAAAAATAAGGGATTTAATATGTAATTCAAGATGATTTAAGGGGTATCTATGTAATTCTCTCTAATTTTTATCATATATATATCATAAAATATCTCATACGTAGCAAATTTTATCATATATATATCAGAATATATCTCATACGTAGTAATTTTGCTCACATATATATCATAATATATCTCAGACGTAATAATTTTTATCACATATGTATCATAAAATATCTCATATGTAGTAATTTTGGTGGACTATTATGATACATATATGATAAAATTTGCTACGTATGACATATTTTATGATACATATATGATAAAAATTACTACATATGAGATATATTATGATACATATGTGAATAAAATTGCTATGTATGCTGAGCAGTGATGGTGGGACCCGCACTCAGGCGTCGCACGCCTAATGACTTCCGCAAAATCTACGTATTAGGCTGTCCAACTGCAATAATTTTTCTCTCCTCACAGGCGCACGGCAGAGAGGGCTGAGTGGCTTGCGCAAGAACAATTGTATTTTAGTTTCTTATTTTTAACTTTCTTATACATAAGTCCAACATTCTTGTACTTAAATCTAAGTTTTTATTTATACAACTCAACTCAATTTTAACAAATTTTAAACTACTATAAAAATATTTATAACATTATTTAAATTTTAATTTTTTAATTAATGTATTTAACACAAAATTTAACCATACTTTATATTTAAAACTTAAAATTTAACACCCAAATATTACATATTCTTTTATTATTATTATTAATTAAAAAAATACTTTTATTCACACACTTCATTTCTTATACACTAGTAAATTAAATTTACATATATACTTATATTTATATTAAATATAAATAAATATATATATATTATTTATATATATACATATATATTATTCTTTTTTTTTTTTTTAAAGTGCTTACTTACTCGTGCTCAAAAATAATAAAATCTTATAATAATTGATAACTTTAAAAGTAATTAAAATTTTAATTAAAATTTAAAATTTTAATTACACCAAATTTATCTTTCTTTTGAGTGTGCAAGTGGACCAATAAATATAAAAAGCTACAAGAGTTAACAACCAATCAGTGTAGCTCAGTTTTTGTTACATTCAAATGTATTCTCCAACCTTTCTAGCACAACTAAAATAAATGATTCAAAATTCACAGCAAAAAAATAACTTACAATTTGATGTATAATACTTATAATATGCAGACAACCTGTAATGTTCCGATAAAATTTAAATTAGATTTTTGATTAGTTTATTTTATAATGATAAAATTAATTTTTTAAAATTAAATATATAAAATATTAAATATTTGTTATACGATTCAAAATTCAAAATGGCTGAAATTAATATTTAATTTAATTAAATTAGATTATTTAAAATTCAAATCTAATGAATTTTATTACCCATTAAATTTCTATAACTACTTCCTTAAATTAAGGCTAAGAAAAATTACAGAAATACCACCTGTTTGCGATTTAGAGTTTCTCACCCTAAACACCGATTCAACTCCCCCACTCCTACAACCGCCGCTGGCCTAGAGAGACGAGAGAGAAAGAGACGCATGGGAGAGAGAAAGAAGCCGGATCTCCCTCAAAATTGATGATTCTTCTTCATTTTCTTCTCGATCTACAAGTTTTCTTACGCCTTAGACCGGATCTAGCAATTTGGAGAAAACTTAGAACTACGGTGAATTCGAGGTAGGTTTTACCCTAATTTGGATAAATAAATTTTTAATTCTATTATCAAATTGAATATGTTTATTGGAAATAAATATTTTATACATTTGATCTAGAATTTCTCTTACAATTTATATTCGTTTTCTTGTGATTCGACTACAATCATCCTATATATGTTCATGAAATTGCGCCATTAATTAGCATACTATTAATTAACATGTAATTCATTACATATTTTTTATTTACCGGCAGTAGAAAAATTAAATTTACTTAAATTATTCAATAAATAGATCATGCTTGATTTATGTCCATTCAATTATTTGACATGATGCAATAATTTTTTATAATAATTATTTGACATGATGCAATAATTTTTGATAATTTATGATTATACTTGCTGGTAACGTAATTTATGCCTTATTTTTATATTCCTGTAGCAAAAAAAAAAAGAATCACTAAATAATTATTTGATAAATATTTCATGTTCTATATATTACCGGTCACCTGTTTCATATGATGTTAGAATTTATGATTACTTAAATTTAGAGGATTGATCAAGTTGTGGATTACAAGGGTGTTTTAAATGCTAATTGAAATTTGAGTCAAGCTATAATTATTTAATTGCAAATATATATTTATTTTCTTATTTGTGACACTCATGAGAAGGGCAAATGCATGGTCTTGCGTGAGTAAATAAGTGTACGGGCTTATTGTCATACTCGATAAAATTAATTAATATTTGAGCAAGTGTATGGACTTGTTAATTTAATAAATTATAATATAAGAATTTTAATGCGACAATGGATTAAATTTAAATGTGATTTCTATGAGATTACGCACCTACCTTAGCTCAAGCATATGATATGATATTTGGCGCGACGGCGTCGATTGGCAGTTTCTGACTGTCATGGGGGTGACGATCCCCAAAGCAGATACGTGTTCACTAGAGGTTCTCACATGATATTTGGCGTTACAACGTCCATTGGATATGCCTACGGAGGGCTATTCATGGGGGTGACGATCCCCAAAGATGTAAAAGGCAGCTGAGACAAAGTACGAAAAATCACGGGCCCAAAAAATAAAAGTGAAATTAATAAAAAGAAATTTACCCGTTACTTATATTTTTATCATTTCTATTTACATGCTGATGTGGTATTTTTCATGCAAATCATGATATGTTTGTTTAATATTTACTGTTCATACTGTGCTATATTATTTTCTTTATCCTACATGCATGCTTAATTGAAATCTATGTTATATATGTTTAATTATTTGTTATTCTTATTATATCATGTTAATATGCTATTATTATTATTATTATTATTATTATTTAATATTTTTATTTAAAAACTTTGTTAGTATACAACCTACGAGTCTGTTCTAACGAACTCTAGCACGAACGTAGCAAGTACTGGAGCATTTAATTACGAGAATGAGGAGAATGTCGATCAAGAAGAGAATTAGTTTAATTGTTTATTTCTTTATAGAATGACTATTTGCTTATGTGTTTAGTTGAGGTTTTAGTAGTTCTGCTTCATCTACTTTAGTTAAATGTTTAATTTATTCTAAGATATAGTAAAGTGAACTCTTGTAGTAGTATTTGATCTATTTAGTTTTCTTTCGCTGTTGATTTAATTTTCCTTCTCCCTTAACTTAGATAATTTTTAGTGTGACGGCTAGGGTCGTCACACAACCTATATGAAAGACTCGTGCTGCAACAAAGTCCATGCTATAAGAAAAATTATATCATCTTAAAATTAGTAGAATAATCACGTAGAAACAACTACTTATTCATCAATGAATTATATGAAATTACGAGAAAGAATGAAGAATTTTTCTTTAAATTTAAGTACGATAAAGGTCAAGAAGCTTTCTGTACATAATTATATGTATTGTGAGTGATAAAAATATTCCTTATAACCTCTTCTATTGATTTGTTTGGAGTACAAAAATTATGAGATAATTTGAGTTATTTTTGAAATTAAGTAAGAAAAAAATTAGTTTAATATTATGTTGGGGAATATAATTATTTTAATTTTGATATTCATCCTCATTGTAAAATAAAACTGATATTTAATATTAACATTTATATAAAATATAAAATATAATTATCTTTTATATTATAATTATGTAGAATATAAAATAAATATAAAAAAATTAGTAGTAGTAGCTTTAAGATGGGTTTGAACCTTCAAGGTGTTTTGTGGCACCTAAAATAAAGGCAGTTTATTTATTTGCAAAAATTAATTTTAATAAAATTAAAATTAAATTTAAGTGAAGATATTTTTTATTAAAAATTATAAATAATGTAAAATAAAATTAGCTATTATGTTTATATATGTGAGGAATATGAATAAGTTAGTTATCATTTTGATATGTGTATATAATATAAAATAAAGTTAATTTTTTTATTTTAAATTATATATATGATATGAAATATAATTATTTTTTATATTTAATTTTATATGTGATGTGACATATTTACTTAAAATTAATACAACAACAACAACTAAGTTTTAATCTCACTAAGTGGGGTCGGTTATATGAATTTTTTATTTTCATTGCGCTCTATTAATTAACAAATTCTTATTTTAGTCTAACTAACTAAGATCACTCTTTATAATTTTTTATCATATCTTATTTGGTCTCTCTCTTCCTCTTTGTATAAAAGCAAGATCTAATAACTTAATTTTTTTAGCTGGAGCTTCAATCAACGTATAATTTATATGTCCAAACTACAAGCCGACATTCTCTAAGTTTATAATTGAGGTGCAACACCAATTTTCTTTTGAATATACTCATTTCTCATTTTATCATTTTGTGTATATCCATATATTCACCTTAGTATCCTCATTTCTATAATATTTATTTTTTGTATGTTTTTTCTTTATAGGCTAGCATTCAGTACCATACATTATCGCTGGTCTTACTACAGTTTTATAAGATTTATTCTTAAGTCTGGATAGAATTTTTCTATTGCACAACACATCAGAAGCATTTCTCTATTTTATATATTTTGCTTAAATCCTGCTAATAACGTTGTTATTTATTTCATCATCAATTTGTATGATTGATTCAAGTTATCTAAAGCGCCCACTCTTCTTGATAATTTGATCACTAATTATCATATTACTAATATAAGTATTTCTTTCTTGACTAAATATGCACTCTATATATTTAGTTTTTGATCTACTGAAATAAAAACCTTTAGATTCTAGAGTATTTCTCTAAAGCTCAAGTTTCACTTTAGCTTTCTCTTTAATTTTATCAACAAGGACAATACCATTTGCGAAGAGCATACATCAAAGCACCTCATCTTAGATATGTTAAGTCAGAACTTTCATAATCAAAACAAAAAAATACAAACTTAAAGCTGAGTTTTAGTGTAATTCAATTGTAATAGAAAAATCTTTAGTCAAACATCATTGTGTCCGAATACAAGTAGCAGCTCTTTTATTTATGTCTTTAATAATTTGAATATAAGTAGTATAAATTTTTTTTTTTTTTACTCTTAAAAAATACTTCTTATAAGACTTTATCATAAGTTTTTTTTCAAATCAATAAAAACTAAATTTAGTTTTTTCTTTCTCTCTTTAAACTTCTCAATAAATGAATAACTTCTATAGTTGATTTACCTAGCATAGAACCAAGCTGATTTTTTGATACCTTATATGTTCGATCACCCTCTTCCAATATTTTAAAGTGTAACTTATTAATTTAATTCATTCATAATTAGCACAATTCTGTACATCATCTTTATTCTTATAAATAATTATCAGTACACTCCTTTTTTTTTATTTGACATCTTTTTAGTTTTTAAAATTATATTAAATAATTTAATCAGTAAAAAAACTTATTAAAATTAATGTGGCTAATCAAATAAATTTTAGTGTGGATAAATAAATAGACCCAATAATAGGAAGTACTTAGCCTTATTTCAACATAACTACAAAGATAGTGGACCACGTTAGTAACACTTGCTTAAGGATATTGATAATAGCCTCAACCACCACCAATTGTTGCCATGATTAGTAATTGAAAAGGCTAGGCCACAACTCGAGTCAAATCTAGGCCTGTCAATGAATCGGATCATGACCCAATTCAATCTGAGTTCTGATCCAATTAAACCACCAAATAAATTTTTTTTTAACCCATCAACTCGCGTTACTAATCCAATCCGTTTATAAATAAATAGATCAGATATAGATCACCATTGATTCGATAAGTTTAAAATCTGACCCCATTTATGTAATAGAAATTTGTAGTTCATACATAGATATATTGTGGGTAATAATCATATTATGGGAAGGCCTAAGTGAAGAGTATCACTATGATTAATTAATTAAAGATTCTTACAGATTATATTAGTAGATTATAACATATAATGCTCATATTTTCATTGTTTACTTATATAAATTATATTTCACAATATATATTATAAATACTGATTTTTTATTAAAATATTTAATTAATTCATAAAAATATAATATTTTTTATTTTATTTTTAATAAAATTAATATTATTTTAAATTTGACTATGAAAAATGCTTAAAAATAACGACTTTATTGTAAATAGATTAAACCCAATAACACGAGTTCAGGCTTGATCCTATTTTTGACCTGAGAGAATCTGGATCGATCATGAATATAACCCGATTCGATATATATAAATTTTGATCTGGGTTAGGGTCAATCCAACCCAAACCTGTTTCATTGACGGGCCTAAATGGGAGGATAATGATCCGACTCTTACAAGAAAATTTAAATCAAGTCATGGCAACTAAAAGTGATCGAGCGAGAGTCTTCTATAAAAGGCACAATTTTAGTTTCTAACCTTTTCTACTTGGTGAGCCAATTATGTAACAAAATTGCATCTCCTCTTTTCTATAGATTCTCTTCATTTAGAAGAGTTTTCTATATAAAATTCTTGTCCTCTGTGAGAAAAACTTAACCATCTAGTATTTCTTAACTGATTTTTTTATCAAACAATAATCATAATGCAACTCCACCTCCAATTTAAATATTTGCAAGGATAAATTACACCCAAGTTCTTAAGTTTAAGGCATAATAATGCACAGATTCACGTTATAACATTGGGATTCTTGAGCTTTAATAACTATCAAATAGGTTCTTTTTTTTTATTATTAAATTTTTTTTAAAATTACTATTATACTCCTCCCCTCTTTCTCAGATTTTAAGAGAGAAGAAAAGATATAATAGTAATTTAAAAAAAATTAATAATAAAAAAATAAAAAAGAACTCATTTGATATTTATTAAAACTCAGAAATCTCGATGTTATAATTTTAAAAATTTGAACCTGTGTGTTATTAAGCTTTAAACTCAGAGACTTGAATGTAATTTAGTCTATTTGTAAATTTTTAAACAAATTATATAATAATAATTTTTTATTTCGCACCCTCTTACCCATTTTTTAAAACTTTGAAAATCAAAAGAGATATGTAAAGTTGAGATAGCACTGTAAATGTTGTCAAATGTAATGGAGTGAAACAGTATGAGATTCTTAAATTAAAATCATTAAAAATTGTAAAATAACATTTATTTTCTTGTTAATAATTATATTTAATTTTTTAAAAAAGATGACTATATTGACTATGAAATTTTTTTCCTTCTCCCAAACGGAGGATATTCATTGACTCATGAGATGTTGATGTTAAAAAATAATGAGAATTCTATTTCTCTTTCAATAAAAATCACCTAATATAATGTAAAATTCTAAAAACTATTTGATTTCAGATTTAAACCACACTATCATCACATATTCAATTAAAATTAAAAAAATTATGATAATAAGAGGTGAAATAAAAAAAATTATTCGCACTATTAATATATATTGTATATATGTAATATTGTAAAATTGAGATGAACTATATCATGTGAAAATCCTACAAGCTTTGAAATATAATTAATTTTATTGATTTTTTATAAAAATTTAATTTTATTTTAAAAATATATATAATATTAAATTAAAATAATTAATTAATTTAAAATTAATCTAGAATGCGAAACTAAACTAATTTTATTAGAATTTGACTATGAATTAAAATATTGTTAATTTTAATATTAAAATTTATGTATAATAAAATCTATGAGATTAAAAGAGAAAAATAAAAAAAATGCTGAAATAAAACCAACAGCACTTCAATTTATATCATTTCTGTTTGACCGTTTACCACAAATTTCATAAATATAAACCAAAAACCCAAAATTACAAAACGACCCCTCCAACGCTAGGGGTCCCTACATCCTATGATCCAGACCATCCGCGCAAATCGGACGGTCACCATCACCTACGCACACGGCTGCACAGGCGCGACACGTCCGCCGGCTTCAGCGGCTTCAAAAAGAAATCCTCAGCTCCTTCCTCCAAACATCTTTAAAGAAACGCCACAACAATGTATGAATTTACAAATTTACCGTCACAGTTTGCAAGAATATACAAAATAAATTAGAAATTTCGCAACTTTACCTGCTGATGCAATTGGGTACGTTCTCCGACGACATGACCACCACCGGAATCTCCTTCAGCTCCGACGAGCCCTATCCAATTAAATAATTTTTTTTAAAAATTAAAATTTAATAATTTTTCCACTGCAGATCATCTCCTGCTACCTTGATCCTCTTCAACAGATCCAGTCCGGTCATCTCCGGCATCCAGTAGTCGGTGATGATCAAGCTCACATTCCTCTCCTAAACAACGAGCAACTCCCAATATTTCATTTCAATGTCCGCCAAGAAAGAAAAAAAAGAAATCAAATTTTGGGAAGAGAACTACCAGTCCCAGGAGCTCCAGCGCCCTCTTGCCGCTATCCGCTGTCGTCACTGCCGGAAAAACAACCTCCCCATTGTCAACAAAGCGAAGAACTGAGAGAAAAGATTGATCTTTGAAGAGAAAGAAGATATCAGCAAGAAGTGATATTTAACCCCGATATTTCGAGCTTCGAAGCAGCTGGGCGACCAGCGCACGGTCGACGGAACTGTCGTCGACGGCGAGGATGTGCACCTCGCGCTGTCCCTCGCCGGAGACTACTGAGCCACCTCTCACCGACGACATACGGCAGGCGTTCGCGAACAGAGGAGAACGACCCAAGCCGCAGGCTTTTATATATAGACGCAAGGGGTCGGTCTGCCGGCCGGCGGAGGATCCGAGATCCGCACCGTGGGTCAGCCGCCGGATTCGCTGCTCGCTGTCCTCTCGATCTCCCAAGATACTCTTCAGTATGCCGTATCCAGTAGTATTCACTGCTGCCTCTCCAACTCGAATCTGTCACGGAAGCAGAGATCTTCAGCAATAAATGGTTCAGCTCACTCTCTATCCATCACTAAAAAGTCTAACCAGTAATTAACCGCTGGTTTAAAGATTCATTAGCTTGGATTAGGGAGCAAATCGAGAGTGTGTTCATTACAAATGTGGGGGAAGTGGAGGGAAATGTAAGTAATTAATTGCGTTTAATTGGATAAACGACAGCAGAGTGGTGTTTATTATGACGAGAAGGATCTTCGATCAGTTCCGAGGAGATCCGCGGCTATTTGCGTTCTGATTAGGGAAGCAATGTGTAATTAATTGTGTTGTATAAATAAATATTTGATTTGTCTGGGGTTGAAATGGCAAAAAAGGGAAATGTGGAGGGCTGGGCTGCAAGTCTGATGATCGCAGGTGGAGGGTGAGATCGGCCGGAGATCTTTTGACTTGGGGAGGACGCAAAGCTGGCGGGTCGGGAGCTGGGAGCAGGTGTGGCGGCCCAGGGGGTTTTGTGTCATTATCTGAATATCGAGGGTGGATTGTGCAAATATGCTCTGAAAAAGCCTACAGCTTCCCTTTTTGTCTTTTCTTAATATCTGCAAATATTCGCGACAGGGAGCAGGCACTTCTCAAGTAAATTGGTACGTGAATTTATTTATTAAAAAAATAAAATAATTACTTATATGTCACATAATTTAATTTAATTTATATCTTACACATTAATTCTTAATTAATTCTATTATGTACATTCAAAATATTATAAAATTTTACATACATACATTTTAACTTATTTTTATTATAATAAGTAATCATAATTTTTCAATAACTTAACTACAGTTATATTACAAAAAATTTGAACTGTTCATCATATTATTTTAAAAATATTTAACTATATTATAAATAAAAATCCTAAAACTTTAATGTTTAGGTTGCAGTACAGGAAGATAACATTCACGACGTCAATTAATTTTAGGATAAATCAGTGCTTTAGTATAGTATTAAGAAAGAGAAAAATATGTACTATTAAGAATAAAAATATGATTTTAATGATTTACTAACAGAATATTTTTTTTCAAATAAATTTTGATTAAGTTTTAATTCAAATATGTGTATGTAAGATTTTGTAATGTTTTGATTGTGCATAGCGTAATTAACTAAGAATGAATGAGTAAGGCATAAATAAAATTAAATTGTATGGTACGTAGGTAATTATCTCTAAAAAAATATATAAAATTTAATAAAATAATAATTACGTAGTTAAATAGTTAATTGAGGCGCGAAAAAAACTGTAATTTTAATTGTTTTATTTTGAAGTGAATTTCATAGATAAAATTAAAGATTCATATTACTATATAAATTACTTGCTCACACTATTGTATGAAAAGAAAGCAAATCACGATAACTTGATTCATGATTTGGACTTATTTATTTATTTAATTTTTGATCAAATTTGATTTGAATTTTACTAAGTTGATCCAATTTGAAATAATATTTTGATTAGTAATTATTTTATTTTGGATAATGAGTTGCTGAATAATATAACACGTTTATCTCTAATGTTAGAAAACAATAATTCATGTCGACGTAATTTGAGTTTTTGAAGTGAGAAAAGTAACAGCAATTATATCGAGACTAATTTATAATTAAATACATAAAATTAAGTTAATTACGTACATAACATTTAATATCATTACATTACGAACATTTAGAATTTAATACTTTATATATTAAGATACTAGCATCAAAGTTTTTAAATATTATATTCCTCACATTTTAATTTTTCAATATATAAGATATAATGTTTAAAAATTCTAAAGTATTTAATAATTAAGTGAAAAATATACAAATATGTTAAAATCCATAATATACATGTTATGGAGGCATTTGAAGCCAGAAGGGAGTTGAAATTGGTCCCAACTTAAAAATATATATTATTTAATTTTAATTTAAATATAATTATTAATTTTTTATTTTATATTATAATTTTTTTAATTATTATTTTTTAAAAATATAATTTTAAAAATATTTATATTTTTAATTCAAATTTTTAGAAAGGAGAAGATAAGAGATGACATCAATTAAATTTTAATTTTTGTTAAATTTTTTTAAAAGAGCGAGGATAAAAAAGAATAATAATTTTGTAAAATATATAAATAATTTAAATTAGTCAAAAACAAATCAAAATTTATTTTTTATGTCAGAAAATGCCAGTAAAAAGTAAGATTTTAATAGGATCAAAATTACAACCCTTTACAACTTCAAAGATCAAAATTAAATTTTTTTAAAAAATTACTTTTAACATAAATTTAAAATATGAAATTATTTTAGCATGTTTAAATAAAATCATAAAAGATTCTCAACTTTGTTACTGAAGAGATCTAAAACGGACATTTGATTTGGAATCAAATTTAAAATTTAGGATTTGATTTATTTAATGAGAAAATAAATTTTTAATTAATCTTGTTTAAATTGTGAAAAAAATATTGTTTAAATTATAAAATAAAATTTATAATTATAATAAAAATATGTTTTATATAAAATAAAAAGTAATTTTATATTACTAAATTTATTAAAATTTATAATTATAATAAAAATATGTATTTTATACTATGAGGAAAGCAGAAAGCTGACAATAAGCATGAATTTGTTTATTGATTACCGCCTCAGCGGTGGAAGGGGAAGCTGCTGCTTGCGTTCTTCTGCAATCCCACCGGAGAGAAGGCGAGCTGCAGAAGAACCAGAAGGGAAGTTCTCATCTTCAGCTTCGCTGCAGAGGTCGTGAGTTTCCATCTTTCTCTCGGTATAACTTCTTCGGTTCTGGGATTGATTTCTTCGGTGGTGGGGGGACGGAGAACTTCTGCTTATGTACCTAGGGTTTCTGATCTTGAGCTTGTTGAGCAAACAAGAGTTTTGAGTTTGTTTTTCTGTACTGTATTTGGTTTTGTGTCTAGCGAATGGGATGTGATTCGTGTTGTCTGACTTCGTGGCCGACAATTATTTGATGATCGCGTTGGCCAAGTGCGTTTCTCCGCCGGGCAAATTGGAAATCGTTGTCTTCTTCTCTGGCAGGAGAAGGAAGCAACATGATTTGGATGTTGTAGCGGAGTTTGGTTTTTGGCTGCTAAAGGTACGCTGAGGTTGGTCCTGATCTTTTTGTACTTCCCATCGGCTTAGTTGTTGAGAGTTTAAGAAATCAGCTTTAGATAACTTTCTCCATGTCGTAAAGATCGATAATTTTTTGGGGAGTCCGAAATCTGTCTTTTACGCAATATAAGTGGAATTTGTGGTACTTCTGAGCTCTTTTGACTATGAATACGGCAGCAGATCCAAACATGAAATTCCTCTTTGGGGTCTTTCCTTCATCGTTCTGCAATCAGCATCTGGTGGTACATCTTCCATAATGTTGTAAGGCAATTCTCATGGAAATTTCCTTATCAAGCCCATAGCTGGACTCAAGCGCGATACTAGTCTTGCAGTTGATTGGTCTTACAAAGAACAGACCATATTGAATGAGGGGCTTATCAAGTATGTAGCTTTTCTAGTATTTGTCTTGCTTTCTATTGTTAATTTGATACTTTGGTTTGATTATTTTATTCTGTTGGGGTCAGATATTAGCACTTAGTCTTAAGCCCATAGCTGGACTCAAGCGCATAGCTAGTCTTGCAGTTGATTGGTCTTACAAAGAACAGACCATATTGAATGAGGGGCTTATCAAGTATGTAGCTTTTCTAGTATTTGTCTTGCTTTCTATTGTTAATTTGATACTTTGGTTTGATTATTTTATTCTGTTGGGGTCAGATATTAGCACTTAGTCTTAACTGTTGATAATAATCATG
Organism: Apostasia shenzhenica; assembly: GCA_002786265.1. Lineage (NCBI taxonomy): Eukaryota > Viridiplantae > Streptophyta > Magnoliopsida > Asparagales > Orchidaceae > Apostasia > Apostasia shenzhenica. The sequence goes on from KZ451980.1 coordinate 1,208,700, forward strand.
TAAGTTGTGAATATATATATATATATATATATCTATGTATGTGTATATGTATTACATAATCTCCTTTAAAGTGCTAGTTGTGTTGCATTGGGTCTCTGACTGCCTTTCTATTGGTTTCAACGTGAGTTGTTGGAAGGCTAATCCCATACAAAACTTCAAATTTGTTAGAGCTTGGTGATTGGAATCTTATTTGGTCTGGCCCGAAGAGATCGCGGTGTGAAAATTTTTGAAAAAAAATAATGTGAAAAATTAGATTTTGGGTCTAGGGTTTATTTTCTTTGTATATATTGTCTTGTTTGCTAGTGATGTATTTTGAATAACTTGTGGCCATCGCTCCTCCTTGTATACATCTTTATTTGATATAATGATATCTTCCTTTGCTCATGATTTTTCCCTGACATTGGAGTTTTTTCCGTAAATTTGTGTGTTCTTACATTTATATTTCTTTTTATTTATCGTTTTGCCATATCAAGATTATAATCTAGAGTAGTAATTCTTTGTAGCTATTGATTATGAAGGCAAGAATTCCTCTTAACTGAACCATACACATGGTTGATCAAACTGCTTGTTAAGCAAATACTGACTAATTTTCTTTCAAATCATTGTAAGGATTTTTAGAAGTTAACGTTCTTCTTATTTTCTAATATAATCTAGGAAGCATGATTATGACTTGGGTCATAGCTATTTAATTCCTTGAAATGGCCAATTTCCTTGGATCTATCAATTGTTTGCATTTCATTTTTTCTACTTTCTTGTAATCGACTGACAAATGTTCTCTGCATTAAAGAAATTTATTCTGATCGATTAATTGATTTTCTACACCATTTCTGCTTGTGAACAATCCTCAATGTCAAAAAAAATTTCTTGAAGCAATTTTTGCTTAATATGACATCCCCTTTTCTTTGAGAATTCCAGGTTTGCTGATCAACCTTACATCATGAAATATATCAAGATTGTTGCCCTTTTCCCGTGAAGACCATAAGGGATGTTGCATTGAGATGTCAATGGCTGACTGTGAGTTCATTTACTTTGTGTAAAAACACTGGTTTAAGTGTTCCACTTTTCTCATGATTTTCTGTGCTTTAAGGATTTTTTTGATTTTGTAGTGTATGGTAATTGCAATTCTGTTTTTATGGGTGTAAATAGATAGACAGAGGTATTATACTTGTTTCATTTTTTTCCTTTTGATCCCTGTTCAGCTTAAATTGGACAAAAGCACTAGTATTGTATGATAGCTCAGTAGCATTTCTGTCGTGCAGCACAACGTGTTGGTTTTGCTTCACTTCTTTCAATATTCCATTCAATCTCAACTTTTTCTGTATTGCATTTCTTATAGTTTGTTCCATGACATTCTGAACTTCCATTGCATGGTTCAAATAACTTATCCTTGATGAATCTCCTCATGTTATTTGTCTGTGGATTATTTTGTCATGAGTCACCTTCTGCATTGCCTTTTCGCCTAGATTAGCTCCCTCTAACCACCATTCTTCTTCAAAGGTCTCATTCTCATAACCATGATGTTGGAGAACTGCTGGTGGATTAAATTGTTACTAAGCTCACTCATGTCATATAGAAGACTCCTCCTACTTGTCAAATTAAAATGAAACTGTTTTAATTCAATCAACTTCTTATATTGACTTCATTACACATTTGATATACACTTGGATTACCTGTTATTTTGCTTTGTACCTATGCCATTATGGTATCTATTTTAACTGTAATTTACCTAAGTCTATTTCCTTGTTATTAACCATACAGAAGAATGAAAATGGAAAATGACGCAAATTAGAAGAATGCTTTGCAGGAAAGAAGTTCAAAGGCATAAAGGTCATTTCATCTCCACAGCAGGATTTATATGAATTTATATGTTGCATGAGAATCTGTCCCCGTGATCAAGCAGCTTTTTGTTACATGGTATTTAAAAACTGGATGAAATCTTTATGGACCTTAAGCTATCTTTTCTTGTTTTTAAACTTAATGATTTAAATATTTTGGGAGAGGATGTATAATGCATGACTGCTTATTTTGGTCCAAATATTAAACCTTACAGTTTTTATTGTTAATATCATTTCATGCTCACCTACTGTTTGGTTGTTTTTTAAGATGGGATTGCTATTCTAATGTCAGATTATTGAGAATCCTCCACTAGAACAACAACAACAACAACCAAGCCTTAATCCCACTAGGTGGGGTCGGCTACATGAATCTTTTGTTTCTATTGCGCTCTATCAATTGCCAAATTTTATCTAAGTCTAAGCAACTAAGATCACTCCTTATAGTTTCTTGTCATGTCTTCTTTGGTCTCCCTCTTTCTCTTTGTATATGGGCAGGATCCAATCACTCAATTTTTCTAACTGGAGCTTCAATCGGCCTACAATTTATATGTCCAAACCATCTAAGCCGACTTTCTCTAAGTTTATCCTCAATTGGTGCAATACCAACTTTCTTTCAGATATACTCATTTCTCATTTTATCCTTTCATGTAAATTCACACATTGAGCTTAGTATCTTCATTTCTGCAACATTTATTTTATTTGTATGTTTTCTCTTTGCAGGTCAGCATTCAACTTCATATATCGTCATTGGTCTTACTACAGTTTTATAAATTTTATCATTAATTCTGGATGAGATTTTTCTATCGCACAACACACCAGAAGTATTTCTCCATTTTATTCATCTTGCTTGAATCCTGCTAATAACGTCATTATCTATTTCACCATCATTTTGTATGATTGATCTAAGGTATCTGAAGCGCTCACTCTTCTTTAACATCAACCTCTTAATTTGGTTGCATCTCTGTCTCTCTTCAACATCAGAAACAATCTTCTGCAACTCAGCTAATATTTGCGAAGTCACTTTGACATATACTCTAATCTCATATTCTAATAATTTCAGTAAAGATGCTTTGACTCGGTAGCAAATCCCTTAAAATTGCATATTGCAAAAGTGTATTAGAATGTGACATTCCCTCCACCCTTTTTTTCAATTTTATCCATTTTGATAACATACTTTTACAGTGGGATGACATCATCAATAGAAGATTATGACTCTTATGACAGTATTGTTTTCGTGTTCATTTACTCATAGATTAACAAAAATAAGCAATTATAAATTCAAAGAAATACAAATTGAAAAGAAAAAACCAAAATCAATCACAGGATATTTGCCTGCCAACTTGTGTTGATTCAGTGATCATGAAATAATAAGCTAAGAATCTGATAAACAAACAACATGAAGGGAAAAAAAAAGGCAAAACTAGAGAACAGGATGAAGAAAACTAGAAAACAAGAAATAAGAAGAGGGAAAATCAGTAAAGAGGAAAGAAGAAGAATTGAAGGGATGAAGGAAACCAAAGAAGAAGAAACCAAGGAAGAAGAAGAAAATAGAGAAGATGATGAAGAAGAAAAAGAAGAATAAGAAAATAAAGAAGAAGGAGAAGAAGAAGTACCCAGAAGCCCACTCACAGCCTACAATTCCTTCACCTTGCAGCTCTTTCATGTGGCGCTTGGGAAAATATTAGAACATGCATAGGCTTTAGAGGAATAAAAAAGAATGAATTGATTTTTATAAAATCTGAATCGAACAGTGTCTCGAAGATGTCTGGAAGTGTTCAGGCATGTCCTAAATTATTTTTAAAAAAAAAGAAATAGGACAGTTTTTGCCGTGGCTTGTCCTTGTTTGAACATGTCCCAACACTGCCAAACAAGTTATTAGAAGTGTCCGTATTTTTTAGCCCACATTTTGTATGATAAGCTACTCTTTTGTTGTGGTTGTAAGTTTTCTTCTTGGATTATGGTCTACTGTATGGATAGTCACTGTAGAAAACTGCTGTCTTAGACATATAGTAATATGAAAAACTTAGATATTAACATATTTTGTTTCAAGTGTGGAAATGTTATGCGTTTTTTGTTACTAGGCTACTTTTTTGTTAAAAATTAATCTCTTTTGCATGCACGGAGGAGTTTTTTTCCTGGTCAACAGGACAATAATTAGCATATATTTTACTCTGAATTTTTTATGCTTTATATAAAGGAAGAGTGAAGTTGTTCAATGGATTTTTTGTAGATTGTTGTTAGATGGTTATATTGGAGATGTGACAATTGGTGATCAAATTGTCAAGAAGAGTGAACGCTTTAAATACCTTGGATTAATCATACAAAATGATGGTGAAATAGATAATGACGTTATTAGCAGGATTCAAGCAGGATGAGTATAATGGAGAAATGCTTCTGGTGTGTTGTGCGATAGAAAAATCCCATCCAGAATTAAGGGTAAATTTTATAAAACTGTAGTAAGAGCAGCGATGACATATGCTGAATGCTGGCCTGCAAAGAGGAAACATATAAATAAAATAAATATTGTAGAAACGAGGATGCTGAGGTGAATGTGTGGATATACACGAAAGGATAGAACGAGAAATGAGTATATCCGAAAGAAAGTTGGTATTGCACCAATTGAGGATAAACTTAAAGAAAGTCGGTTTAGATGGTTTGGACACCTAAATCGTAGGCCGATTGAAGCTCCAGTTAGAAAAATTGAGTTATTGGATTTTGCCCATGTACAGAAAGGAAGAGGGAGACCAAAGAAGACATGGCAAGAAACTATAAGGAGTGATCTTAGTTACTTAGACTTAGATAAGAATTTAGTAACTGATAGAGCACAATGGAAATAAAGGATTGATGTAGCCGACCCCACCTAGTGGGATTAAGGCTTGGTTGTTGTTGTTGTTCTAGTGGAGGATTCTCAATAATCTGACATTAGAATAACAATCCCATCTTAAAAAAAACAACCAAACAGTAGGTGAGCATGAAATGATATTAACAATCAAACTGTAAGGTTTTATCATATATTCATGTTTTCTACTAATGACTAGTACACAAGTGCTACATGGTTGTGACCTGGCACACTTTGATGTATTTACATTATTCTACATTATGTTATGTATCGTTGGGTTTGGATTTCTGATCCTTTATATTTGTGACATTAAAGCCTTTGATTTAATGCAGGCGAAAGCTAATATAGATCTCATCCAACACTCAAGAGAGGCTTTCATTTCTATCTTCAATAGGTAAATTGCATTTCCAAAAAAAATAAAATTTTGATTATCTATTTGGAATCATGCACCATTCTAATTCAATTTTAAACATTTTTAAAAAAATAAAATATTTGATTATATTTTAAATTATACACATACCTTGAGATGAATCCTTTGCAAAAGGGAAATGGAAAAGTTGATTTTATACAAGTATGAATCTGAAGACTATCTGTCATAAAAAAAAAAAAAGAAAGTGAAGACTAAACAGGGCAAAATTCAAGTATGAGAAAACTAATTTTGGTTCTCTTGTTCTTGTATCACTCTATTCTATTAGATATTTGTTTAAAGGAAGTTTCTTTCTTTGGATAGCATGAGTAGGACTTCTGGAATAATGAGTCAGATGCCACCATTGCCGGTGACAATACATGAAGAGCTCGTCACCTCTATTATCCCAAGCACAAGTTAGGGGATATTTACTTACACCCTATTTGGTATAGGTCTTTTTTAATTTTGGAAGTTTGTTTGTTTGTAAAGTTTAATTTTAATCAAGTTAAAATTAAATTTGGATGAAGATATTTTTTATTGAATGTTGTGAATGATGTAAAATAAAGTTAAATTATTATATTGAGATATGTGAGGGATGTGATATAAATTAATTAAAGTTAATTTTTTTTTATTTTAAATTATACGTATGAATTAAATTTTATGCGTGATGTGATATGCCTGCTTAAAATTAAATTAGATTAACTTTAATCTACCAAACAAATAGGCCTTGGAGAATAGCTGTTTTGGTTATTTTTTGAAAAATAGTGGATATTAAAAATTATCTAAGATGTGAAATGAAATTGATTGATTATTGATAATTATGGCTGATCTCAGGGCTATGTAGGGATACATCTCGCTAAGCGGCAAGCAATAAAGGCAGCTCGAGTACCTCTTCTTGCAGGCAGAATTCTGGTAAGAGCTGATGCTCATGCATGTTTGTGAGGAAGAGAGGGAGGGAGGGAGGGAAGGAGATGTTGGAATGTTGATATTTTTTTCAAACACCAGCAGTGATTCATTAATTTTTTCCCTGCAGTTAACCAAGTCATATTCTTCATATATTAAAGCACCGTGTATTCATGAAGTCCTAAATTAATTTTAGAGATTTTTACCCGTATGACACAAAAAACTTCAATATTTATTTATTAGACACCTTAAAGTTAAATATTACATGACACATACTTATTTATTTTAATTTTACAACCAACACACCCTAGTTAAAAAATCTTTACATTTTATTTAAGTAAATCATACTTAAGTTATGTTTTAACTTAAATAAGGTTCATAGGAATAAAATCTAACCCCCTTTGTATCTTAAATTAAATCTAATCGTTAAGATGAGCATCTAACGATTAAATTTAAAATATTCTACATAAATAATAGATTTAAATCACAAACCTACAAGAAACGCATTATAAATCAATTAATCACAGAAACATTTATAAGCTGCCACTAGATATACGTTAATCCGTAGCAATGAATAGACAATCTGAACTGAATCACTGTTGCTCTTAGATGATATGCATGATCTCTGAACAGACATCTACAGTTATCTCTAGTCCAAGGGAGAAGAAAAATAATGAATGCGTAAAAACTAATGGAATTGGGTTAAAATAGAGCAGTTACATCTTCTATGTAATGAAACAGGCTACTGACAATAATTGGTGCTTGAGTGCACATTTGTAATGTAGATTGCACCTCATTAAATCTTTATGTTTTTGCATGTGTTTAATGACTACTATTCACATCGCTTTGATTAAGCTAAACATAGTTAATTTTCTGTTACTCAGGAAGAGAAGAAGAAAACTGACTAGAACTCATCTCAAGAAAAAACAGATATAGAAAGCTTTGAGCATGGATAGCTAATGGGAATAAAACTACAATCAATTTTCAGTATCCTCTCTTCCAAGGACGCTTGTCTCCATCATTACCAACCAATGCATCAGTGAGCACCTGAGTCGAAGTTATAGAAGCCCGAAGCAGAGCGAGTGCCTGAAAAGAGTGAGCCACTTTAATGCTAAACTTAAGATCAAAAAGCAATAGAAATTAAACGCTTTAGTTACAGCAACCAGAGTATGGCTAGCAGACCTCTTCTGCTCCAATCTCAACATTCATTATCTCCACTTGACTCAGAGTCTCCTTGAAAGCATCTGTGAGAAACACGATCGAAGATAATGGCTTCACCACCAGATTATCCATCACCACGAACCTCGACTTTCTCATGAATCCATCTCTTCCAGATCCCCAATCACTGATTCTGCTTGCCTTTGGTTCAATGACCTTTAGCCTTTTGTTAGTAATTTTCGTACAGCCTTTGCAACTCACATTTCCAATGGTACTCACTTCGTAGGAATTGCATCCCTCAGTGCGGCACATGTAGAACCTCGTGCCAGACAAGTAGAACCTCTCTTCATGTTCTAATGATGATGAAAATGAGTCCTCCAACGTTAGGTGTGTGGGAAGCTTTGGGTTAAGCAGCATATTCATTAGCTCAGCTCCCTTGAAGCAATCTACAGATTTCAATGATTCAATACTCTTGTACAAGTTATCAAAGCACCGATTACCAGATGTTCCTCCTAGCTTATTCATCACTAAGCCCATGGGATATGTGAGATAGCTCACCAAGAGATCGACAAACTCATTATCTGCTTCAGCAAATACCAGCTTCTTGTCTTTTTTGTTCAGAATCAGCATCACTGAAGCTTTATATGATTCCTTTGATCCTGATGCTTGCGCTTCATTATGATGGGTTGAATGCATTTTTAGCTGCATTTTACTCTTCTCTTTTGGCACGCCGAGGAACACATCCGTGAGAGGCGTCTCCGAGACCAAAATCCGTTTCAGCAGTTCAATAATCTACTTCACGTAATAAACGTTACATCTGACTGGGGATCAAAACAAAAGGAAAAGAGGAAATGAATGAACTGACCAAATTTTAAAGCATGCAGTATACATACCACAGCAGCAGTCAGAGTCACATCCATGGCTTCCAAGTTTCTCCCCTGTTTGACGCCAAGCTGACCAAACAAAGCAGTAATTTCCTCCATCGAGAGTTGGGAAACAACAAGATCATCGCTAATCTTAAACCTAAAAGAACTAAGAACAAAAACACCAGCGTTGCTACGCTGAGTAGACTGACTAAAGCAGACTCTTCTATCGAAAAACTCTCCACAAGGGCACTGATGGTTGGCATAGAGGCTCAAATTTTCATAGAAACAGGAGCGGTTGCTGCAGATATAGCTGCAGAGTGTGCAGTTAGTGATCTGTAGTTTGCTGCATTCCTCTGCTGCCGAACAGACTGGCTGGAGAAGCATGGATCTGCAGGCTTCAGAGCGGAGGCAATGGCTCTCGATGCTTTCAACGCTCTCGTAGAGTTTATTTAGGGCGCCAAAGGATTGCTTGTTGCTCAGCCGAAGAATCGTGGCCAATGGATAGGTGAGGAAGCTCATTAGAATGTCGACGAAATGGCCATCCGATTCGGCAAAAACTACTCTGCTGCTGGACCTATCGACCATTAGTCTTAAGGTGGAGGTCTCCTTCGCCATGGCTGCTTGAAGACGACGAAGGAAAATTGTGATCTTTTTGTGAGTTTTGCTTTATATATTCGTAAGGAACTGGCGAGCGGCCGTTTATCTTCCTGAGGGATGCAGCTGCCATTGAAACTCTTGCCATGCATGCTCGTCCTTCCGTATTCTAAAACGACCGTTGGTTTCCCCAATGTTTTTTTTTTATTTTATTTCGATTTCCAAAATAAATCAATTTGGTTGACCTTTTCAAGGGTGGTTTAATAAATAAATTGAGTTTATTGCATTAAATGTTTTGGGTAAATTACTACAAGATCCGTGGGTCATGCCCTAATTACGAACAAATCCCAACAAAATTTGTATTAAGGTTCCTGACTGTTACTGCTATTTAACGCAAGGTCCTGTTTGTTTGGTCGTTAAAAATTAATCTGGTTTAATTTTAATCAATTATATATATATCACATCACACATAAAATTTAATATTAAAAATTAATTTTATTTCACATTATATACATATTATTAAAATAATAATTAATTTATATCATATCTCTTACATATTTCAGTATAATAATTAATTTTATATTATATATTTTACACATATCTCAACATAATAATTAATTTTATTTCACATTATTCATAATTTTTAATAAATTTTTTTTTACTAATTTTAATTTTAAATTCCTTAAATTTAACCATATAAACAAACTGACTCACGTCCAATAAAGAATGGACACTGTTAAAAACTTGGGATAATTAACATATGCCACACTATTTTACTTTATTTATATTTGACTCATTCATTTTTAGTTAATTATGTTATACACACTCAAAATATTATAAAATCTTACATACACACACTTAAATTAAAACTCAATCAAAATCTATTTGAAAAAAAAATATTTCGTTAATAAATCATTAAAATTACATTTTTACTTTTAATAGTACATTTTTTTTCCTCGATGTCACACTAAAGCGTTGATCTGTCCTAAAATTAATTTAGGTCGCGAATGTCTCCTCCCCTCGCCACTACCTAAACATCAAAGTTTTAAGATTTTCACTCAAAATATATTTAAATATTCTTAAAATAATATGATGAATGATTCAGATTTTTTGTAACCTAACTATAGTTTGGTAATTGAAAAAAATTATAATTGCTCATTATAATGAAAACAAGTGAAAGTGTGTGTATGTAAGATTTTATAATGTTTTGAGTGTGCATAGCGTAATTAACTAAGAATGGATGTGTAATACATAAATAAAATAAAACGGTGTGGCATATAAGTAATTATTCCTAAAAACTTTAGGTACCTTTTAATACTTTTAAAGCAACTTAGAAACTTAAAATAACTAGTGTAATTTAAAATTTATATTATATATAATAAAATATTTTCTTGAATGCTTAAAAAATTTCAATTACACTATAGTTATATCATCTTGATATAATAGTTAAATTTTTCACTAATTTTTATTCTTAATATAATTAAAAAAAATCAATATATCCTTTATAGATTCTGATAGTTCTTATACAAAGCTCATTTTTTTACTACTTTCTTCGTTCAAATTTCTTTTCAAAACTAACCACTCACATTTTTTTCCTATGTCTTTAATTATATTTTACAATTTTTTTTATTTCCTAAATTATTCTAAATTTGTAGTTATAGTACTATCATGAATAAATATTCAAGACTACAAATTGATCGCAAATAGTTGTTATATTATCGCAAGTATCAGTTGCAAATATTTATTTGTGTTATAGTATACATTCTATAAGCTTTTGTTTGATTGGATGTTATATCTAAGTAAGAAAGAAAAAAAAAATTTATAAAGTTGATAAAAAAAATATAAATTTTAATATTGAGAGTTGTATAGGATGTTAAATAAAATTGATTTTAACTTAAAAATTATGTTGAATATAAAAAATAATAATTTTTAATAGTATAACAATGCAAACAAATAAATTTTTATTATAATTTCTAATAAATTCACCCACCAATCTCATGAATAAATAGAAAACAAATTAATATATCTATCTCAATATAATAATTAACTTTATATCATATCCCTTACGTACATATTCTAACATAATAATTAACTTTATTTTATATAATAATTAACTTTATTTTTATATTATTCATAATTTTTAATAAAAATACCTCTATCTAAATTTAATTTTAATTATGTTAAATCTAAACGACCTAGCCCTATTTAGTGCGATGATCAAAATAGGATCAAAATGGTACTAATTTAAATAATAATAATAATAATATATAAATATTTTAAATCATTTTATACAAATTTAAATATAAAAAATAATATTTTACTTTATATACTCAATAATTTAAAATAAAAATATCAAGCGCCTTTCTCTCTATAAGAACAGTGCGTTCTGAGGCGTGAGCAGAGGTAAATAAAATGAAAGATAGATTGGAAGTTGTAGAGTTCTCAATTTGACCAAAAAAATTCTGTCTGCTAAAAATTTCAATGGCTTTTGCTACTATAACCTTCCAACTTTATTTCACATTCTAGACCAAAATATTCAAATCGAGTATTTTAATCTAAAATGTGAAATAAAATTTATATTTTTATTAAAAATTATTGAGTATGTGAAATAAAATATTATTTTTTATATTAAAATTTATGTAGAATAATTAAAATAATTTATTTATTTATTATTTTTTTTTTTTAAACTAGTGCTATTTTGGTCCTCGCGCCAAACAGGGCCTTAGTCTACAATATATTCTTGATTATAGAACATAGAGATATAGAGGTGGCAATTTTATGCAGAAATAAAAATTTACTCAATTTTTTTTTTCTGCTCGATTTGAAATTAACTTGATTTTTTTCTAGTTCTAAGTTAGTTTGCTCAAACAAAAGTTAATTTAACACCAAATTAACTATATATATATATATATATATAAATTTTATAAGGTATAACTTGTATATAAATATTCTATAATAACATATATATAACTTATGATGTAATAATTATACATATAAATTTAAAAATAAATATATAATATTATATTCTAATATGATTAATAAATATTATGAAAGTCAATAAGACTAAAGAAGTTGCCGATTAAACTCAAAAATCAACACAAAATTGAAAAAAATTTAGTTGAGTCGTCAAGAAGACTAAAGATGTTGCCGCCAACTCCTTTCCTCTATTCTTTAGAAGTATACTAAAGATCCAATTGCAAGGTATAGGACTTGAGTCCCACATTGAAAGTATGAGATTTTAATGAGAGGTTTATATAAACTTTGGGCTCTCCACTCCCGCGAGCTAGTTTTTGAGGTGTGGTTCTCCCAAAGTTTATATCAAAGTATTCAGAGATAAATAGAATCTAGGGGTAGTCTACATTTAAAATTGATGTACCCACGAACTTAAAGTTGTAATGTTCTGAACTATGTTGTTATTCTACAAATTTTTATGTAGAAGTTTCATTTTATTGTTATATATCTATATAGATGCTACTGCTATATTTTTATTCTAGATCGACTTCATATTTTTCCATATTGATGATACCAAAAGAAGGAAAAATTATTAACAGAAATTCTTTACATTTGCATTAGCATTAAAACTTTAGTAGGTTTGTCACTATCAAAAAAAGGAATTTATTAGCCCTAATAGTTCATGATATTTTAATATATTTGATAATAAAAAATCATGAACAATGCTATTGTTGTCTAATGTTGTGTTCTAATTTTGTTTATGTGTTCTAAGATACATAATTTTTGTTAAAAATAAGTTCAGATAATCAAGAAATGTTGAGTGGATCACAAAGATAATTACACTTTGTTTTATTTGAGCGTTTTTTTTAACAGAAGAAAAAAAAATATTTTTTAAGTTTAATTGGAGAAAAATTTATTTTGATATTAGAAATTGTGTAAAATATGAAATATTTTGAATTCTAATATTTACATTTGTATTAGATATGAAATAAAATTGATTTTTATAATTAAAATTTGTGTTGGATAAAATAATTATCTCGAATCAAATGAGGCCTTAGACAGAGCAGTTGGAACAAGAGGGAAGATTAAAGACAGTTCATTTTATCAAAAAAAAAAAAGACAGAGTTCATGATCACAAGCGTGATAGAATTTACCATAATAGGACTCTTTTTAAGAGTTTTTAAAGTAATCAGAATCTTGACTTGAAACAAACGCGTAGTATATAATATTTTTTTAAAAAAGTTGTACAAGGTCAATTAGTTGAAAAAGAAATTACTGAAGTAAATTGCTGATCTTTTAGGTCAGATAATAAGTGGTTAAAAGACACAGAAAAAAATCGTACTACAATAAAAAGAAATGAAAATTTTTGAATCGTAATCACAAATTATAAGAGTATCTTTTAGGACAAAATCATACGGCCAATCCAAAGGCAAAAATTGTTTTAACGTTCTCCCCTCTTTAAATTCTTCAATGCAATACCATAAAAAAAAATCTCCGACGTAATGCCCAAAAGAGAATATCTTTACCCCAAAATTACTTCCCCAGATGTAGGACTGATTGATCATTTTGGATTTTTTTTAAAATAAAATTTTTAGGTGTTTGAAATTAATAACATAACTTTAAAAGTATATCTTTATTTTGCTACATTCATTTAGATTTTTTTTCCTTAATGAAGACTTTTTAGATTGATTATACTTTATTATCATCATGATTATTATTACATGCACTTCTATATTGTGATATGGTATGATCAGGAGCATGCAACAATTTTCTTGAAGAAGAAGAAGAACAAGAAGAAAGAAGAAGAAGAAGAACAAGAAGAAAGAAGAAGAAGAAGAAGAAGAAGAAGAAGAAGAAGAAGAAGAAGAAGCTTTGGGCATGAAGGATAAAGAGAATAAAACTATGATCAATGTTCAGTATCAACTCCTTCACAAACTCTTGATTTCATTATCACCAACCATTAATGCGTCAGTGAGCACCTGAGTCGAAGTAACAGAAGCCCGAAGCAGAGCAAGTGCCTGAAAAGAGCGAGCCACATTAATGGCGAACTTCATATCAAAAAGCAACAGAAATTAAAACACTTTGTTTAGAGTTAGCTAGCAGACCTCTTCTTGTCCGATCTCAACACTCATGACCTGAACTCCACCGTGAGCCTGCCGGAGAAAATCCCTGACAATCATGACCGACGACAATGGCTTCACCACCAGATCATCCCTCACCATGTACCTCCCCTGTGCCATGAATCCGTCACTGCCATTAACCGCCCACAGTCTTCTGTTTGAGATTTGCTTGCATCCCTTGCACTTCGCGTTCCCAATCGTGCTCACTTGATCAGAATCACAGTCGTAGGTGCGGCAAATGTAGAACTTTTCTTTGCGCTGCAATGAAAATCCAAGTAAATTCTTCTCCAAAATCAAGTGCCTCGGAAGCTCTGGGTTGAGCAGAAGATTCATTAGATCGACTCCCTTGAAGCAGTCGGCTGATGCCAACGATTCGATGATGCTCCTGTAAAGGTTATCGAAGCACCGAATACCAGATCTCCCTTCCAACTTCTTCTCCACTAAGCCCATGGGATATGTCAGATAGCTCACCAAGAGATTGACAAACTCATCATCAGCTTCAGCGAAGACCAGCTTCTTGCCATTTTCGTTCAGCATCAGCTTCACTGAAAATGGCTTCGTTCGTGAGGTTCGAGCTTGAATTTGATGAGTTGAATGGTTTTTTAGCGGCATTAATTTACCCTTCTCCTTTGGCTCACCGAGGAACACATCAGTGAGAGGAGAATCAGACACCAAAATCCGTTTCAGCAATTCAGTAATCTGAATCAGGTAACAAAAAGATAAAATTAAATATATAGAGACATGAGAAAGGAAATTAAAGAGCTAGAAATTGGAAGAGCATCGATCATGCAATCATGCAATGAATGAACTCGCAGTGTACTCACGACATCAGCAGTCAGATTCACATCCATGGCTTCCAAATTTCTCCCCTGTTCGATGCCAAGCCGAGCAAACAATGAACAGATTTCCACCAGCGAGTGCTGAGATACGACGAGATCATCACTGATCATAAACCCTAACGAACTAACAACAAAAACACCAGCTTCACTTTTCACAGTAGACCCTCTAGACTGACTAAAGCGAACTTTTTTAGCCATCGAACTTCCACAAGAACACTGAGCGTTGGCATAGAAACTCAAATATTCGGCGTCACAGTCAGGATCACTGCAGATATAACAGCAAAGATCGTGTTTTTCGTCTATATTAATTGGCAGTCTGCTGCATTCCTCTGCCGCCAAATAAATCGGGTCGAGAAGCATGGATCTGCAGGCTTCAGAGCAGAGACAACGGCTGTCGACGCTTGCAACGCTCTCGTATAGCTTGTTCATGGAGCCGAAGGGTACTTGATTTCCGGTCAGGCGAAGAATCGTCGCCAATGGGTACGTGAGGAAGCTCATTAAGATGTCGACGAAGCGGCCGTCGGATTCGGCGAATACCACCCGGTTGCAGGATCTGTCGACCATGAGTCTTACGGTGAAGAGTTCCTCTGCCATTGCTGCTTCAAGAAGAAGGAAGAAGATGAGTTCGTTTCGGTCATTTCTCCGGTGTGTGAGTTCTACATTTTATTACCATGCGGTTCATTTTCCGGTGCGACGAGACCGCCGTTTGACCTTCTGCCTTCTTCCATTAATGAACTCTCCACCGTTCGGATTCTTAGCCGCTTGCTCGATTCTCCTCCCATATTTAAGCAGCTAATATAAATATAAATAGGGGTTTTTAAGTATAGGATATGAAATTTATATAAAATTACGTATTTCACCATCAATTCATAAATATTACCACTATCACACTATATTCATTTAAATTTTACGTATTTCACATATTTCATATACTTTATAATATTATATGTAAATTAAAATGCAAAAATTTATTAATATTTAAATTCTAATATATATTTTTTATTTTTTACTGTAAATACATCAATTTTCTTACTTCAATTAAAAATTATAGTCATGTGAATTTAAATTCGGCACCATAATTGAAAATTTTAAATAGAATAAATAAATTAAAATAATTAATTCATAAATATTTAAATTATTATTTATATAAATTAATTTATTTATAGTATTTAATTAATATATTAATAATATAATTAAGATCAAGGCCAATTTAGAAATGTGAAGTTCACCATTAAAGAATATGGTATGAAATATGTGAAATGTGTAAAATTTAAATGAATATGGTGTGATAGTGGTAATATTTATGAATTGATGGTGAAATACGTAATTTCGTGTAAATTTTATGTTCTGTATGTAAAAATCTCATATAAATATTATACATATATATTATTATGAAATAATTTTTTTCATATTTATTAAAAAAAAATCACGAATAGCTTTTTTCGTGATTATTCTCTGTGAAATATAAATATAATTTTAAAATTCTTACGTTCAAATTAAAATAACAAATTTATTTGAGGGCAATTTAATATTTTTAAATTTTCTAGGCCTATTTTAATTTTAAAATAATTTCTTTTAATTTATTTTCATTTATTTTAATGAAATGTATGTTATTTGAATTTAAGTAATTATAAGTTCATTTCATTTTAAAATTCAATTCAATTCATTCAATCAAGTGCTTTTCCTTTATAACACCTATTTTTTACGAAATTTTTTTAATGTATACGATGAATCTTTTCTACTTAGAAATCTTTTTTTCAAGTACGACATTTCTTAGAAACATTCTTCAATAGATTTAACTTTCATTTGAGATGAATTCAATTAAATTCATATAATTATACTTACAACTCTAATTAGATAGATTTCTTAGAACTCTCTTGTTGATGTGTTCTCTTCT
Source organism: Apostasia shenzhenica (assembly GCA_002786265.1). Lineage (NCBI taxonomy): Eukaryota > Viridiplantae > Streptophyta > Magnoliopsida > Asparagales > Orchidaceae > Apostasia > Apostasia shenzhenica. The sequence goes on from KZ451980.1 coordinate 1,225,109, forward strand.
TGCTCGTTCTATTTTCTTTTTCGTATCAAATTTTGTTCATATTTCTCTTATTTTCAATTGAATTTTAATTGTGATTACGTGAGATCAATTTCTCCTAGGCTTTGTTTGTCGAGCATGATATTGAGATCTCAATTAGTCTCAAAATCGTAGAAGTAATAGATGATGCAAAAGTAAAAATTGATCGATTCAATGGTAAGTATTTCGATTTCTGAAAGATTTAAATAGAGGATCTCTCTTATCAAAAGAAGCTATATCTGCTATGAATCGTCGTACACTAGGAGTGACCCAAGTTCATAATTCTAAGGAGCGTGGCTTTCAATTTCACCAATAAAACGATAATAACATTGATAAAGGCCTTTTGTAATATGTACGAGAAATTAAACCAATCAAAATCACGTAAATCGGACCGATCAAGAGTCACAATGGTGGCAACGATGGCGAGCATGTGTTGCATGGCTTATTGTGCTCGTTAAAGTATTATTAGCAGACATATATTATCTAAAAACTGCAATATGGGATTTTTGAAATGATCGCTTGAAACTTTTAATGAAAGAATTGTAATTTTTTTTAGGGGGATTTACATGTATCACCCCTAAAGTAGCTCTTTTTACTTATTTAACCCCTTAAATTAAGTAATTACTAGCTTCACCCCTCATTTACATGAAAAATTTTAGCCATCACCCCCTCAGTATGTTCCGTCTTCTCTGCCGTTCTTTTAACCTGACCATAGTTAAAACTTTCCTCTTTCACCTCTTTGCAAAAACCCTAGCGCATGTTTTCTCCCCCTGAGCTTTTCCGAAACTTTCCTCTCCACGCACAAAGCGTCGCCGGTGCCTTCGCAGATCAACCAAGTCTCCACCTCCCGGTGCCTTCGCTGAAGCTTTCCCCTCCACCTCCTTAGCCGGACCTTTCCTCTCCGCCGCAGAGCTTTCCTCTCCACCGCAGAGCGTCGCCGGTGCCTTTGCGGATTTTGTCGTCTCCACCTCGAAGCTTTCTCGGTGCCTTCGCTGAAGCTTTCCCCTCCACCTCCTTCGCAGATCATCTCCGTCGCTGAAGGAAAGTTTTTCCCCGGTAACTTCACAGATCGCCTCCTCTGCGCATTCCGTCGCTGAAGGTTTTCTCACTTTTGATCATTTAACATTTTGATATGGTCGTCTCCACCTCGAAGCTTTCTCGGAGCCTTCGCTGAAGCTTTCCCCTCCACCTCCTTCGCAGATCGTCTCCTCTGCGCATTTCTTCGTTGAAGGTTTTCTCTCCACCAAGGAGTGTCGCCGCAGTCTGCATACAAATAAGGTATCATTTTTGATAAATTCTCAGACCTAATGTGATGATATAATCCTTAACATTCTGATATATTCCAAGATTTCAAGGTTTGTGTCTTTTTTGCAATTTTTCCAGTTAAAATGATGGTTGCATCTCATCAATTTAGTATTGTTTTGAAATATGCTGGTTTTTGGAAGAAGGTTGGGAATACAGAAAGACTGAAATATTATAATGGAAGGCAAAGAACAATCAAAATGGATGTAGAATGTATAAGCTATCTTCAGATTATAGAAATTGTCAAAAATACTTGTACCTGGTTGGAAGGTAGGGAGTTTGAATTGCACTTTCATGTCCTTGGGAGCTCACCAAAGCAGTATAAACAGATAATTGATGATGTACAAGTATTAGAAATAAAAAATCTTGCCAGAATAAGGAATCAATGTGAAATTATTGTTTTGATGGTATATCAATGTACAAATATAAGAGATGAAACAATGGTTGAGTTGGCAGATGAAGTAAAAGAAAGTGAAGCTGAAAATAACTACAATACGCCTGATCAATCTACTGATGAGAATTGCAGTGACACTTCATTGCGAGATATTAAGTACAATCATATATTTGTTGGTGCAAAGTTCGACAATGCTGTTTTGTTTAAGAATGCAGTAAGGGACCTGGCCATTAAAAGTCAATTCAATGTGAAGTTTACCAAAAGCGAAAAGAAAAGGATCATTGGTGTATGCACATACACACAATGTAATTGGCGTGTCAGATCATCGTTATATAACATTGATAATATTTGGCATGTCACAGTCTTGGGTACATCACATAATTGTCCAGGCGTTAATAATTCTGGGAACAAGGTTGCAACTAGTACTTGGTTATTACATGCTATTAAAGATATAATCAAAAGTAATCTTAATGTTTCTCCAAGAATATTGAAAGGTCTTATTAAAGATCAGTATAACCTTGTTGTCCCTTACATGAAGTTATGGCGCTCTCGTGAAATGGCAAGAGATTTACTTTATGGGTTTGTTGATGAGAATTATGCATGGGTTCCATTGCTACAGAAGGAATTAGTTACTCGAAATCCGGGAAGTCATATTACGTATGAGTATGATACAACGGATTTTACTTTCAGAAAAATTTTTGTTAGTTTTAAAGTTTGCATTGAAGGGTTTAGACTTGGTTGTAGACCTTTGGTTGGACTTGATGCTTGCCATTTAAAAGGAAAGTTTTTGGGCATGATGTTATCGGCTATTGCACTGGACGGCAACAACCAATTATTCCCTTTGGCTTTTGCAGTAGTAGAGAATGAATCCAAGAGTACGTGGTCTTGGTTCATTCAAAATTTGATTATTGCTTTAAATCATAAAGTTGCAGATATCGTGATCATTTCAGATATGGAAAAGGGAATCAAAGAGAGTGTAAGGAACCACTTGCCACAATGTGAACACAGGTTTGTACTCGCCATCTTTGGAAGAATATTAAGAAGAATTATCAAAGAGGAGATTCTACTAGATTGAAGAAAGCATTTTGGACTGCTGTGAATTCCTACACAACTTCAGAACATGAAAAGGGAATGCAAGAGTTGCATGCAATTTCTCCTCAACTTTACATGTACTTATCAGGCTTAAAGTATACATGGGCTCGTAAGGATTTTAACGTGGATACAAAAAATCATTATAATTGTAGTAATATGGTGGAGTCATTTAATATTGGATTGCACGTATTAGAGGGAAACCAGTTGTAGATTTAGTCAATACAATTCGAAGAATGTTGATGGAACAAAGAAAAGAGCGCAAAGAAATGGCCACAATTTCTAAAGAAATCTTGACAAAAGTTGCTTTGGATCATATTAAGTTGATCAGTAGGGATAAGAAACAGTATTTAGTAACAATATCTTCAAACACCATAGCTAAAATAGAGAGCTTGCAAGGTACATATGAGGTTGATATTGGAAAACGTGAATGTACATGTCGTGAATGGCAAATATCTGGTCTTCCTTGTAAGCATGCGGCTGCTTTCATTGCAACTTTTCCAAATCCTATATGGCATGCTTATGTCGATGATTATTACCACGTGCACAGGTTAAATGTATTAATAAAGCTTTATTTATTGACATGTAGCTCACTTTTATTTTTGTAACATGTATTTATGTAATTTGTAGGCTTCTAAAAGCATATGAAAAACCAATTTCGACTTTGCCATCCAATGATAAATGAAAGATCGAAAATCATTTTCTTTGGTTGAAACCACCAAGGACTTCAAGGCCAAGAGGACGACCTAAGAAGAACCGGCGCAAAAGTCACTTAGAGAGCTCGAGTAAAGGGAATTCAAGGCACCAACATAAATGTTCACGATGCGGGTCACAACAAAAGGGGATGCAAAAATCCAATTGTTCCTGAAGGTGTCAATGCTTCAATAAGTCAAGGAGAAAATGTGATCAATGTGGTCATATAAATATACATGATGTTTTGAACTGAATGTTATGAGAAAATTTTTGGAACTTGATGTATTAGTTTGATGTCGTATTTTGATTTTTTTGCAAGGAACAAAAGGTCAAGTCATTAGTGCATTTGAATGTTACTACGATTTATAAACTTGATGTATTTGAAATAGACTTTTACGTTTAAACAATTAATTCTGAATTTTTATGTCTTGTTGTTATTTTTTTATTAATATTCATGGATATTTCAAGGCATTGGATGTTATTAATATCCATTTTCTGTTCCCTCTGAATTCTCCTCATTTTCAAGTTGCATCTTGCTAGATATACAACTGCTTTCATCATTAAGCCATATGTGCTTGTCCATAAGAACAGGCCCCCAAGCTACACTAACAAGATCATCAATTCTGCATTGAAGTGTTGAGAAGTTCTTTGATATGAAGTTCTAGCCCCAAAATTAAGATCAAAAAAGAGTGCAAAACTTAGTGAAATTTATATATCATGTATCTGCTGCATGGATGGATGAGATTAGCGTGACGCTTCCATCTTCAACACTTGGAAATGATTGATTGATGGGCATAAAAAATTTCTCTTGTATTCCTGGAATTTAATTTTCCTGTGATTAAGAATATGGATATTTGTGATGAAATGAGCAATTTAAGTGCCTCATTGGTGTTTTGCGTGATTATACAATTATGAATAAGTTTTAAATGCCATTGTTAGATTTTAGGTTGATGATTCCAAAAGTTGGTGATATGAACAGTGCATTTTATAATAGAATTAAGCTTCAGTAAACAAGAGAAATTCATTTTTTTTAACAATAGGAAGTTGCTACAAGTTCACTGCCATTTTAAGTGAGTTCTCATTTTTCTTTATTTTGTAATGTGACCATAAATCTGCAGATGTAGCATCCAAGAAAGCATGTGAATTTAAAATCCCTGCATAAATTAGCAACTCATTTCACTCTTCTTTTGATAACTAAAGAGTGTGGGGTTTGTTGAAATATTTAAATTTGCTAAGCTATATTGCCCTTCCTTTTCTCTTATGTTACCAATGATTAGACCTGGCCAATGGCTATCTGATTATTCTGAACTCTTGGGAGTTACCAACTTGGCACACATAGTGCCCAGTTTGATCTTACGTTGTTAGCTTACCAATATTTCTAATTAATTAATTAATAGAATATTAACTTCTAGTGATCATGTTTTTTCCATTTTCATGTCAAAAGCCTTAGCATAGGGTGATTGTAACTCTCTTTCTCACACACGTTCAGACATCATCAATACCTTTGTAATACATGATATTAAAATTTTCTCAATGTTTGCAATTTGCCTATAAATAAAAAATTTCTGTCTCCCTATCTCTTATCTGCCTTGATATTTGGTGATTTATTATCCTTGTTATGTGCTATATTGCCTATACGATGTCATTGTGATGCTAACAAATTTTAGCATGAACAAACTAAGATTTTGCAGTCATCTTGGCTGCTTTTCTAGCCTTAGGATCAGGCTGGCAAGGTAGATATTCACAAAATAAAATGTGGAATTTTATATATTTGAACTTTAAATTTTTATGATGTTGTTGGCACTTGGATATCTTTCCCCATACTATACAACATGAGGCCAAATTAGATTCTAGTCAAAATTATTCTCATAAAATTATATGTCAAATGATTGTAAAGAGGACCCAAATATATGAGTGTCATTAAGCACATGTCTTCCATTTCACTGGCTGTTGCTTCCCCGATTAACTCTATGAACATGCTGATTTAGACAAGTTAATAATTTCCAAGCTTATGATGGTTCAGGTCACCCAAAATTCCCAAAGCAATGTGTAAAAGAAAACCTGAACAATTTCAAATTGATATCCTAAATCACTAAAGGCACATCTTATTGATATACATATAATCTCTTATTGCACTCACAATAGAAAAATAACATAAGATAGATTGACAATGCAATAAAAATATAAAAATAATATAAGATAAAACAATGACTTAAAACCCTATGGGGTAATGTTATTACATAGATAGAATCACAGTACAATACCACCAATATATATGAATCTCAGATAACATTAATATCAAAATACATTCCAAGTCACATTAATGATAGAATATATTCCAAACTGCGCTAAAAACTACAACTGCTGAAATGAATTTCAGGAAATTATACAATCTTTGAAATTTTGCTTTGTTCCTTGCATCTTGTGCCATTAACTGATACTTTAGGTCAACTGTTGTGTGAACTGCGTCATCAGCCCATTTAAAAAAGCCACAATCATCTTTAGTTTTGTATCGTTGGCATCGAAAGAATCTCCTCCCTTAGTTTTCACCTTCTTTTCGACAAGTATATAAACCACATGCTCGATTGCACTCACATTGAAGATGAAAATTTGCAGGGTTGAGATTTGGAGATGAATAGCTATAGCTGCTCGACATCTGCGAATAAATTAAAATTTATAAAAGAGACAAATGCTAAAAAAATATGTTAATTAATTATAATATACGAAAGGTTTGCTACAATATAGATCATACCCCAACATAGATTAATAGTGTCAAAGCTTTCAAAAAATTTTAGCTGTCATAAAGGCAATTATAGTTTTCAAGATTAAAATTAGTGGAGTATAGTTCACTTTGAGTAAAGGGAAAAGTTTTACTGCTGGATGAGAAAGAATTTAATTGAAAAAAAATTGTAAATAATATAACAAATCTTGAGACCTGGAACCATATCAACATGTTAAAGGATCAAAAGTGAGAAAACCGTCAGTGACGGAATGCGCAGAGGAGGCGATCTGTGAAGTTACCGGGGAAGCTTCGCGGCAGAGAGGAGACGATCTACCAAGGAGGTGGAGGGGAAAGCTTCAGCGAAGCAACGAGACAAGCTTCGATCAGTGGAGAAACAAGACTCGCAAAGGCACCGGCGAACGCTCTGCGGTGGAGAGGAAAAGTTTCGGCTATGAAAGAGATTAAGCTCCTACGGAGGGAGAGGATTACTACTGGGAAGCTCTGCGATGGAGAGGAAAGGTTCGGCAAAGGAACGAATAAGCTCCACGGAGAAGATGATCTTACCGGGGAAGCTCTGCGGCGGAGAGGAAAGGTCCGGCGAAGGAGGTGGAGGGGAAAGCTTCAGCGAAGGCACCGGGAGGTGGAGACTTGGTTGATCTGCGAAGGCACCGGCGACGCTTTGTGCGTGGAGAGGAAAGTTTCGGAAAAGCTCAGGGGGAGAAAACATGAGCTAGGGTTTTTGCAAAGAGGTGAAAGAGGAAAGTTTTAATTATGGTCAGGTTAAAAGAACGACAGAAAAGACGGAACATACTGAGGGGGTGATGGCTGAAATTTTTCATGTAAATGAGGGGTGAAGCAAGTAATTACTTAATTTAAGGGGTCAAATAAGTAAAAAGAGCTACTTTAGGGGTGATACATGTAAATCCCCCTTTTTTTTAATTGAATTACTTTATTTGGTAAGAGATTAAAAAGATAGTTTAGTTAGATTTTTTAATTATTTTTGAAAAATGAGTTATATTAAAAATTGTATTGAATTTTAAATAAAATTAATTGATTTATTGAGAATTATGTTGAATGTAAAATAAAGTAATTATTTAATATTAAAATTTATATAGGATCAGATATAAAATAATTTTTTAAAATTTTTTAAATAAATTTAAGATTTTAATTATAATTAAAATTAATCATAATTTTAAAATTGTTACCAGATGGGACTAGAAGGTGGAAGGAGAGAGAACAAAAATAAAAAAGAAAAAGAAAAATTACAAGTAGGTCTTTGTTATTTGACTATATATGTAAGTAAATCTTATTTTTTGAAAATTATTTTGGTCTATTAATTTTAGGTACTATGCAACTAGGCCTAAAATTTAGATTTGACAGTAAAAAAATTTATGAAATGATATTTTTACCTTTACGATTTTCTCTCATCTCTCTCTCTCTTTCCTGCGTGGTGGCTAGAGCGTAGCAATAGTAGCAGCGGCGGTGGGAGCGATGCTTTGTCTCTCCCGCTTCTCTCTTTCTCTCTCTTGTGCGTGGTGGCGGGAGCGCAATAGCAGCAGCCACCGCAGTAGCAGCAACGGCGGTGGCAGGACTGAAGCTTTCTTTCTCTCTCTCTCCTGCGTGGTGGCGGGAGCGCAGCAGCAGTAGCGGCGGCGGCGAGTGTCCCTCCAGCCGCCGCCGTTGCTACGCTCCCCACCACCCCACACGAGGGAGAGAGAGAGAGAGAGCGTCGCTCCCCCCGCCGTCACCATCGCCGCTGCGCTCCAGCCACCATGCACAATAGAGAGAGAAAAGAGAGAAAATCTTAAAGGTAAAAATATCATTTCATAAATTTTTTTATTGTTAAATTTAAATTTTAAATCTAATTGCACGTTAACTAAAATTAATGGACTAATTCGAATAATTTTAAAAAAATAAAACTTACTTACACAAATGGTCAAATAACAGGAATCTAATTGCAATTTACCCAAAAACAAAAAACAAAAAACAAAAGAACGGTGGCGTTTATTCAAAACTGAAATCACTAATCGCCACACACCTCCGTCCATCGGAATCCCATCCGAAATCCGCCCTCAGCTTGCAAAATTATCGCCAATCTTCCCAAAGAGATAGAGCTCCTACATCCGCAGCCATGGCCGCCGCCGCCGTCCGAAATCCCTCCCACCTTCTCCTCTCCCGATCGTCATCATCCCGTACCCTCTCCCCGATCCCCAAACCCTCCGCCTTCTGCTCATCCAAGAAAGTTTCTCTCAAAATCAGGACTACTGTCCCCACCGTTCACTTCGCCGTCGCCGGAACAGAGTTATCGGAGGCAGTGACAGCTACCAAGAAGAGGAGCACCTTCGAGATCCAAACCCTAAACACATGGCTCCTGAAGCAGGAACAGGCCGGCAACATCGACGGCGAGCTCACGATCGTCCTCTCCAGCATTTCCATGGCCTGCAGGCAGATCGCCCCTCTGGTCCAGCGCGCTGGCACCTCCAACCTCACCGTCAGTATCCAGGGCGAGGACCAGAAGAAGCTTGATATTGTCTCCAATGAGGTAATTCCTGAATCAATTTCTTCTGGGAGATCGATCTAGTCCGTGAATCAAGCAAACGGGAACGAATGGATTCAGGTGTGTTTGAATTACTTGAAATCGAGCGGGAGGACGGGGATCATACCGTCGGAGGAGGAGGAGGAGGATGTGCCGGTGGCGGAGGAGCAGCGCTACTCCGCCGTGTCTACTGGATCGACCTTCAGCATTCACAACTCTAACGACGAGTGCCTCGCCGACGTCGACGACGATTCAACGGTCAGCGAGCTCTGTCCTCAAGTTCTTTTTACATATGGTACCTATACTTTCATCATTTACATATTTACCATTCTGTATTATATGGCCCATATTTAACAATTGGGGTTTTTACAGGACATAAAATTTATACGAAATTACGCATTTCACCATCAATTCATAAATATTACCACTATCACACCATATTCATTTAAATTTTACGCATTTCACATATTTCACACCATATTTTTTGATGGTGAACTTCACATTTCTAAATTGGCCTTGATCTTAACTATATTATTAATATATTAATTAAATAACTTATAAATAAATTAATTTATATAAATAAAAATTTAAATATTTATGAATTTAGTATTTTAAATTTATTTATCCTATTTAAAAATTTTCAATAGAGTGTCAAATTTAAATCAACATGACTATAATTTTTATTGAAGTAAAAAAATTGATATGTTTCAGTAAAAAAAAAATTATATATTGAGAATTTAAATATTTATTAATTTATGCATTTTAACATACATATAATATTCATAAAGTATGATAAATATGTGAAATGCGTAAAATTTAAATGAATATGGTGTGATAGTGGTAATATTTACGAATTGATGGTGAAATGTGTAATTTCGTGTAAATTTCATGTCTTGTATATAAAACCCCTTAACAATTTTAGGCTGTTTATTTAACCAAGACATGTAAACAAACATATATCACTTTTCCCACGTATTTTAAAACAATAATTAATTTTATTTCATATCATTCAAAATTTATAATAAAAAAATATTTTCATTTAAATTTAAATTTAAATTTTTTAAAATTAATCTTTATAAATAAACATGCTTTCTAGTAGGAAAAAATTTTATATTTAAACATAACATCATTTAGAGGTCAATAAGCGCATCCCACATTAACAGTTGAGGCCCACTCTTATTTTATACTTGTTAGCTTTCATGTTGAGATACAAATGAAGAAAATTGTCTCACATTAAATATTCAATACAAATTGTAGTATTAATATACAATTCATGATTTTTACCCATTAGTTTAAGTTTTTGGATTAATAAGTATTCATCAATTATATATTTGGCGCGATTTGGGCTTCCTCATAGTAATTCTCTTAATAAGTGATATCAGAGCAAATGATTCGATTGAGCCTTCAGTGAATCGGATAGTTCATGTAGGCTGTGCTCCTATATGGGTTTTGCTTTCTCTATCATGGTTGAAAAATTACAAGAACAAGTGAGAAGCGTTCACTTAAATGACTCGTTAGATAGGCAAAGATCCAATGTGGATAAATTTTCATGTAAGAAGAAGATTTGTTGGGATACACATGGATAATTGTTCCACATTCGATAATCAATCAAGGTTTTGAAAACCGGACCGGCTTCAGAACCGGTAGACTGAAAGGTTCAAGGTTCAATGGTCGAATCGGGGTCGAACCGGGATGGAGTAAAAATTAAAAAAACTAATAAAATATAATATAAATATAATTAAGATATATATTATTCACACATCAACACAATAATTAGACATAAAATAAATATTTAATAATTAAATTTAATAAATAATATCTTATGTCAATAACCCAAAAAATAATTTCAAGCAAATCGAAATAACAATAACCCAACAAAATATTTGCAAATCATAAATTGAGTATAATATTTAGTACATATTAAAAGATCTGAACAAATGTATGCTTTATCAATATTAAAATACTAAATTATTTCATCATTTAATATCACTAAAATTCTAAAATACTAAATTATTTCGAAAAGATGGGGGCCGGAGAGGATAGTGCGAGGCAAGAGAAATCGCGAGTTCGTGACTGTCGCGCGAGTAGAAGCCGCAGAACTGAGGCTGAGTTAGGGACCCAGAGTTTAGGAAAGTTTTTTTTTTAATTTTAAACTGAACCAGTCCAACCGTACCGGTTCACCAGTTGACTGGTTGAACCGCGGTTTAGACTGGTTCTGGCCGGTTTTGAGCGGATCCGGTTATAAAGTTAAACCGGACCGGTTGGCTGACCGGTTCACGGTTCGACCGGTTGAACCGGCCGGTCCGATCCGGTTTTTAAAACCTTGTAATCAATGCAAGTTGTATTGTTAATATACATTTTATGATTCTTACCCATTAGTCTAAGTTTTGAGGTTAATAAGTATTTCATCAATTGTATATTGGGCCAAATTTAAGCTCCCTCTTGTTTTGAATGCAAAATTTCTGGGTTATCAGAAAGCTCAGCCACCTCCCCTGCCTGATTTGCAAATCACCAACGATTTCATCAGAAGCTTGTGCCAGAACCCCCAGATTGAAGCTCTCGCCTTCCTCTACTACAGGAAGGCAATAACTCAGCCAGGATTTCATCTGGAACCCCAAACCCTGAATCTCTTGCTGAAGACTATGGTCAGAAACAAGCAATGGAGCTTCATCTCCAACATATGTCAAGATTTCAGGTCTCTTGATGTGTTCCCAGATCAGACGACGTGCAGGAAGCTTATCAGCAGCGGCTTTCGTTCTCGAAAGCTAAAGCTTGTACATTCCATGCTCGAAGTTCTTGAAGCCAAGACGGGAGCAGCAGTGCCTGCAGCCTATGCCGCGGTTATGAGAGGCTACAATAAGCTCCACATGTACAGAAGCACGATTTCTGTGTTTATTAGAATGATCTCTGTAGGCATTTCTCCTGATGCTAAATGTTGCTACTTGATCATGGATGCTCACAGGAAGCTTGGAAATGCCCAAATGGTGCTCTTTCTCTTCCTCAAGTTCTGCTCTGAGAAAAGGGCTGATGTAGCTGCCTCTGTTCTTATCTATCCGGTGCTCTGCGATTCATTGGGAAGATCTGGCAGAGCTGTAGAGTCTCTCCACTACTTTCGAGAAATGACTGAGAAGGGAATCAATCCAACCCGTGGCTTGTATGAATCCCTCATCTCCGCTTTTGCCAGGATTAAACATGCAGATGCTGCGTGGAGCCTTTACCAAGAAGCAAAGGAGCAGGGGATGGTGACCAACCCTGAAGTGCTTCAGAAACTGGTTCTCATGTACGTAGATTTGGATTTGGTGGAGAAGACCGTTGGGATAGTGAAGGAGATGATGGAGATGAGGATAAAGGTCACAGATTGCATCTTATGCGCGATTGTCAATGGGTTTTCTAAGAGAAGAGGGCTTCGATCTTCGATCAGAGTCTATGAGCAGCTGAAATCTCTGGGCTGCGAGCCTGGGCAGGTCACCTACTCTTCTATGATCAACGTTCATTGCCGCCTCGGTCTTTGCCTGGAGGCTGAGAGCTTGTTCATGCAAATGCTTGAAAGGGGCTTCGACAAATGCTTAATTGCGTATTCCAACATCATTTATATGTACGGGAAAAACGGAAGGGCAAGAGAAGCCATGAGGGTTCTTGCGAAGATGAAGGAGAAGGGGTGCAAGCCAAATGTTTGGGTTTATAATTCTCTCATGGATGCGCACGGGAGGCTCCATGACCTCAAGCAGGTAGAGAAGCTGTGGACGGAGATGAAGCGCAGAGGAATCACGCCGGATAGAATCAGCTATACGACCATAATAAGTGCTTACAGCAGAGTTAGATTGTACGATGAATGCGTGAAGCTTTACGACGAGTGTAAGATGAATGAGGGGAAGGTTGATAAGGCCTTGGCAGGGATTATGGTCGGCGTTTTCTCGAAGGCTAATAGAGCTGATGATCTGGTGAAGCTTCTTAAGGAGATGAAGGAAGATGGAGCAGTGCTGGATGAGAGATTGTACAGCTCTGCTTTGAATGCATTCCGTGATTCAGGGCTTCAGATTCATGTGAAGTGGTTTGAAGAAAACTTCACCTTTGAAAACATGGATAAAACTTGATCAGATCATATTGGATTCATCTTGCGGCTTTCATCTTTCTCATTGGTAAGCAGCTGGCCTCTTAAATTATAGATAACAAGCTTGAATTTGTTCATACAAGAGCCTCTGATGCTTCCATTTCATCCATTATTTTCAAATGATGTACTTCAAATCGAAGAAAGATTCACAAAATGTTATAGATTTTCTTTTAAAATAAACATCACAGCATTAACTTCAATTAATTTGAATTTATGAACTGAAAACTTGAAAGCTAATAAGTTTTGGAACAAGCTAATAGCAATGAATAGCATGGCAAGAAACAAACAACTAGCTGTCAGTTGGCAAACCATCTTTCAGAACTTTATTTTTGTTTTTCATGTTAATTTTAATTTGGATTAAAATTGATTTTATAGTAATGTTTTCATGTACTACAAACATTTTTAGAAAAACATTCTAAATTTATTTCAAATTTTTCATAAATCTCCAAACAAAAATATGACAAACTACTCTTTCTTGAATGTTTTTATTGTGTTATACTATTATCCTTTTTCTAGCCAACTTTAATCCTCGTATTATAGATGGGCTGTTTTCTTTGTGGGCTTTCCTTGGGCTTAAATGATGGGCCCATTATCATGGTGAAGTACTGAGGTTTCCATAACTTACTACTAGTGCTGTGGGAGAACTGGCGTAAGATGATTCTAAAAACTATTTTAATGTCATTTCTATTTTGTATATGTATTTTTTATTGCATATTTTTTTTTTGTTTTAGTGAAAAAAATTTATAAATTTTGACTTAAAGATAATAGATGAGAACAAATGGGGAAATACTCTTATCCTACAAATCTCTGTTCAATTTGATGACAAATGAAATGCATGAGGTTTTATGTGAAAAAACTTAATGCCGATGTTACTACAAGCTCGTCAACTGCTAGAAACCTCGATATGTTTGACTCACTTCTAAATTTATATTCTTTGCTCCTTCCTTCTTTTATACAAAACTTAAGAAGTTGAGATTTTCTTGGACGATTGATCTTCATTGCTAAACTTTATTGTCAAGACTCTATAGATGGTTTCTTAAAAATTGATTATTGTAGTAGCATCACACTGCTTCGATATCAATATGATACTACTCTTTTTATCACTGTCTCAAGATTCTCTAAATCATTCAGAACACAAATTTAGTTTTTTTTTCGAGTCTTTTCTTTTAGATAAACAAGTAGCCCCTTTATGTTTAAAAGTCTCTTTTCAACGGTCGCTTTCATCATGGCTATTCTCAATCGAGGACCATTTATCCTTGTTCGATACATTCATTGAAGTATTCCTTCTTTGGTTCCAACCTAATCATCGAATAGCTTTTCCTTCAATTGACCGTTTTTGAAGAACACCTATTTTCGATAATGGTTCTTTGTATACAACGGATGATCTACTCAAAGAAATCCTTTTTTTGGATATTAAAATTTTCGAGAAATATTCTTTGATGGATGTTCTCAACCCCTTTATTTTCCACATAACAAAGAATACCCAACAGATATAACTTTCATTTGAGATGAATCCGATTAAATCCATATGATTTATACTAATTACAAATCTAATTACATTGATTTGTTAGAACAATCTCATAATTCAAAAGATCAAAGAAAAAGATATCTAAAATTGGTCATTGTCAAACATGATGAGCAGATGGTCCACTCCAATATCTCACATAAGCAATTGGATGGTGAGCACTAATCATCTCATTAAAGATAAAAACAAATAGAAACAGAGACAGAATTATAGAGAGATATAGAATTATAGATACATATAGAGAGAAAGAGAGAGACTGAGAGAGAGAGAGAGAGAGAGAGAGAGAGAGACTGAAAGAGAGAGAGAGAGAGAGAGAGAGAGAGCAAAGGCATAGAGAGATATAGAATTATAGATACATATAAAGAGAGAGAGAGAGAGAGAGAGAGAGAAGGCATAGAGAGAGATATTAGTGTGCATTGATAAGAGCAGGGTCAGCAAGGCATACATATATAAAAGTGAATAAAGAAATGTTTTGAGGAGGATGCCGGTAATTAAGTAAACAAATTAATTAATCTCTTCTTTGCTTTATTTAATTAATCTCTTCTTTACTGCTTTTAAAAAAAGCCCGGCGTGCTTATTGCTTCAAACCCTAGTTTGTCTCTTCTCCTTCCTCTGGCGCATTAAGAAGAAAAGAAAGACTTGGGTCCGGCCCAATTCCTCTCCACCTTCGCTTGCTTCCCTTCCACAGCTACATGACACACCTGGCTGGCCCCACTAGTTGGGATAATGCCATCTTCAATCACTTGAGCTTGACTTATATTTCATTATTGTATATATATATATATATATATATATATATATATATATATTATTTAATCAAATATATAGTAGTGAGCATATCTGAGTCGTATACGTAATCGCAGCAATATCCCGCATTGTAACCCGGTTTAACCAGTTATAAAATTGAAACTTTGGTACCAGGTGTTTCTAAAACTCAGCCAGCAAAATTAAGTATAATATTTGTGATCCTCAGTGATGATCGTGCAAAAATTAGATGAGAAAGTATACCTTCGTTCTATCCTATATTAACTATGCAAGTAGAAGAAATTATAAAGTCAACTGCCTTGTTTACGGTTTTGGATACATGTATGACCCTATGTGTCTTAAAGGCATTCAAAAAATCAAAAAATTCAAGTGGTAAGCCGCTTCCAATAACTACACGTATTGAAAGCAAAATGTTCCCTACAATAATAGTAGAATCTCCTTCAAGCCAAAAGCCGTGAGCTCTATTTGCCCAGGTACTGCCCAGTCTTGTAGCTCCAGATCCCCTCTAGTTTCCGTCATCTTGACTATTCTCGTGAACAATCTGATATATTAGGACCATATATTATACCTCCTCTTTACATGCGGTAGACGCCCGTCCATTTTTTTTATACACATCAATATAATATCAACTTAAGCTCGAAACATGCAATATAAAAATACTCAAATCACCAACTTTCTCTATCTTTAATTTGTACCAATTCACATGCACGTTTTTTCCTTCTTTAAGTTTTATTCACTTGGAAATCTTTTTCACTCGAAAGCACAACAACTGTTTTAGGTTCGAATTCTAACTCACAACAGAGGGACAAAGAACAAAAATTAAAGTTAGTCGAGTGTTTCGAGTAATTTGTATATGAGTTCGATATGTTGCTGGCGAACTCGCTCGTGAGCACATTCAATATGTGTTTATGTAGACAAAATTTTTGTCTACAGTGGCTGACTTATTTCTATTGATAAATGATGCGTTTGCTAATTATTTATGAGAGAGATCATTTTTTTAAGACCAAGTCGGGTCGGGTCGGGTCGGGCCAAACCCGAATCAACGGAAGGCGGGCGGCCTTGGCGGGGAGCTCGCGCAGCGTAACCGGCAACCATGGCAAGCTCGAGGAGGAGGATGGGGACTGAGGAAGGTGAGGTGGGCCGTGGCCGGTGGCTAAGGTAACCTCGAGCAGCACTGCGGCGGCCATGGCGAGCTCGGGCGGCGCCGTGGCGACCATGCATGGCGAGATCAGGTGAGCTTGGGTTGCGAGCGGCGGGCGGCTATGGCTTGCTCGGCGACCTCGGCAGCACCGCAGCGGCCATGGCGAGCTCGGGCGGCCCCGCGGCAGCCGCAACGTGATCAGGCGGCGTAGCGACGGTCATGTTTAGCTCGGGCAACGCCGGGACGGCCACGGGGAGATACAGAGAGGTCGAGGGTTGCAGGCGGCCATTTCTAGAGACAGAAATCGTGGGCTTCATTCAAAATTTTTCTCAAATCATTACAAAATCTTACATTCACACACTTAGTTAAAATTCAGTTAAAATTTATTTTAAAAAATATTTTATTAGTAAATTATTAAAATTATATTTTTACTTTTAATGATATATATATATATATTTTTATCTCAATGTCACACTAAAGTGTTGATTTGTCCTAAAATCAATTCACATCGCAAATATCTCTTTCCTTGCCACCACTTAAACATTAATATTTTAGGATTTTCACTCAAAATATATTTAAATATCCTTAGTATTATTTGATCAAATGAAAGGCTCGGATTTTTTGTAACTTAACTATAGTCAGGTTATTGAAAAATAATGATTGCTCGTTATAATAGAAATAAGTTAAAGTCTGTGTATATAAGATTTTGTAATATTTTTGAGTGTGCATAGCGTAATTAACTTAGAATGAATGGATAATGTATAAATAAAGTTAAATGATGTGACATTTAAGTAATTATCCAAAAAAAACAAAAAAAAAGAAAGAAAGGAAAGGCCGAGCCGGGGACCTAACATCATTGTCCAGGCCTGATCCTAAATTTGATCCTAAATTTGATCAAGTCAGGTCAAAATAATTCTAGGCAGTTACGGTTGCTACTCAAACTTAGGCCCCGTTTGTCTAGAAGTTTAAAATTAATCTGGTTTAATTTTAACCAGGCATATCATATCACACATAAAATTTAATATTAAAAATTAAATTTATTTCACATCCAACACATATTACTAAAATAATAACTAACTTATATCACATCCCTCACATATTCCAACATAATAACTAACTTTATATCACATCGCTCATATATCCCAACATAATAACTAACTTTATTTCACATCATTTACAACTTTCAATAAAAAATATCTCTATCTAAATTTAATTTTAACCTTCTTAAATTTAATCTTACAAACAAACACACCCAGTGATTGGGCCAACTCGAGCAGGACATTGAGCACATTCCTAGATGTAGTATTGACTATGAAAAGTTGAAACTCAACGAAAGATTCTCAAGCTTTGGCCAAATTGCCAAAAGTAGACTACCGCCTTCTCTTATGAC
Organism: Apostasia shenzhenica; assembly: GCA_002786265.1. Classification (NCBI taxonomy): domain Eukaryota; kingdom Viridiplantae; phylum Streptophyta; class Magnoliopsida; order Asparagales; family Orchidaceae; genus Apostasia; species Apostasia shenzhenica. Next base: position 1,242,792 of record KZ451980.1, read on the forward strand.
AACTTTGTTAAAGTGTATAGCTAAGATATTGTTGTAATACCAAAAATTAATCAAAATTCAGATCAACTTTAGTTTGGACTGAGCTTAAATCGAAAAAAAACAAGCCAATTTTAGCTCTGATCGAGATACGATTAACCTCATCTTGTTCATATGTACTTTAAATCAAATGAAATATTTTCAATTCAATCTTGACTAAAGATCAGGTCAACTCAATCTCCAGACTATCTAGAAATAAGTCATCGATTTCTATTTAATAGATATCTCTTAGGGGCGATTTAGTTTGATATTATTTTGAGGTTATGTAATGTTATTTTGAAAAAATAATTATTTAATTTGATGATATGTATTAATAATCACATAAAAAATTATTAAATTATTATTAAATGATTTTATTTAAATTTTTTGATAGATAAATAATATAATATAATATTGAGATAACATCGAACTAAGCACTTAATTTAAATTATGATGATAGGAGAATATATTGAATCTCTTATTTATTTGTAAATTTATTAACATTTGATTAAGTGAATATATATAGTAAAAATTCGTTTTTTTAATAAAGTATAAAATTCAATTTAACAGAAAAAAATAAATAAATATAAACTCAGCTAGATTTTTTTTTTTGATAGAGATAATTCACCCAGAGTTGCTGTAACTCTCAATTCCAACGCTTTATAACATATTAAATTTTTATCCAACTAATTAGAGTCAGTTATATAATTTTTTAATTTTTATTATACACTATCAAATAATAAATTCTCATTTAGCTTCAGTTATATTAGACTATTTTTAATAATTTCTTGCTATATGATTCCCATGACCGAAAAAGACAGCAAGTGATCGCCGGATATTGTTCCAAGAAAAAAGAATGACTAGAGTAAAGTGCAGCTTTTAACAGGCTTCTAGGTTGAATGAAACATCATATGTCTGAAAAGAATGGAAGATCGTGAGTTGTATAAGTAAATAATATGATCCAAAATAATAAAGAAGACTTTTGGAGTAAAATCATATAGCTAATAATGAAAAACTCTATAGTTAAGTATGCTGAAGTAGTACTGGGATAGGTGATTTCTCAGAAAATATTCAAGTTATATAATTCTCAGAAATTAAAATGGATAATACCTTTGCATTTAAACTCCGGAATGTTACATGCTATATCTTTTTTAGCCTTACTTTTTCTCTTTTTATATGAGTGAGATTGATTAATTCAATTTTCTTACTGAAGTTTTTATCAACCTCTGGTTTATATGTGAAAATTTTCTAAGTCAACACTCTCTAAGTTTATCCTCAATTGAGACCACTCTAATCTTTTAGTACAGATATTTATTTCTCATCTTATTTTTTTTATATATATCCGCTCATTCACCTTAACATCTTTATTTTAGTGATACTTAAAATTTAGCATTCAGTACCATAAAATATTATTGATCTTACAAGAAATCTATAAAATTTGCTTTTAAGTGTGAGTGAAATTTTTCTATTGCATAATACACTAGATTCATTTCTTTATTTTATCTATCCTACATGGATTTTACTAATAGCATCACTATCTATTTCATCTTTATTCTATATAATTGATTTAAGATATTTAAATCGCTTGCTCTTTCTAATAATTTGATTATCAATTGTCATTTTTCCAATATAAGTGCTTCTGTCTTGACTAAATTCACAATTTATATATTCAATTTTTGATTAATAAAATGAAAACTTTAAATTCTAATATATTTCTCTATAACTTAAGTTTCTTCTTAGTACTTTTCTAGTCTTATCAATAAGAAAAATATCATTTGTAAAAAGTATATACCAAGGCATTTTTTCTTGAATGTATTCAATCAAAATTTTCATGATTAATACAAAGAGATATGAACTTAAAGCTAAACCTTAGTGTAATAAAACTAAAATGAAAAATGTTTTAATCAAATATTCTTGTCTAAATACAAATATTAATTCCATTATATATGTCTTAAATAGCTTAAATGTAAATAGTGCAAATTTCTTTTTTTTTTTTTCTATGACTCTCGAGAGCAATTTTTTTGAGACTTTATTATAAACTTCTTTCAAATTTATAAAAACCAAATATAGATCGATCTTATTCTCTCCCTAAATATTTTCATTAAACTTCTTAATAAATGAATAATTTCTATAGCAAATCTGTCTAGCATAAAATTAAATTGATTCTGTGATACCTTTGTATTATAATGTAATCTATGCTTGATTATCGTCTCCCAAAATTTTAAAGTATAACTATTAACTTAATTTATCTATAGCTAGCATAATCTTAAATATCATTTTTATCCTTATAAATAGGTATTAATATATTTTTTCTCTATTTATTTGTCATTATTTTGGTCTTTAAAATTATATTAAATAATATAGTAGACCAAGAAACTTTTTTATCTCTCATTCATTTTTAAATATTTATTGGAATGTCATTTGGTCCTGTTACTTTTATACACTTCATCGTTTTTAAAGCCTCCCTAACTTCAGTTTTACTAATATGTCGAATGTAAAAATAGTTTCTGTCTCCTTTTTGGATATTAAAATTAGTCAGATTAATCATATTATCACAATCATTATTAAATAACTTATTTATGTTAAATATTTTTTGCAAAAAATACTTTTTGATCCTCATATTTAATATATTTTGCTAAGTCTATAATTTACTAATTTCTTTTTTTGGCAAACTTGTATATGTATTTTTCTCCTTTTTTAGTATCCAACTTCCTATAAAGGCCATCTAAAGTAGCATTTTTTGTATTACAAATTTTTTTAAGACTTTTATTGAGCAATTTTATATTTCTCAAAATTTATTTTGTTTTTACATTTATTTCAGTCTTTGGAACAATTTTTTTAAAAAAAAATCTTATATTTTTTTTCTTTCCACCTTTAAGAATTTTATTATTTGAAGTTTTTCTTTAAATTTTTTTGACATATTATTTGCAATCTTATAAATGTAGTTAGTACTCTCAACTACATAAAATCAGCTTCCCAATCAAATGTCCAATTACTCATATTTCAAAACTCTCTTTTTAAAGATATTTATGTTCTCATTTTTTAAATTTCATTATCAAGTCCGAGGACACTATTTTGAGTAATTTTTTTTAATCTTTTATCTTAAAATTTAAGACTATTAATTATTATTGAATAGTCAAGTATTCATTTGAAATGACTTTACAATCTTTATAGTCCAAAATATTTTATTTTTTTATAAGAAAATAATCAATCTGTGTTTTTGAAAATTTATTCTTATAATTGATAATCTGGTTAATCTTTTTTTAAAGTAAAATGTTAGCAACTAAACAATAATAAGCTAAGAAAAAATTCAAAATATATAGTTTTACTCTCTTAATTAGTTTCTGTAAATTCATTCCTCAGCAATGTTTCTAACATATTCATTTAAATCTTCTCCGATAAATATTTTCTTCTCCTGAGGTATCCTTTATACTATAATTTTTTTAAATCATACCAAAATTTTTTTTACACTCGCATTCAAATCTATTTGAGGGTACAAATGCTTGCGATGTCAATAGTTATCTTATTAATAATAATATTTTAAGTTATAATTTTATATTTTTTCTCTTTGACTTTTACTACATGATTTTTCAAATTCTTATCGAGAATATGAAATATTTGTTAATTATCTAAAAAAAAATTCTTTAAAAAATAAATATAACTCTATGCCTAATACAGAGAAGTACAGGCAATATAGTTTTTTGTTTGGTATGAAATTGAAATCAGACTTACTTTTTTTTAATTTATATTTTAATATAATTTTTTTTATATGTTACACAAATTTTGACATTAAAAATTAAAATTTATTTCACATTTATAAATAAAGTAATTTTAATTTTTATTACTTTATTTATATCTTCATAAAATCTAATATTAAAATAATTTAATTTCGCAATATTTTTATATACTAATAATTATTTTTTTTAATTTAAAAATACTGTTCCAATCAATTCGGACTTTAAAAAAAAAAAAAAACGAAAAGGATGGTGAGAGCGTGAAGGAGGCAAGTTGGTGGGGCCGACCAAGTGGACGAACGGTGGACTCTCCGGCCCCACCCATCAACGGCCGGATGAGCAGCTCCAGCCCGCCTGATCTCTTCTGAATGGGCCGGGCCCATGGCAGGAACACGCCGCGGCCCATGGGTTTGCTTAGCCAATCCATCCCTGCCACGTCGACATCCATGATTGGTTATTTATAAATAAATTAATCAAGGGCGAAAACGTAATTAAAGTAAAGTTGGGACCCGCAAAGGTAATTTAGGTCCGGTTGATAAAGGCCATGTCGTGCCATGAACGCCAATCCCTCCCGCTCTTCCCTTTTGCCATTTTCCTGCCAAAATACGCTAATTTTTTTTTTCTTTTTAAAAAACTTTTAGGAGGCTTTTAGTTTAATATTATTTTAATATTATATTATATTATTTTTAAAAAAAATAATTAATTTAATGATATTTATAAATAATCTTATATGATGATATAGATTTTTTAATTAAAAAATAACGTTTAAATTTCATAATATTTAAATTATATGTCATAACACCAAAATAATAACGAATCAAACTCACTCTTAATTAATTAGTAGCAATTATATATTAAATTATAGAAATAATTACCTACATGTCATACTATTTAGTTTTATTTATACTTTACTCATTCATTCTTAGTTAATTACGCTATGCACACTCAAAATATTACAAATTTCAACATTAAATAATCATTTTATTTCACATCCAATACAATTCTCAATAAATAAATCAACTTTATTTCACATACTACATAATTTTTAATATAATCAACCTACTTTATTTCATATCATACACATTTTTTAAAAATATCTAAAAATTTCAACCAAATTTTTTTTTCTTATTACCAAACAGAGCCTTTTAAGTTCGGGAAAGAGTGAAGTCGTTGTAATGCACTACTCACAAAAACAGTAAAAGTTCATCTCAATTAAAAAAAAGTAATATAACAAATAAATAAATAATTAGAAATATAAAAATAAGAACATATATTTATGTGAAAAATCTTAAATTCAAAGAAAAAACTACAGGCAAATAAAAAATTATTATATTAAAATAAGACATTTATAAGATGAGAAAAATCAGTTACAATTTATATAGAATACAACTGCCCAAATAAAAATATAGTAATAATTTTAGAAATATCAGAATCAAGGCTGAGTTAAGATGAAAATCAAGACCAGATCAAAATAAAATGGTTCTACTCAAATATCAATTTTTCACATTATTTTTTTTTCCCAGATTTGTCGCACCATGAGTTCTTCGTGCCGGGCCAAATAGGATTCTAGTCACAATAAGAGTAAAATTTCATTTAGGGGATGGAGCTAGGCCGGAAGGTAAACGAGTCAGGTCGGATCTAGAATTTATAGCTTGTTTTAAATCTAATTCATGAATAATCAAGTAGGGTCTTGAGTCGGACCTAGTCAAGGTTATTCTCTAATTGACTTGGATTCGGGTCAGATCAAAACTCATTATATATTTTCAATTATAAAGTTAAATAAATTATAATAATTTGCAAAAAATAATTTAATTTAGTAATATAATAATGGGATAATTACTTGCATGTCACACAATTTAGTTTTATTTATGTCTTACCTATCCAATCTTAGTTAATTACGCTATGCACATTCAAAATATTATAAAATCTTACATACACATATTTTAACTTATTTCTATTATAATGAATAATCATAATTTTTTAATAACCTAATTATAGTAAGATTACAAAAAATCTGAGTCAGTTATCATATTATTTTAAGGATATTTAAATATATTTTGAGTGAAAATCCTAAAATCTTAATGTTTAGGTGGCAACAAAGGAAGGAGACATCCGCGACATGAATTGATTTTAGGATAAATCAGTGCTTTAGTGTGGTATTGAGGAAGAGAAAAATATGTGCTATTAATAGTAAAAATATAATTTTAATGATTTACTAACAAAATATTTTTTTTCAAATAAAATTTGATTAAGTTTTAACTCAAATGTGTGTATGTAAGATTTTGTAATGTTTTGAGTGTGCATAGCGTAATTAACTAAGAATGGATAGATAAGGTATAAATAAAACTAAATTGTGTGGCATGTAGGTAATTATCCCTATAATAATATAATTCAACAAAATTATTAATTTTTAAAAGATAAATTTTAAAAGCAATAAAAGTTCAAACTCAAATACATTGTATTTCCTCTAACAAATAGAAAAATACAAACTCCGAAATAATAGAAATATGCAAATCTTTGTATCAAAGATGATAGAAATTGGACAAATATTTATGTTCTCTATATGTGTAATAAAATAATTTCAAACTTATATATATATATATAAGTAAGATTATGTATAATACCAAGGTACTCAATATACACAATATTAATTATATTATTAAATCCACTTTATTAATTTAAGAAAATAGATTCACATCTTGATCAATTATAAATAAATTTTTTTTTTGGTGTGTTTGTGATTTTATCAATCAAGTACTAAAATGATCAAGAATTAGGCAAGAATTAGATAAATTTTGAATGAAAATAATTAAATCAAGGGAGCTTTTAGTTCCATAAAACCAAGTTCGGATCATGGAATTCAGAGCCCCGTCAACGGCAGATCATCGATCGTGGCCCCAACGGCCATATAAAGCTCAGGTGGATTGCGTCAGGGCGACGGCTATATAAAGCCTCGCCTGAGCCATCCTCCAGCCATCGGAACTCTCGGCATGCCATGCCCATGATGGCTCACGAAGGCTCAGAGGCGTCGGTGGCGAGCTCGTCGCCGGCGACCAACTGGTGGGAGATGACCACCAGCGCCACGCCGCTCTCCTGGAACACCACGGCCATCAACCACTACCGCTGGCTGCAGCCGCCACACCCTCCACCTTCCAACTCCTCCGCCGACGACGACATCATCTCCATCTCCGCCAACTCCTTCACCAACATGTCCAACCACTCCGCCCTCACCTTGGACTACTCCTCCTCCCCCGCCGCCGAAGCCAGCGGCGGCTGCGGCGGCGGCGACCAAACCGACAACCACCTCTGGATGAACCAGGTTCTACTGTGAGTCTGTCTACCGCCCTCCTCGATTCATTAAAATAATAAAATTTGTTAAGCACACTGGTTGATCGAATGAATAATTAGTAAAAGTTTCGATCTTTAATTACTTATCGGCATAGATGGGAGTGAACATATTTGCGTATTAGCATGTACTGACGCGACTTTCTTCCTCCAGAGGAGTTGAGAGCAGTGGCAGCCATGGCGACTGCGGGAAGTTTCTCGAGCTGCTCTCATCCAAAACCACTCTTCCCACCGAGATGTTCGATCCAGCCTGTGATTACCTGAAGAAGCTCGACAGCAGCTGGGAGTTTGCCAGCACTTCCTCTTCCCTAAACAGCAGCAGTACCTTCGACGCCAAGCAGCTCGCCGGCAGCTCTAATGGAGAAGCTGGAGGAAGCTTGATCGAGTGCGAGAAGCTTACTAGCAATCTATCAGACCTGGTCGGCAACTGGTCCATTGCTCCTCCAAATAACCTGCAGAACAACGACCAAAACTCCATGATCTTCCCCCAAGTCTCACCCATCAAACATGATGTAATTTTACTCCCCACTAATCTTCCTTCATACCCAAATTTCGATTCCTACGTTAAAGGCGACAGCCGGGGAGATGACATGGTGGGAGGACGTTCTTGCAGTTTTAGCACCGGATTTGGTCTCAAGAGTAGGTACTGCGGTACTGGAGCCCTAATGGCTGAAGAAAACCCATTAATGTCTGCTCCTAGAAGTAATATTATATCTGATCTCATCTCCTTCACCTCTCTGAACAAGCCTGCAATGGAGTTTAGAGCTGGCAAGCCTTCTCTTAGAGCCCCAGCCGCTTCGTCCGAGAGCAGCAGGAAGCAGCAGTTTGGACATGGGACTTTTTCATCTGCTGTAAGACATATAATTTCTCTCATACATATATATAACATATATAGATCATAAGATACTAATTAAATCTGCATCAATTATAATATGCATGGTTTGAGCTGTTGCAGACAAGAGGAAGTGGGAGAGGAGGTGGAAATGAAAGTGAAGGAAAGAAGAAAAGGAACGAGGAAAGCTCACAAACAATCTTCAAGAAGTGCAGGCATGACAGCAGCTCATCCACTACTACTGTTTCAACACATAATAAGGTATATATACGATCGAACATGTCCACTGGATAAATAAAATCAAATAAGAGATCTAGCTAGAGTAATTAATTAAGTGGAAATCTTAAATTAATTTTAGCTTTTAGTGTTAGAAATTAAACTTGATTAATGCAGGATGCAGTTTCAGAAATCAAAGGTCATGTTTTGGCTTAATTCTGGCATTAAATGGCTGATTAAACTCCTTTATATTATATATTGATGGAAAGGTATTGAAGTCAGAAGTTCAATGCAGAAAACGGCTCCACAATCAGAAATTATAGAGGGAGTTATGGCTACTTTAGTGAAGACTGTTTCAGCTATCCTATAAAACCGAAATTATGTGTTTATTAGCTTTAAATGAGTCTTGTTAACCTAGATGAACGTTTTGGAAGTTTAAGAGTCACTTTATTTAGTATTAAATAGACATTGTAATCAGTATTTTTAAGTATGAAGAAGATGACAAGTTTAAAATTTTTCCTTTCTTTCAAAGTTTCTCTTCTATCGCCACTATATTAAGATAGTATTGTGCTACCACCTTCCAACATTCAGATGTCCTTAGCTAAACGATCACTTCTAGTTTTTTATGTATTAACTATATTTGTAATGGATTCAAACGAAATATAATGAAGATCACAGTCGAAGGCCTTAATTGCGCTAACAAACCACCATAAATATATGAGAGGTTAAACTGTATATATATATATATATATATATATAGTTTAGCTTGCAGGCACCTAAAGTGAAGCTGGGAGAGAAAATCACTGCACTGCAGCAAATTGTGTCACCCTTTGGAAAGGTTTGTAAAACACACCCTAGATGAAAGGGAATGCATGTATTTTTCTTTGATTATTGAAATTTAAGGTTAATTAATGTATATAACTATATTAATTTACTGCAACTTAATCACAAATTTGCAATTCATCAGACTGACACAGCATCAGTGTTAATGGAAGCAATTCAACATACCATTTAGATTCTTGCAAGAAACAAGTTCAGGTAATTAAAAAAACCATGAAAATGTTTCCAACATGCATTGAAATCAAAAATATATACATTGAATTTAATGAAAAAAATGCTCATGCGCAGACTACTCAGTGATCCATACTTAAAGTCAGGTGGAAACAAGGTACGTAGATATATATGAACAATTTTTTTTTTTTGTTAATATTATTGTTAATTTGCAAAAAATGAGGATGTTAAGTGTAAATGTGTGGATATACACAAAAGGATAGAATGAGAAATGAGTATATCCGATAAGAAAGTTGGTGTTGCACACAATTGAGGGTAAACTTAGAGAAAATCGGCTTAGATGGGTTTGGATATCTTAAATCATAGGCCGATTGAAGCTCCAGTTAGAAAAATTGAGTTTATTAATTTTTGCCCCATGTACAAAAGAGGAAGAGGGAGGACCAAAGAAGACATGGCCAAGAAACTATAAGGAGTGATCTTAGTTACTTTAAATTTAGAATAAGAATTTGGTAACTGATAGAGCGCAGATGGAAACAAAGGATTCATGTAGCCGACCCCACCTAGTGGGATTAAGGCTTGGTTGTTGTTGTTATTGTTAATTATCATCTGCATATATTGACTACATGCATGCATGTTTAATTGTCAAATTGTTTGTTAATTTACAGGATCAGGTTCATGGTGGTCTTGGAGAGGAAGCTTGGAAAAAGGGTGAGGCAAAGCTTATCTGAGGAGCAGAGGGCTTTTGCCTGGTGCCCATATCTTGTACAGCCTCAGGCGTTATAGGACACCACCAAGCCCTGAGTATATTGGACCCCAGCTTATAGAGTTGCATGTATAGATGAATATTATTAATATTAGTGAATAAATCACCAATAATTAATGTTAATTGAATAAACTTAGTATATATTATGTAATATTGCTGATAATAATGTGGCTGCTTAATTTAATTAATTGGGTATTGTATAATGATAATATTCTAGTAAGAATAAGGGGAAACTTTCAATAAGTGGAACTTTTTTTTTTTTTTTTTTTTTTGAAGTTTTGACACTTGTCAATGATAGTAGACAACTTTGCTTTAATAATTGGTAGCCCAATGATCTATGGGATTGACAGGCATTAAAAAAAAAAAATTCTTTTAAAAGTTTGTTCATTATAAGAACATCTTGAAATTAAAGAAGATGATAGGAATCTAATTGAGATTTCTCGTAGCATAAGAATTCAAACATACTTAAAGGAGGGAGAAAAAAATACAAAATTTATGTGAATCGATAAATTTCTCTCGTGTAAATTATATATTAAGCCGGCAATGTTACAAACTAAGGTTTGCTCCACAATCAAATTTTAATGAACATATGCACAACATATTTTAATTATATAATATATATATATATAGTTAAATTATTAAATCTTATTCGTATAAAAACAACATAAGAAAAAAAAAATTCAAAATGAAAAATAAAATAATATAACTGTATTTGGATCATATTAAATGGCTGGCAAGCCATACAAACTAATTAACACAGGTAAGTTTTTCAAATAATGGAAAACATGATAATCTTCGAAAGTCATCCTCTAAAATACTTAGTTGACAAAAATGCCTTTGGCAAACATCTTCAAGAATGTCCTCCAAACTCGCTTTCCCATCACCGACAAAATCTATTCAAGTTTACAACCACGAATTGCCCATCAACAAGAAGATTCAAACCGATTCATTCATCTGAGAGTCGCGGTCTCCTGAATATTAATTGTAGCACTACATAGAGTCAAATTTAGAATTCATTGTACATCACATCTTAGGTCCCAATTTTGTACTAAAAGACATCAAACTCCGCTCGCATCCCCTCTCTTTATCGTCATCGGCTCTTGCTCATCCTCGCTCGTTAGATTGCTATAGTCGAAAATCTGCCTAAACAAAAACTAATAAATTTTACCAACTTTGCAATCATAGATGCATAATAACACATACGGAGAAATTGAATTAATTAAGGGGCGTTTGGTTCAGTGTTATTTCAATGTTATGTTATGTTATCTTTAGAAATTAATTGTTTGGTTTAATGATATTTTTAAATAACATTTATATTAATTACAAAAATGCCATTACATGATGACATCTAGATATCACTCCAAATTGGCGACATCTCAAAGATAACACCATCAATTTGTCATTATAATGCCAATAACTTCCAACTAAACAAAAATAATTTAGATAGCATTGATATTTTCTAATATCATAACATTGAACCAAACAAATGTCTATTGATAAATAACAATGACATTTAGATAACATGATATCTAAATAATATTGATATTGAGATAACACTGAACCAAACGCCCCCTAAAAGTAAATTGAAAAAGACATATAGATATAGATCATTCAGGCTTTAAGTAACCCAGCTTTATTTGGCAGATGGAAAAGGTGAATGGAAAAAGCAGTAATTAGATCATAATGCGAATTAATTAATTAAAGGTATTCCTCCCTAACCGGCCACCCTATCAGGAAAGAACAACACTAATGACTACAAATATATCTAATTGCTAACCAGAAAGAACTGATGAAAGGTACAAATAAGAAAAGAACTAGAGGAGAAAAGAAGCATCATATCTATTTTCCAGATTCTACAAACTCAACATAATCCATAATTAATGGTTGTGTTCTCTAAGTTAGTGGGGAAAAAATTTGCATGAGTATTAGGGGATCTCAGGTTCGAACAACATTACCATCACAATTTCTAGGTATGATGGAGAGGAGAAAATTGTAAAAAAAAAAAAACCATAATCCATAATTGAAAATTCTCTCAGGTTATAATTTGAAATAAAATTCACAAAGATGCTGCTTACAAGAAAAACACATCAGGTTTACAAATTTTGGATAATTACTATTGTTGATATATGGGGTGGTGGCTAAATTAGTGAAGCCAAATCCCCAATTCAACACTATTTTGGGGTCTGCTTACTCTTGAGATTATTCTATATGCCTTAGAGTTTAAGATGAAGTGAGGCTTCAGGTGAATATGAAGAGAGGAGGAGAAGGAGCTTAGGTATAACACTCCGGATTGAGCAGGAGGAGTAGCCTATCAAGTGGTCCCAGAAAGAAAGAGAGAGCACTAAAGAAGGAATTCCTGGCAAGATTCTAAGTAGAGATTCATAAATGAAAGAAATGAATAGTCTTCAATGGGAAAGTAAAGAAGAGAGTTCTTCTTGTGCTAAATATGTAAAGCCCATGTCCTTCAGATATAAAAGCACCGTTTGGTGGATAAAATTGCAAGCATCATTATGGGGCAAGCCAAAGCAGATAATACATCCACATCTGGGATTAGGTCATGAAATAATGATATCAAAATCAACCTCTTATAACACAACGTGGTTTGAAAGTGAACTAGGTGGAAACTTGTGGCCTGTAACACCAAACACGAAATAAGGCAGGAAGTGTCCTGTCGAGTGGTTCCAAAGAGAAAGGAATAGTATTAGAGTGGAAATTTTTAGCAAACTTTTAGGGGTGGTACATAACACTAGACCAAAGTAAAGGGAAGTCCTGGTCTATATATGACCTTACGATATCAAGGTGTCTTTTAGAGAAAAGGCATTTTAAGATAACGAAGACACAAATCCAACGGTATAAAGCATCCAAAATAAAATCAAAGAAGAAAAGATGCATTCAACACAAACTTTCCAAGCAACTGGGCTCATCATTATCAGAAAAAAAAAGGATTTAGAAAAAAAGAAAGTAAAAAAGGTTGTTTTGAAAAAGAAAAATAAAAAGTAAGCTCAAACATTATTTATATCTAATCAATGCATGGCAACATCAAGCTGCAAATGCTTTACATGAATCAGATGAAAAATGGCCCAATCTTTCGCGAACAGCTTCATAATCATGGATTAAAGTGTAGTTTTAATGTCAATCAGAAGCAGCAACACGTATGATGTAGCAGAAAAGCTGGTATAACCTTTACAGTTTATACAAGCTTCAGAACAAGAAATCCAGTACATAAAATTTTGAACCACTACATTGCACATTAAAATAAACAGAAGATTCTAGAAGAAGCAGCAAACCACCCTGTGATATGGAATAGGAAACAGAAACCATTCAGCAACAAAGCAGGAAGACACATTGTCCCTACATTTATCAGAAAAAAAAAAAGCTATAAATATGATTATTGAAAATTGAAATAAGATAGCTTTAGGGAGCATTTGGTTCAATGTTATCTTAATGCTATGCAACTATTTAGTTTGACGACATCTTTAGATAACTTAAAAACTTACAGAATTTTAAATCAAAACATGACATTTTAATATCATGACATCTAGATAACATAACATAACATAACATCAAGCTAACAATGAACCGAACACCCTCTAAGTATTATGTAAGTAAATGCATTCAAGTTTGTGATCTTTTGGTAACATCTTGGGGTGGTTTTTCTAGTACGACTGTCTTAGTTGCCAAGGGAAAAGGGGGCTTGAACAGAACATTAAAGATTATCAACAGTCTTGAGCATCAAATCATAAATGACCATATCAATCTAAATTCCCTGTCAAATTTTTTGACAGTAGAAAGCAACATAAAAAATATGAATTATTTGTAAGACCAGGTCAAAGACAATGCAAAAACATACTTCATAGTAAAAAGTTGATTTATGCACACTTTTCTGCTTCCTTCATGAAAGCAGAGGATCAATGACAAGATAAAAAAAGGAGATTCCACCCATCAAAGTGAACCAACTCACCTACAAAGACATGAATAAAACAATATTGGACATTTGAATGAATTACATCTTGTGCTTTACCATATGTTTCTTATACATAAAGTTTGTGGCATGAACACGAGTAACTCACTACAAGTTGTCACATTATCTTCTTATGTTGTGGAGGAAGAAATTTCGGAGAGACAAAAAACAACAGAGCAATCAAACGATGACAAAAAACAATAATCAGGAAAGAGAAGAAATTAGCACACATATACTTTATGTGTAAACCCTTCCAGTAAAACCACCGGGGAGCAAAGGAGAAGGCTTCACTAACTTTAAAGAAGATTACAGGAGGAAATAATGATGACGAGTTAGCAGCAATGCATAACAAGCTCTAACAACTCTTATATAGTGAAGGTTTTATGGTTCCATGCTAACCACACAGTATAAGTGATTGTTCAACAATATCCCCACTATGGTTGTCATTATCATGCTTTTTTCATGTTTTTCTAACATGTATTTTGAAATCAAAGATCTGGAAAAAAACTTAAGATGATAAATTTGATGAAAAATTATCAAGACCTTGAAGATCATGTTGTTCGATGATGCACTTCAACCTCAGTTTTGAGCTGGTTTGTTCGAGATTGTACTTCTGATAATATTGCACCCGTCTTGGAAAAACCTTCTATAAACCTGTAGCACACCTAAATTGTTCTTGAATAAAGGACATTTGCTGTCTAAAACCTTAACCTCTCAATTTTCTATTCTTGAATATACTTCTCAAAAAAGTGGGTGGGCATTGTTCTCAAAGAATTCAAATCACACATAACAAATCTCTACCTTGACTTAAATTCCGTACTTATTGTGGCAACTGGCAACAATAAATTATGAAGAAGAGGAAAATAATGAAATAATCAAACAGTACCAAAAAGTATAAACTAGAAATGAAAAAGAAGATTGAACAAATAAATTTCACGTAGAAACTCTTGTAAAAAATATTGTAAAAGAGAAAGAAAGAAGATTGAACTAGAGAAAATAATAATGAGTATTCAGAACATTAAATAACAAGCTCTGATCATCCTTCATACTAGTGAGGGTTTTAGGCCCTGTTTGGCACGAGGACCAAAATAGTATTAGTTTAAAAAACGACAACAATAATAATAAATAAATATTTTTAATCATTCTACACAAATTTTAATAAAAAAAAATATTATTTTACTTACTTACTCAATAATTTTCAATAAAAATATCAATTTTATTTCACATTCTAGACTAAAATATTCAATTCGAGTATTTTGGTCTAGGATGTGAAATAACGTTGATTTTTTTTATTGAAAATTATTGAGTATGTGAAGCAAAATAATATTTTTTTATATTATAATTTATGTAAAATGATTAAAAAAAATTATTTATTATTATTATTATTGTTTTTAAACTAATACCATTTTGGTCCTGATTTTGGTTCTCGTGCCAAACAGGGCCTTAGGGCTCCACGATAGCTACACATTACACGTGATTTTTCAACCAGACTCTTACTTCAAGGCAGTTTTGTGCCTTTTGCACATTCTTCTAAGCTATCGTATTCTCAAGTCAAAGATCTAGACAAAAACTCATGACTTAAAACCTTGAAAAATATTTTCGAGCCAAAATCATATTTTTTCATGACCTTCTACTCCACTTTTGAGTGAGTTTGTTCGAGTTTGGACATCTAACACCATTACACCTATTTGAGAGACCACCTCAAAAACCAATAGATGCCAACTCACTTGTAATAGTCAATATTTTTTAGAACATTTGTTGTAGAAAACCTTGACCCTTCAGTTTCTATAGTCAAGTAAACTTCTTGAAAGGCTTCCTGCATTGAACCTCAGAAATTCATTTTTGATGTTCTTATTTGTACATTTATAGGTAATGTTTCCAGGAAGCCTAACAAGAAAATATTTTCTTTCAATGAAGTATAACTGCAAGAGTGGCACTTCAAGGAAAACCAAAAGTAGTAGCGTATTTCTGCATTTAATCAGTGCTATATGCTGATCATTTGTACTACCAAAGTTCATAAATAACATCCAACTGTACATTTATGAGAAGTCCAACAAGGAAAAAGAAGAATGTTTTATCATATGAAACTAGTCCTTTCAGCAAGGTTTAAAGATAATGCAACCAACATCAAAATGATCATCAAAGTCCTATTAAGATGGTTGGAGTGTGACACCTAATTCACTACTTACATTATTAAGCCCACCATCTCCCAAATTTTTTTAAAGAATGAATATATAGGGATATATTTGATTTTCAAAATTACTAGGAAACTGTTACACAATTATTGAATTTTAATATTATATCATAAATTGATTGCCCAACACTCCATATAAATAAGGGAACCAACCTTTCCTGTAGCCATAAAAATTGAAATATTAATATTCCCTCTGTAGATGTGGACATAGGCAAAAACATTCATGAAACCACACAAATATGTATTCGTTTCTTCTTCTTCCTTTTTCTAATTCTAGATTACTTATTATAGTACACATAGGAGTTCATTTTAGATGAAAACCCTTTACAAATTTTTTTACGTAATCTCCAATTGTGACTATGCCAAGAGCTTATCGGTAACAACACCAAATAATACCAGAACATCCTTCCAGTGCCCACTTCCTCGCTCACTCTAGAGTAATTCTCTTAAAATGTACACTACGATAAGTGGTTGACGGTCTCCTAATAAGCCAAAGTACACGGCTACACACCTTAAAAAAAATAAAATAGAAACCACACAAAATTTATTTTAGGACAGATACAAATAATTCATGGGCTATATAGCCGATAAGCTTAAGATTGTAAGTCAATTAGTTACTAGAAATTTAACATGGTATTAGAGCCAAAAATTTAGAGTTTGAGCCTTGATTTCACACAATTATCTCATGCACAAAGTTGAAATAAGACTTATATTTAATTGAATCCACAATGAAAAGCAAACAAGCTTGCAGCATGAAGCAGTCTGAAAGAATATAAAATTATTCTTGAGTCATAATCTATATGGTTAAATCTTTAGATCCGTTTACTAAATAATAGCATTTATACTAAATCCTGATTTTAAATTGTCTAGGCAAATAGTGGGATGTAATCTTTGACTTTTATGGACAAATTGTACAGTACATTTGTCCTCATAACCTAGATTAGAGCAGTTAAACTCAAAAAACACAACTACAAAGCTATAATAAAAGGCTACTTGTCGACATCTCATTTCGAGCTATTAATTTCAAAAGATTACATGGCCATATCAACAACATATTATTTGCTTCATCTGTTCAACTATATTTTTCCATAAGCATGCAACTTTATAAACCTCAATGGTAGTTTGTGCTAAATCTCCAGCATCTTCATTTTGCATCATGTGGCAAGTAAATGCTGACCACTAAGTGCTTATTTGCAACGAAATTATTATATGCTTAAGCTATACTAAACACGCTATTCAACCGAATATGTTAAAATCAAGCAAGATCTTTTCCATAAGTAGCTCAGAAGAATAAAGATTCCTAAAGAAAATAGAATAAAACGATCTCTGATTGGTACAATAAATTGCAAAAACATAGCAGTGATGGAAGAAAAACTGCCAAAATGAAGGCCATTAAACTGCAAGGAGAACCCAAAAATGCCAATAAAGGACTTTGAACCACTACAGTTTTTACTGGAATTATGATGAGTTAGCAGCAGCACTGGTTATAGGTTATTACACAAAGTTCTCGCCTTCCCGGTGAAAATCTCATCGTACCTCATCTTCTTCGCTGCATAGACCGTACACGCTTTTCCTCCGGACGCCGACGCAGACGCTAATCAAGCTGCGACTCCACTGCCTCCATCGCCATCGACGTAGTTTCCGGCCAAGGCTTCCGCTGCTCCATGAGAGCAAGCCGCCGCCCTACGCACAGCAGCACGGAGCTCAATCATTTTTGTTATTCTTGGGCTGATTCTGTGGGCCTGATTTATGGGCCGGATTAATGGGCCGGATTTATGGGCCGGATTTGTAGGCCGGACTTGAGGCCGACGTTCACACTATTGATGCCTCTGGTTAACAAAACTTTCTTTTTTTTATAATAGTTAACAAAAAAATATGATAAAAAATAGTACATATATAGGAAATGATTTATAACCTACAAATTAGAACTACTCAATATTCTTTGGAATAATAACTTCATACATTGATTGATTGCATTGTACATTAAATAAAGTACAAATATCCAATGAATAAAAGTATTGCCAAAGGTCCTAAAATTAAGGACTACTTTGTGGGAGCTACATAGCATTGCTTTTATATCTAATATTCGGTATTTTTTCTTTAGAAAAGAAGTATGCTTTAAATAAGTATTTTTAAAATATAATTTGAGTAAATTTCATCAGAGGCCTTAAGATATATAGACTTAACGCAATGTACTATTTGATATGGAATTTTTTTGAAATTCTTGTCAAAAACTAAAAAGAGCCTATAATCAAATGATGATCTGACTCTCTATCTGCGATATGGCATACAATCGATTCCGAAAATTATGATGATAGCATAACCTATTTTATAGCTTTCCAACTTATTATATGACAGTTTTGATTATTTGTTAGTTAACTATCAACTGCCAACGGTCAACTATCAACAGTCAACTATCAACGGTCAACTGTCAAACTCTATTGTTACTTCTTAAATAGTGACAGATCAAATTTATATATATAGGAACATAATTATATTTTTGTACATAAAAAATAAAATAATAAACTGCGTACAATAAAAAAAGTTAAACTACAAAAAAAGATGACTTTATCAACCGTACATATATATATATAGCTCACGCTATGAAAAAAAGTGTTTTGTACTTATAGCTGAATTAAATATATATTTGCTACAAAGTTAAAAAATTATGGCTTTTTAAAAATTTCAATTTTTTTCTGAGATTGTAATTAAATTTGATCATTTTTTTATTAGTATAAACTATATATTTAAATATTTTAAAGTACTATTATGGCATTTTTAACAAAAATCTAAAATTCAATTTATCTGATCTCCTGCTTCTTTTTACTTTTCAATTTTAGCATTTAATACATAACTATGAATTAATATTTTAAAGTTATATTTTAAAAATCAAAAAGCTAACGATGAAGAATAATTTTATGGCATAATTAGAAAGAAGTGCATCAAAAATTGAAAAATATATTATTTTACCTGCTGTTTTTATAAGAGGCCCGCGTGATATACGTAAGCGATACTTAGATGTAATATCATTGGTACAACGTTTTGAAAATCAGATATATTTTTTATAATGACTTGCAATCCAGCATGGAATGAAATCAACTCTTTATTACAATTAAATAAAACTGCACAAAATCGATCAGACTTGACATGTAGAATATCCAAAGCAAAACTAATTGAGCTAAAATACCAGATTGTTAACAAGAGTTTCTTTGAATCGGTTGTGGCTTATGTCTGTGTATGAGTTCTAAAAAAGAGGATTGTCATATGCACATTTTTTAATAATATTGTAAGAAACTTCAAAAATTACAAATACTAAATCATACAATAACTATGTATCAGCTGAAATACATGATCAAGATAAGCATCCTTTGCTATTTGAATTAGTTGTTCAATATATAATACATGAACCATATGATAAGGAGAATATCAAAAATATTTATATAAATAAATTAAAAGAATGGTACAAAAGTAGATATCTAAAATCATATTCTGAATATATATATATATTGTCCAGGAAAAAGATTGTTATCCCAAATAAGGCGAAGGAATGATAGAATTAAAGTGAAAGTAAGAAAAATAATGCTTGATGATAGATGGGTTGTTACATGTAATTCTTATTTGCTTTGCTTCTTCGACTGTCATTTTGTACAATAATTTCATGTTTAATGACATTCATAATTTTGATTCAAAATTGATTA
The DNA here is from genome assembly GCA_002786265.1 of Apostasia shenzhenica. NCBI lineage: Eukaryota > Viridiplantae > Streptophyta > Magnoliopsida > Asparagales > Orchidaceae > Apostasia > Apostasia shenzhenica. The sequence continues at coordinate 1,262,561 of KZ451980.1, forward strand.
ACATTTATGAATAAAGCTAATATGGCACGTGCCCATTTAACTAGTTTGCATAAAAGCATGAAAAAGTTTTTTTAGATGGAAGAGAGACGCACGATGAAATTCTCGCATGCGTTGGTACGATGGCAAATTCTTGCATGCGTTGGTACAAGATGGGGCTCCGTGGTTCACGTGAGGGAAAGATGAAAAGCTTTTAGGGTCTGTTTATTTATAAGGTTTAATTTAATAATATTAAAATTAAATTTAGATAGAAATAATTTTTTAGTGTAAATTGAAAATGATGTGAAATAAAGTTAGTTATTATATTTAGATATGTGAGAGATATGATATAAAATTAGTTATTATAACTAATAATAAATTAGGAATGACATATGAGTTAGTTATTATTTTGGTAATATATGTAGCAGATGAAATAAAATTAATTTTGAATATTAAATTTTATGTGTGATGCGATATGTCTGTTTAAAATTAAATGAGGTTAATTTTAAACTCCTAAACAAACAAAGCCTCAGAGATAAAAAAAAAAAGAAAATATCTTAATTACAAAAAATTATATATTTTATATTGAGATTTTGTAAAATAATATACTTCATATGAAATTTTTGAAAAAATTTATGAATTAAATCATTGATGTATTTTTATTGATCTTATAGTATTGCATATAATTCAAAAATCTATAATAATGATTTTCGTCTTATTATGTTGAGTTTAAAGTGAATTTATGTATAACTAATTTACATAATTTATGGTTTAATTTTTAGTATTAAAATAATTTAGAGAATATTATTCAAGCATATTTGGTTCATTATTATCTTGATGTTATGTCATATAATTTAAATATTATAATATCTAGATATTTATTTTTGATTAATAATCCTATAATTTTATAAAATATTATTTATAAATATCATTAAACTAAATAGTTGTTTTTTTAAATAACATAGCATAACACAAGATAATATTGAACTAAATGTCTTATTAATATTTTACATTATAAATTATGTATGATTTTAATGCTTAGGATTTAAAATATAATATAATTTTACTCAAAACTAATATGAAATCTATAATTTTATAAAATTTTAGTATAATATAAATAATATTTTATATTTAGCAATAAAGTAATTTTTAGTAATTAAAATATATCCTACGTAAATGCCTCAAGAAAAAATAGGTAAGACAAGTAAATAATGTAAGGACATTTACATACATAACACTTTATATTATCATATTTATATATTATTTTTTTTAAAAAAAGTACACGTCACACTTCTAAAAAGTTATACTCTACACACTTTTTCTAAAGCTGCAGTATAATTTTTTGAAAATGGGTGTGATACACATAATTATGATGATATGGAGTGTTATGTACGTAATTATCCGAATAATGTAAAGCGGACTTATTAATAGGCTCTACCATGGTTAATATTAATTCAGGCCCAGTTATAATTGCTGGGCTGACGTTTCATAACTCTATATTTGGCCCAATAATAGCTAAGAAGGCTTTCTATCATGTGTTTTCTTAGAAAGTAAATTATTTCTAAGTCTGTCATTAAAAAAAAGTTATTTTTAAGTCTAATTATAAATATTAAAATCCTTTGACAAAGTCTTTAAGGTTGATAGGTGTGTAAAATAGGTTCATGAATTTTAAATTTTTTTATGTGGGTCACTGAGATTAATATAATATTTCAAACAGGTCCATAACCTATCTCCTAAAATAAAAATCAAAGCTTTGATATCATATAATCATGAAATAAGATGCATAACATGGAGTTAGCTTGAAACATCTATATAAATCTAAGTTGGAATTGTAAATGAGGAAGAACTAATAAATTTAAAAAAAATTTAAGATGTTAGATTAGTGGAGAATTTATAACTCGAAATTGTCAAATACTTGAAAAGAGTTCTAGAGATATTCTCATAGTTCCTGCACTAATTATTGTGTCCGGATATAAATAAAGAATAGAGGTGCCAAAATGGGCCAACGAGTCGAATTCGGGTTGAACTCGAATCCAACCCAACCAGAATAGCTTTAAATCGAACCTAACTTGTTCATTAAACGGACTCGATTAATAAATAGAATAGGTTGGCAGGTCGACCTGACCCATTTGTAAAGTAATTTTTAATAAATACTCAATTCGAAATCAACCCGACCTGATTATGCTCGACCCTATCTATTTAATATACAAACAATTGGGTTAAAATTGATTGTATAGATCAACATTAAATTATTAATATTTCAAATCATATATAAATTTTAAAATTAAAATCAAATTTATTTTTATTCTATATAAATTTCAAAATAATAAATTAATTTTATTTTAAAGCATACATATATCTCAAAATAAAATTTATTTCTTTAATATCTTTTACAAATTTCAAAGTGAAGTTATCATATCAATTTTTTTTTTTTAAACATAAATAACTCTACTGACAAAAAAAATATTTAAATACTATTATATATGTGAATGCATCCTAGAGTGATTTAGTTCAATGTTATCTTATATTATGTATTATTATTTAAATAATAATAATTATTTTATTTGATTATATTTTTAGATAATTTTCTAAAAATTCATACAAATGTCACTAAAAAAATAACATATGACATATAGTTGTTATAATATGCGGCTAATATTATATAACGTTAAGATAATATCGAACTAAATGTCTTTTATGTAAATTTATTGTGATATATATATATATGTAAGTAAAAAAAAATCAAAATTTATTAAGTTACAAAAGAAATAAAAGGTGAGAATAGGTAATAGGTTACAAATGTCATGCAATTGATAAGGTCAGGGAGATATTTGATTTATGATATTATGTGATGTGAAAATAATTGTTTAGCTTAAGGCATGATTAAACTATTTTCACTTGAATTCGATGTTGCATCTTCGCAGTATACATGGCACTTGAGGTTTTTAAAATTCTTTACTTAATATCTCTGACAATATTTTGTTATATCGGGTCCGATGTTCTAAGCTATTGGATTTGATATTTACCTAACAATATTTACCTTAATAATTTTCAAAAATTTCAATTATTGTTTAATTACGATACTAGCGTAGCACAGAAACATTAGCCATGACGTGTGGACTTATCTGTGCTAGCCGTCACCATCTAACTGAATTCTGTTAGAGGGAGACTAACATGTCGTGAGCATTTTTTTAATATTGTTCCGGTTACGGTGCCATCTTCTCCTCTAGATCACCGAAAATAATAGGTCTTTAGGCACCCATAGCTAGCCAATCAGTTCCCAATAGCCCAACAGATGAAGAATCTATGCACCCCCTTCTTGCCACCGGCAATAATTTTCTTAGAACTGACAGTTATAATCTTGCAGCCCGTAAGCCATCGTCATAGCTTACCAATAAATACCCTTGCAGATATACTGCAAAGAGACCAAAAATTGTATCATCAAATTATCGAGTGATCAAGCTCTTTATGCACTTTTTTTTTTCTTGCTACTATTTTATTGTTTCAGGACCAAATCATTTTTGAGCCGCAGTGAAAACTTTTCTTGGGCTCTCAGGTGGACGTAGAAGTATTTCTCTTTAAACTACTTTACATCCTATGTATTCCTTTGTATGTGATTTTTGCCTCTCTATTACTCTTTTCTAGCAAGAAATGCTGTGTGTCGTTGATTCTCATAACTCCATCTTTCTCCATCAATGTTTCTTTTAGTACTTCAATTGGGAAAGAGAATATACTAGGTAAAGCGCAAATTTAACTCTCTTGCCCAGAATGCTTAGCTCGCTGGAGAGCCTTCTACAAGGGCTCCCGGGATGAGGCCTCAACCACTAACTTTGGGCAAAATGCTAAGTCAGATGACTGTTGTTGACAAATCTCACTAATCTGATCATCGGGCTCACCACCTAGCAGACAACGACTATGCAGCAGACCCAAGCGATCCACGCCATCACCGATCCAGTTCCTCCACATGCTGCCCCATCATCTTTGAACTTGAAAAGGATCTACTTGGGGTCCGAAAAGGAGGCGATTTTAAGGCTAATTTAATTTTAGGTTAGTGAAATTTGATATTATTACATTTTAATTTATGATATAATGACATTTAACTAAATTGCACTCTATGTTGCAGCAATTCACCTTGATTGCATTGATGTAAATGCCTTATTTTATAAAGATTTATAATTATCATAATCTAAGTGGGCTTTCTAATAATAATCACAACACAAATCATTTAAGTGGGATTAGGTGGCAAAATTTTTCACCTTCCACCACCACTGAAGTATATAAAAATATTATATTAATTTCTTATAAAACATCTCTAATTCAAATGAATACATAATAATTTATTTTTCAGAGGACTAATTAGTAAATTTTAATTTAAAATTGTAAGCAGTGGCCATTTAGATAATTTGACCTTGTTTTTTGTGGTGGCCGTTTGCTGCTTGGAGCCGGCAAGGCACCCGTGGACCTGCACGCCTGGTCCAGGTAGGGCCCATTGGGCCGATTGAAATGGGCCCACAATCGCTACACCGTGGCCCGTGGGGGGCGTGGGGCATTGTGGAATCTATGCCAACTGCAAAACTCCGCCAACTACAACCCAAATCCAGACGTACGTATTACGTAGAGTCCTTTTTTTTTTTTTTGAATAATAATATCATGCATATTATATAAATCTTTTTAAACATTTTTATTTACTTTTATTTTTACGTAAAGTAAAATTATTATTATTATTATTTTTACTTTGGCTAAAATGCAAGAAACAAAAGAGTAATATTTTGATAGGAGTTAATAATACTTGTATGGCTTAGATCAACATAAAATTAATAATATATGGAGAGATTTGCCAAAATGCCGCATTTTCTCACAAAATATTTTAAATGGAAATTAAATGAAAATGCCTGAAAATATATGTAGAAATTGTATTTTATAACGGAAAACATATATATATTTATATATATGTTATATCTGGATCTACGCTTAGACCTCATCTAGAGCATACATGTGGAGGCTTACGTGGCATTAGCGTGACAAGTACTCAGCGCCGAACGGAGGAGATCCCACGTCAAAAAGCTTTAGTCGAAGAGGCTAAGCCGAAAAGATCATGTAGAACTGCCTGCATGCAATGTAAGGTACATGGGACCATACCACCTTTAAACAGTACTATCCGTACAGTCAGAGTCATTACGTGAAAGCTTAGCCAACATCATTGGCCTGACACTAGAGTTGGAACCCATTCTCTTAAAGTGACCCTACGAATCAAATCAGAGTATAAAACCTCATAGTAATAGGGAAAGAGGGGTTCTTCCCCCTGAAATCCTCAGCTTGAACCTCTCTCTGCTCAACTTTCTCCTCCCTTCATTATCGTAATCTTGTAAAAAGCATACATTAACGGAAAACTTTGAAGCTACCCGAAAAACGCCGTGGTTTTTCCTCCCAGTCAAATTTTCACGTAAAAAATCCTTTTTGCCCTTCTGGTTATTTCCTGGTTACAACAATATATATGTAGCATGGGCCTGTACATATGGATCTACATCTCAAATCGTCATCTCTGCTTTATCGGTAGAATAAAGTCGGCCTTTCTAATGTTCAGTTTCCATCGATCAACATTTGGTCTCACTCTTCTCAGGGTGTGGTCCTCCAGCCGTTCATCTATAATTAATCAAACATGCATTCATATAAAACACATATATATATATATTTATGTTATATAAAAATGTGTGCAATAAATTAAGTACGTACGTAGGTGGCTAGTCGACACCCTAGCTTGCAAGTTAATTAACGAAAAATTAACAATTTATGCAGTTAATTAATCACTATAATTCAAGGAAGGGAAACGCCCTTCAAATTGTAGCAGGAGGCAAAGACCCAGTGATTGGGGAAGGAATCGTGGAGGAGGATGAATTAATGCATGGAGCCATGCATGCTTCAAGCATTTTTTTTTAAGGGAATCAACTATATATATATATATATATATTTTGGTCTCTATATGTTAATTTTGACATGAAATTTAAATTTTCGTTTTCAATGGTAATTAATTAAGAATTAAGAAAAACGAGAAGACAATTAAAGTTTCAATTATTGATCAAGTAGCTTGGGCACGTATATATATATCATTCACCACAAAAATTTTTTACTTTGTGTCAAATAAAAGTCATATGATCATGGTAATATATATATATATATATATATAACACTACGGAAACAATCAAAATGTTTGATAACAAAAAATAAAAGGGGCATTTACATACATACCCTTTAAATCATCTTGAATTACATATTAAACCTCTCATTTTTTAATTTTACAACTTAACCCCCTAAATCATCCAAAAATAAAAACTAGTAGAATACATGTATTTGTAAATATATTTATAATATTTGTATATATATATTATTGGTAATAAACATCCAAATAATTATAAATCAGTAAAAAACATACTTTGAAAATCTTGAGAAAGACTTAAATATGTTATTTTTGGATGATTTAGGGAGTTAAGTTGTAAAATTAAAAAATAAGGGGTTTAATATGTAATTCAAGATGATTTAAGGGGTATGTATGTAATTCTCTCAAAATAAAATGCATGCGACATATAATGTGAATAATCTTTATGATTAATTAGGAAGTTGGTTTTGGCATTTGAAGTTCATTAATTAGCGAGTGATATGCCTCGTAAAAGGCATTATATTAATATATAGCATTCTAGCTAGGATCAATATTATATTAATTAACACTTTAACACCTTAATTGTCTTAAGTTCTTAATTTATGGTGATTTACCTGATTGTAGTTTTTGAATAAGCACGTACTGTGCTCATATTACCAAACAAATTTTGCTCATGTGGTTTTTTTTTAAAAAAAATGTTACACCTTTCAAAAAAAATGTTAATTACACTGAAATATTTATAATTAAAGCTGGACTGATCACATCAAAAATATACAAGCACAGAGATGCATAAATAATATATAGTTGTTCAATTCATTGAAAGGGATTAATAGAACAAACTAAATAAATGTTTTATGGATCATCAGCTAGCTAATTATATATGTATCAGATCCTGCACATGGACTTGCCTTAGAATGAGGGACCATATGCACATATAGGTACACTGCTGCCCTTCTGACCTTTTGCCTATATATATATATAACAACCAAGAAGCTAGCTAGGTAGCCACACCAATTTCAAAGCATGAAAACATTACTCAACTGAAATTATATTTAAATTTGCTCATCTTTAAGCCATACAAGAATATACGTCCAGTGCCCAGAAGCTAGCTAGCTTGCAGAAAGAGTCACTCCAAGCAAATGAAGACACTGAGTATTGACCATTCTTGTCTCTCATCAGACAGACCTGAAAAAGAGAGACTGTTTGAATTATATCGATCGATCTCATATGATCATGGTCTTTCACGCAGACAAACTCTTCATTTCTCTCATAGAAAGCTTCCCATCGATCGATCAATGTTACAAGACATCTAAAAGCTGGCCTGAAATCAACGAGAGGGCATAAATTTTTTTAATCTTTAGTTTGTAGTTCTCAGATATTCAATCTCCTTCACTCAATCACTACTCATGAACGCGAGCCGAGCTGATGATACGGCAGGGGATTCTTGAAAAGCCCATATCGTCCGCGGTCACAGGAGATCAAAGCTGGAGGTGGACTACACGTGAAGGAAGCCTCGAACGTCGCGCGCTAAGCTGCTGCATGCAGCTTCATGAGCTGCCAACACAGCGAAAGCCACGCCCATTCTGTAGGACCCCATGTGCCAATCATGTTTTCCTTACTTTTTACACAGATATATAATTAAATATTCCCATGTATTTCTATTTTAATTTTTAATACAGTTTAAATTTAATCTGATTTAATTTTAAATTAGAGATTTTTACCCGTGACCCAAAAAACTTTAATATTTACTTATTAGACACCCTAAAATTAAATATTACATGACACACACTTATTTATTTTAATTTTACAACTACACACCCTATTTAAAAAATTCTTATATTTTATTTAAGTAAATCATACTTAAGTTATGTTTTAACTTAAGTAAAGTTCATAGGAATAAAATCTAACTCTCGGTGCACCTTAACTTAAATTTTATATGTTAAAAACTATTTAAATCTATTATTTATGTAGAATATTTTAAATCTAATCGTTAGATGCTCATCTTAACGATTAGATTTATTTAAGATACAAAAGGGGTTAAGATTTTATTCTATGAACCCTATTTAAGTTAAAACATAACTTAAGTATGTTTACTTAAATAAAATGTAAGGATTTTTTAAACTAGGGTTGTGTTGGTTGTAAAATTAAAATAAATAAGTGTGTGTCATGTAATATTTAACTTTAGGGTATCTAATAAGTAAATATTGAAGTTTTTTTTGTGTCATACGGGTAAAAACCCCTTTAAATTAATATATCACATCATATATAATTTATATATAATTTAATATTAAATCTAACTTTATTATTATTCACACACGTTACTAAAATAATAACTAATTTATATCACATCCCCCTTACATATCCTAACATAATGACTAACTTTATTTCACATTAATTCATAACTTTTCATAAAATATTTTTTTATTCAAATTAAATATTAACCTTATTAATTTAAATCTACAAATAAAATCAGCTCTAAATAGTACTTGATTAACAGTCCTGCATGCATGCTCTACTCATTTTAAGTCAGATTAACCACTCTCATAACTGATATATATATATGTTTGTTACGGATTAATCTTTGGTGATAGCAAAATGTAGGCGGCATTGTTTCTCAATCTTTAGACCTCAACTCTTTTTTGTATCTACCGAAAAGTATAGGGATTCGAGTGATGAAAAGTCTCTAATGTAAGTCTTATGACAAGACTTATAGAAATAAGTTTTTTTGACTTCTTGAATCGATGATATATAGCATTCATTACTTCTTGTTTAACTTGAATGCATAAGGTAAATTGCTCATCACACTTATTGGAGTTAGTTGGCGAGCTCTTCTCTATCCTTAATTTTCGGCAATGCCATTAAGGATAGGGTTGAGTTTGGTTGGCCAATATTTATTTAATCTCAAGTGCAGTAGCTTTTTTTTCCTTACACGCATTTTTTTTAATATTTTAGGAAATAATTTTAGATGTATACTTCAATATTTTTCTCTCGTGTGACCAAAAATTTTACAATGGTCACAAAACATCTTAGATTTGTCATTATAAGTTTTGAAAGTGATATATTTTGAAAAAGAGTAATTATTGATATTATTTTTTTCTGATAATTGGACTTTCTAAACCTCCATCTTATTGATTGGTAGGCATAATTCTCTCCATGCCTTTTGTTCTTCCTTTTATTGCTATGATAAAGCCACTTATTTGACTTATGTCATTGACAAGAAAGAGATGAAACTCATTGGCGACGTTGGAGTGCAAATTTGATGTGTACTTTATTAGAGTAGATATTTTCTCTAATAAAACTTCCAAAAAAATTGTGTATCTATGAAACTCTATATATTGTGTATTCTTATATATTATGTGAATCATCTTTTTTAAGTTCTCTCAAGTGATATTTTCATAGTAATATTAGAGATGAGAGTTTTACAATACCAAGATGTGGTGCGTAAGTTTGAGGCAAGCAAAAGAGACTCTCTTGGAAAGTGTGCCTGTAAACGCTGAAGTATGTCTTCAATTGATCTAGATATGAATCTAGCTTTCCATCATCGATAAACCCATCATAGGTTGAAATGCCAAATTTGGCTTCCATTTTGACTAGTCTTGGCTTGGCTTCATTAATTGAAGGGGTAAGAAACAAGTTCTCATCATCATTATCAAGAACTTTTCTCTTGCTTTTCGAAATAATTTTTAATCTTTGCATCCTTAGCAACTTCTCCCATGGATGAGATATCTCACTATATGTTTCTTCATTGAATGCTGGTGGAGGAGCATTGCGAAATGACTCTACTAGTGTTTGCACCTATTGTTAAAGAAGAGCAATTTGGGTGGCTAAGTTATTTGAAAACTCACCTTCTTGATTTGACATAATGACTTAATTTCTTTTTTGAGATAATTCTTCAAGGCTTGTTAAAGGCTTTTTGAATCTTTCGTATCTACTTTTGATTAAACCATAAACCAAGGATTGAAGCAACCTTGGCTTTGATGCCCGTTGATCCAAAACTACTTAGACCTCATGGGTTGAGAACTCTTTGAAGGAAAGTCTAAGCAGTTTGGGGCTTCAAATTATAAAACTATTAGCTAGTCAAAAAAGGGAGAGAAGAGAAGGAAACTAGCCTCTAAACACAATAAGCCTTAGAAATTTTTTTCCTTCATTCTTGGATGAATTTAAATACAAAGGGAGTTTCCCATTTATGGGAAATGAAAATACATAAAATAGATATTTAAAAAAGGAGGAGTTTTCCTTTAACTATAAAATATCAATTTAGGTAGATAAGAGAAAGAAAAATAAATCTTGGTAAGCGAGAGAAAGAAAACCTTAGTAGGTGCAAAAATCTACCTATCCACTTTTTCTTCATCTTGGTTGTGTTAAGTCAGTTCGAATTATATTGAATCTAACCCATGAATCTTTTGATCTCCTAATGACATAATAACTTTGGTAGCTTCCCATAGGACAACACACATCCTATTCCTTGCATAATAATGTGATTCAAGTATTCTACAATGCAATAAAGCGATAACTTCGAGCATGTTCTCGTATCACAAATTCTATAATACTTCTGAAATATATAATTTGTTGTATTCCCTACAATACTATTATCAATTAGCATGCTCTTGAGCTTAGTTTTTCTTTAATATCTCTCATTGGGCTATTAAAGAAATCACCATTCTTATAATTGTTTGTTGTGTACACGAAAATTTCTCGAATGCGTGGTCAACAAAAATAGTTCCACCTTGGGAAAAGCAAATGATAACTTCTAAGGAATGTCATCACGTTAAGCTATCAAGCAGTGTCCTCAAAGTGAGTTCTCCAAGAACACATTCGAGGTGTGTTCTTGAGCTCAAAGCTTTGTCTTCATGAACATTAATCTCAGAGGAAAGAATTTTCAAATTGAGGACTCAAGGTCACCTATTTTAAGCCTCAAAATCACATATCTCAAGGTCGGATTGATCACATGTCTCAAACCTTTCTTATAAGAAGGGATTATAAGTCTAGCAATTTTTTCATACACCCATGAATCATTATTAGCACAGTTCTTAAAAAAAAATTTAAATTTTATGTGTGATGTGACATATAAAATTAAAATTAATTAAATTAATTTTAAACTGGGTAAAGAAAAAGAACCAAAAATCAATTAATGCTTAAATATGCAAGAATTTAATTGTTTAAAGGTCCTGTTTGGTGCGGGACAAAAATTAGGATCAAAATGGTACTAGTTTAAATAATAATAATAATAATAATAAATAAATTTTTTTAATCATTCTACACAAATTTTAATATCAAAAAATATTATTTTACTTCACTTATTCAATAATTTTTAATAAAAATATCTACTTTATTTCACATTCCAGAACAAAATATTCAATTTCGAGTATTTTGGTATATATAGGATGTGAAATAAAATTGATATTTTTATTAAAAATTATTGAGTATGTGAACTAAAATAATATTTTTTAGGAACATTTACATGGTGGACACAGAAATTAGGCTTATTTACGGATTTCATCATAAATCTCAAAATATTACAGATATCACATCTAAAACAGCTATTTTTTTCATTTTTCACATCCGGCAGTAAATTCTATCAGAAGATTTAATTATAATTAAATCTCAGAAAGGTCTGATGCTCACTCGTGATACTTCATGATGCTTGCGTGAATAGCAAAATGATGCTTGCGTGAATACGCTGTCGCCTCACGTGAATATGCTGCCGTCAGAACCAATGCAGCTCCGCGATGCTCTAACATGATGGTCGATAGTTAAACGATGCGATCAATAGCTGAAATTATATTAAAATTTAATTATGGTTAAATCTTCTGATAGAATTTACCGCAGGATGTGAAAAACGAAAAAATAGCTATTTCAAATGTGTTACCTGTAATATTTTGACATTTATAGTGAAATCAGTAAATTAGCTTAATTTCTGTGCCCACCATATAAATGTCCCTATTTTTTAATATCAAAATTTGTGTAGAATAATTAAAAAAATTTATTTATTATTATTATTATTATTATTTTAAATTAGTACTATTTTGGTCCGACACTAAACAGTAGTATCCAAATTCCAGGAGAATAAAGCACATGCATAGGAATATTTATGGTTTCTTATCATTTTTTTTGGATTCTTTAGCATAGATATTTTCCAGCATAGTTTACATTTGATCCTCTTAATGTCCTGTGGAACAAGTATACCACATTTTTTTAACACTGGTGGGTCTGTTTGTTTGTAAGATTAAATTTAACAAGGTTAAAATTAAACTTCGATAGAGATATTTGTTTATTAAAAATTGTGAATAATGTGAAATAAAGTTAGTTATTATGTTGAGATATGTGAGCGATGTGATATAAGTTTGAAGTTAAATTTTTAATATTAAATTTTATGTGTGATGTGATATGTTAGGTTAAAATTAAACCAGGTTAATTTTTAACTCAAAGACAAATGGGATCTTATGATTAAGGTGTGGGACCTAAAATCACATACATGCAAATCATGATGTCTGTCTCAGAAATAATTTTAAAAAATTAATATAATTCTGAAATATTTAAATTCCAAAATATTAAAAATCAATTATAGATAATTACTGACTAACTAGTTGCCCACAAAATCATTATAAGAAATAAGTAAATATTTCATGTAATTTGATACTTTTAATAATAATTTTCAATCTAAATCACATAAATATTCTATTGGTTGTTTCTTTTCTTTTATTTTGATTTTCATCTCTTTCAATAAAAAATGGATTAAATTTACAAAAAAAAGCTTTTTAGATGTGTTACATAAAATTTTAAATATTATATTTTTTTAAAAAAATAAGTTATTTTATAGTTCAAATTTTAGGAATAGGGAGACATATAGATAATAGTTAAAATTTTTTGTGACTTATATTTAAATATCTAAAAAATTGGAATGATTATGATTGCAAAATTAAAGTTTTTTTAAGAAATTAAACTTCGCATTTTGCATATTCTAAACTGGTTATGTGACACCCGTGATCGAAGAGGACGAGGAGTAATCGCTGGGTGATATCCTAAGAGAAATGAATCACTGAAGTAAATTGCAGTTTTTGACAGGCTTTTAGGTTGAGTAATGAGTGGTGAAAGAGACACATGAATGAATATAAATAGATAACGTAATCTCAAATAGTAAAGGCATTTTTTGAGGTAAAACCGTGAGGCTAATTATAAAAAATTATATGATTAAGTGTGCTTGAGTTGGAGTAGCACTGTGATAGGTGACTTCTTGGGAAGCACTCAACTCATACAATTTTTTTAAAGCCAAAGCGGACAATATTTTTATAATGAAATCACGGGATGTTACAGGTTAGCATTACAATTTTAAGATTGTTAACATGTAGTTCCAGTGCTCCATCCCAACCATACACGTGGTGCCAAGCTGGCATTTAGCCCTTATTTACTTACTAATTCATTCATCTATTCTCGCAGGTCTCAAACCTCGGTCAAACCTTGACCACGAGGGTTCAACCAAGCTTCGTCCACGATGAGCCAAGACCATCCCTGCTAACATCGAAAACGATGTTACTCAGTTGTACCTGTTACAGTCAGCATGGCCCGACCGCGCGGTTCCCCATACAAGACACTTTTCTCCAGACACGCAAATCAAAGACTCGCATGCTTCAGTCGCTCTCCTTTTGCTGCTTCTGGTCCCTCTAGCGGCCGATAAGCGGCGCGAGTTCAAAGCTTGTTCACCTCCTTTTCTCCGAAAAATTAGGATAAAGCTGTACTGTCCACCACCTATATATGCCCTTGAACAGGCTTCAAAAGAAAAGCGGATCAAATAAGAGAAATAACAAGAATGACAAAAACACAAGCAATTCCTCTGGTCTTCTTATTCACACTATATTAGAGCCCCAACTGTGGAGCTCTCTCTCTTCCTCTAAGCATTGTATTAGCCTTACAGCTATCCTTTTTTCATAGTAAAATTCTTTTGCTGATCGCCCGGTGGACGTAGGGGAACTCCTTCTTGAACCACCTTAAACCTCTGTGTGCTGCACTGAGTTTTTCTCTCTCTCCTTTGGGCCTTAACTAGTAGGCTTACCTCTCTGCGCACCGCCGTCTCTCGGGACTCTTTTTTTTTTTTGATGTTTCTTGGGATCCTTATATTCTACGTCAACAAAAATATATGTACATTTTTTGTTACATTTATTCTTATGTGATTGGTTACAGAATTTTTGGAAACTTAATATATATATATATATATATATATATATAATTTAATTGTCGTTCGCTCGTGAGCTGTGCCCAGTGAGTGAAAGGAGTGTAGTGATAGAAAATTGCAGAGGGACCACTTATATTCCTCTGAGAATGCGTTTATTTACCCAATTTTTTAATTGAACAATCAGATTAACTTCATCTGGGTAAAGTCACATTTTAAAATATTTAAATTTAATTATTTTTTTTATTTCACTCTTTTTATGCCATAATTTTTCCCACGACTTTGAAATCATGACGACTGTATGTTTCAAGCCTCGGAGAACTTTCTGATTCTTAGGTAAACAAGAAAAAAAACTAGAGAGAATAATATATAATTATAAAGGTAAAATATAATTATATTTTGTATTATAATATTTAACTTTATTTTTTGATCAAAAAATATTTAATTTTATTTCACGTAACTTTCAATACGAAGAGGTCATTATATTAGTTTAACTTTGATTTGATTAAAAATTAATATAATTATTGGCATAGAATTGAGTTCCGAGAAGATTGACAAAGGATGTGGTTCAGAAAAGAAGATCTAGTTGGAAGCATTGGACTTGTAAGAAAAACAAAAACTAGAGAGAATATTCAAGATTAATGTGGTTCAAAGAGATCCTCCTATATTCGCGGGTTGAGACGAGCAAAAAATTTCACTACACAACAAAGTTCGCCAGAGACAATTGCTTGGGTAGATTACAAAGATGGGAAGGATCTAGTGAAATTTTAGATGCCTTCACGACGTTTTGACTTGTCAATATATTCATTTTTGAGAGAAAAACTTTATTTATGATTGAGGGTGATGGTGAAAGCTAACCATTGATTATACTAATATTTTTGAAGATTATTTTGAGATTTCCATATGTTCTTGAATTGTCAGTGTTAACACGTGGCTCCAGCACTGCATCTCGGCCGTACACGTGACACTTTTGAGGGACCTTCTCATAATCCATGTTATTAATCATAATTAACTGAGTTCCTGTTTTACAGATTTCAAGCTTCGATCCTGCCAGTTCAGCCTTCCACAAACTCCGGCCACGATGATCAGTGCAGCAGCCATTCATACCCTCAGGTTCGACCTTATGACTTATCCTCATAACATCGAACACAAGGTTTCGTCTGCTCTAGCTGTCATTATCAGCGTGCCTTATTCGTGCAGTTCCCGATTCTCATGTATCGCGAAAATCAAGATGTTACATGTTCCAACCACCACAGATTCCCATGAATCGCGAATAGCTAGAGGCCGCATGCTCCACCCACTACTTCCAGCTCCCTCAGAAGCCGACAACGGTGGGACCAATGGGGCAGGCTCAGCACAAAAGCGGAATTCCCTTCCAAAGGATTCGTAGAGCTCTGCTACAGTTCACCTATAAATTTCTCTGGCTAAGCCCACGGACAAGGGAGAGAGTGGACCTTACATAGCGGAGATATATCTGTAACAAGAGAGAAGATAGAAATATAAAAAAAAACTCTCTCTCTCTCTCTCTCTCTCTCTTTTTCTTTTTCACTAATACTTTTGTACAGGTCATTCGACCAAATTCTTTTTCTTCTGGATGAAATCCTTCTCATGGGCAACCCGGTGGATGTAGGGGAACTTCTCCCTGAACCATCTTAAATTTCTGTGTATTTCTTTGTATGCTATCACTCTTAATTAAGCCTTAACCACTAGGCTTAGCTTTTTGCGTACCGCCGTCTCTTAGGACTCCTTCTTCTCACGTTAACAGTTAGAAAACTAGATGACTAGCTGTAGGACAAATATGAGAAAATGACTAGCTATTATTGCTACAATGATGGCTAATTATAGAAAAGAAAATAATGAACATAGTTCATCCATAAGTGTGTTGAGTATAAAGATCTCAAGTAGTATATGCTGGGAGCATCAAAGATTGTTATTTGATCTCTCCAATATTTTCTAGTGGAGAAGTGAATTCTCGGAACCTAATTCCTAGAGGAAGAATGAGCGAGCTAACTTTTCTTCCTCGAGACAATTAGAGACAGAGCAATAAAGGTACTAATTAAGAATCTCAATGAAGTTGGCGTCACATCTTAGAGCTTTGAGGATCTAACCTCAAGATATAAAAGAGTGGCTTCTACAATCACGAGAGTACGTATGGCATCCTAGACAAGTAATTAAGATCTAGCGAGCTCTCACTTCTTTATAACATTACATAAATAACTATGCACACATTAGATCGATAACAATGGTGTTTTTCACGAAGATTTAATAGTTCAGAAAGATGTTGGGGAGCTTGTGGACAACTTCAATTATGGCCAAGAACAAATGTGTGTGTGATCATGAAAGTAGCTCAAGGAGAGAAGAGCTCTATGAATGAATACAAATGCATCATAATCATGAAAGACAGTGAGTCTGAATTCTTCTGATCTTTGCATATGAGTACTACAGCTGAAAGAAACAAAAACTTTGCAGAATATTTTCATATATCTCTGAGAATTTGATAAAATAATTAATATATATATATATATTTATATATTTTTATATACTCTAATTTATCCCATAAGTTACGCAGCTTTGCAGTTAAATGTTTAAGAAATTGAGACAAGTGGTCTCCAGTGGAGCCCTGATTGGAATGTCTTGAGATTTTATTGTTTTTAATTCATTTAATTATAAGATCATAGTTGAGCTCTTCATGTCCTTTTTTTTGGTATATTATTCAATCATCAATAAAAAAATGCAATTAATTATATATTTAATTGAATTTTCTTTTAATGGGACATAATTGGTCAAAATTTGAGAATTCAACCAAGTAATACTGTAGCTATTTGAGTGGCCTGGATTATTCAATTTTTTTAATGTTGTTTAATTTTGCCAGCAGAAAAATCGAGTCATTAAATTTTGCCTATGTATAAAGAGAAAAAGAGAGATCAAAAAAGACATGACAAAAAACTATAATGAGTGATCTTACTTAGACCTGAATAAAGGTTTATTAATTGATAGAACGCAATGAAAATAAATAATTCATGTAGCTGACTCAACCTAGTGTGTTTAATGTTGCCAGCATCTGCAAAGTTTGGTGATCTGAATTCTGTTTGGTCTAACTTGAAGAGTTCGCAATGCGACAATTTTGAAAAAAAAATAATGTGAAAAATTGAAATTTAGGATCAGGTAATGGAAGAAAAAGGATTGGGCTGGTACAGAACTATTTCATCTTGACTCAATCTAGATTCTAGCCTTTCTAAATTTATTGTTATATTTTTGCGAGGATGGTTGTATTCTAAATATATTATAATCGTCATTTCTCATTTTGTATACATTTTATTTTTATATAGTGATTTTCTCCTTTACCTATAATTTTTTCTTAACTTTGGAATTTTTTACGTAAATCTATATGATCTTGTGTTTATATTTCTCATTGTTTATCACTTTGATATATTAGTATCATGCCATCATGTATTATCACGTATTGGTACACATGTTTATTGGTGTTCTGTATTATTCTTTAAGCCGTGCTAAGCTCCTAGATCTCTAAATAATCATGCTGTGTACTGTGAACTCGTTCTAACGAATATGACATGGTACGTAATAAATTAGTTGATAATCTTAATTTATCATTATAAATTTATAATGTGCAATGCTATCGTAAGATTTCATTGACTTTTTTTTTGTCAGCATCATACTCAATCTATCTTGCTAATATTTTGACTTATAATTAGTTCAAAAGTGTCAATTTTTATCTGGACGTCATAAATATTTCGGTACTACTATTATTCAGTTATATAATCTTTTTTTTAGAGAAGTTGCTCGTTGTATTATACTGTTTGTATAGTTGAAAAATAGATAGTTGACTGTAAGGTTTATAGTATTGACTTTCAGTTATTTTTGTTCAATATTTTTATATATATTTTTAAATACTGTTACAAAATTTGTGTTTTTGATTTATTCAGAATAAAATTGAGATTTGTGAGTACGTGAGATAGAATTAATATTTAATATTTAAATTTATGTATATGTAAAATAAATATAAAATATTAATAAAAATATTTTTTAAAAATTAATGATTTTGTTTTTGTGGCTCCAATTCAAAGCTAGTCATGATGCTTCTTTTTGACTCTGGTTGACCGAACCACCCAATTAAAATGGTTGAGCTTGGCCGGCCGACCGGGAGATGGACCGCGGGTCGCTTAATTCGTTGATCGGATTCAGACTTCTCTGGTTGTGGACCCCACCCGTTGCCATCCACGTCATTTTTTTTTGGGATAATTACCTACATGTCACACTATTTAATTTTTTTTATGTCTTATCCATCCATTCTTAGTTAATTACGTTATGTACACTCAAAACATAATAAAATCTTACATACACATACTTTAACTTATTTCTATTATACTGAGTAATCATAATTTTTCAATAACCTAATTATAATTAGATTACAAAAAAATTGAGTCGTTCATCATATTATTTTAAGAATATTTAAATATATTTTGAGTGAAAATCTTAAACCTTAATGTTTAGGTGGCCGGCAAAGGAAAGAGACATCCACGACGTGAATTGATTTTAGAACAAATCAATGCTTTAGTGTGGCATTGAGGAAGAGAAAAATACGTATCATTAAGAGTAAAATATAATTTTAATAATTTATTAATAGAATATTTTTTTTCAAATAGATTTTAATTAAGTTTTAACTCAATTGTGTATATGTAAGATTTTGTAATGTTTTGAGTGTGCATAGCGTAATTAACTAAAAATAAATGGGTAAAGTATAAATAAAATTAAATGATGTGGCACGTAGATAATTATCTTTTTTTTTATTGGCATTTTTTTGAAAGAGCTTTATTTTTTTGAAAGATAATTTCATTGGCATAATTTTCAAATTAACTTCAGTCAATATAACTTTACATATCTTTTCAAAAATATGTGTGACATTATATATTTTATAAGTAAATTTTATATATAAATATTTATGTGTACGCATTGCATTCGAGTTGTTGGCTCGGTGGTTTTGAGTGTATTTGGTTCAATATTATTTTCATAATTTTTTAAGAAATATTTAGATATATTATTAAATTAAATAATTATTTTTTTAAAAATTTATAATATAACTAAACAAATTCTCCAAAAATTAATATTTGGATTTTAACATTTATTTTGTAGGCTTGACTCTAACATTAGCAATACTAAATATAAGTGTCATCATATAAATTGAGTAATGAATGTAGTTCGAGTCTAGAATGTATTAGTTAGAGACATCGAATTGACTAATACTCTAATTTGCCTGCCTTCTTAAGTATATACACTTATTTTTCATCAAAAAATTTTACTTCATAATCTACCGATACGTATATAGCGAGTTCTCAAGTAACAGTAATAAGAACATGAGTAGTGACTGTATACTTTTTTTTAATCAATTTTTGAGCAAATGTATTCATGATCAAGTTTATTTTGTTTTTGTTCCTCGAAGTGTAGTAGCCACATACGTACTTTCCTTTTTTCATCGCATTATGTTGCAAATATTTGCATTATATATATATAATTTAAAAAAAAATATTTATACAGTGTACTCAAATCTATTAATATAGCCCTTTCCACACAAAAAAACTATTAATATAACAGTACTTTTCAATCTTGATAGAATGTAAGGTGGCATGGTATTAAGCTTTTCACCTTACAAGCTTGAGGTTGGGAATAATATTAAGTTGGCTCTACGTTTAATGTTATTGCTAAAATTGATATTTTATTTCAATTGGATTCATTTTATAAATTTTACTAAATTTAAAATAACAAAAATACCCGTCTTCTTCTCTTCCCTCTCTTTGTAGTCATCCCTGCAGTTACACCACCGTGTCATAGTAGTGCAAAGCTGTTGCGCACAACTCATAAAGACACACTACTCTTGATGCGCTGCCTGTGCGCATGGGGGGTGCACAGGGTCTCAGCGCAAGGCTTGCGGACCCGTGGCAGCTATGCACGGCTCATGTAGTCGTGCTACCTGCAAATGCATCCCTAACTATTGAGATGCTTACAAGCACATCTTCAGCTGTCACACCACCTGCACACTTAGAGGTCGCACAAGGCTGACTAAATTCATGTTCGATCTAGCCTTCATTTGAAATTAATTGATAAATTTTAATTATGGAATAGTGGTTAATTGATATATCACACTGATCAGGAGCTTCTCACCAAAAAAAAAAAAATTGCATATATTCATTTTCTATACCATAGTAAAAGAGAGTATCATACTTTTATACATAGAATACAAAGAGAAAAATTTTAATTTAAGAAAAAAGAATAGGTAGGTAAAATCATACAACTTATTTCACATTGTTCCTGTTATATAAAATGTATAATCATAAAACTAACTAAAAAAATATTTATTATTATCACATAGTTCATGTTACTTATTATTATGATTAGTTGCAATGCATCAATCATGTGACATGATTTTTTTTCACATAATCAACCTATTTTCAGATTAATTGTATAATAGAAACAAACCCCTATTTGTTTAAGTTATTTTAAAAATTTGACCATAAAGCCAAAAAACAAGAGGCAAAATTTAATTTATTAGTTTTAATTGTGTTATTTGTTAGAGTGTGCCATATGTTGACAAAAACCTTAGATAATTCATATATTTAATAAGAACAGATCCATAATCTTAAATTTTTTTATTTATTTAAGATTTGATAAAAATTTTATATTAGATATTTCATTAATAGATTAGCTAACAAAAATTTGGTACATTATCTTTTTCCTCCCAAATAATCAATCTCCCATTCGACCTTATCAAACAAATTATTATTATAAAATTTTATGTTTCCTTCACGCGATCTTGAAAATTAACAAAAGTTGAAAATTTTTGGAATCTCATGAACTCAAGAAATTTTTTTAGAAATCTAAATTATGTAATATTTTATGCTACTCTCAATTAACTTGATATAATTTATCTTATAAATAAGTTTATATAGGCTAGTGGTCCATCAATTCAACATTGGGATTGTACTCATGCACTTGTTTTTCTTTGGTCAATTTGTTTTGCAATAATGAATGGTTGTATATAATAAGTGACACAATATTGTAAGGCTCTTTGGGTCATAGGAGCCTATTAATTTATCTAAAATGCACTTTAGATTAATGGTTGACAAGATTTTTACATTTGTGAGATTCAATATGATTATATTTAAGACCATGCATCATAAGTTAAACCCTTATTTTATCTTATTGCGCGAAATATTTTCAACTATTTCACAATATATAAACTCATTATGAGTGCAACAAAATGAGAGTAACTAATCACACAAAGGTACTAAGATTTAACTCCAATTTTATGTAAAATTTTTGAGAGAAAAATATATACTCCTCTATCAACAAAAATGATCATCTAAATAACTCAATAACTGTGTAATGACTCGCACAAAAAGGGTGACTGGAGCGTGTGTCGAGGCTAAGGGATTGGATATGATGTGGTTCCTCTTGAGTGGAAAGGCACCCATGAAAATATATTTTTTTATTGTATCTTCTTTTACTTGAATTAAAAGAATTTTTTTTTTAAGACAATGGTCTCTCGTTAGTGTTTAATATAAAAATTTCTCAAATAAAAAAAAGCATAAAATTTTCTTTTTCCATGAATATTATTTTTGTTTTTTATTATCTCATTTCAGCTTATTTGTTTTATTATTTAAGAAATATTAAAAATAAATATGAGTTTTATATTTTTATAAATATATTATTTAGAAGAAATTAGAAAATCATTAAATTTGAGATTTTAACCTTATTAATATTTTTAGTTTATTTTCATTATAAAATTACATTTTGTTAATATTTATTAAATTATCATGAATAGATCCCAATTTTGATTCCGATTAAATTTTAAAACCTTGACCTTTTATTCTACTAGTTTTAAATTAATCTAATTTTCAAAATCTTAATTGTTAGTCAATTGTTGAAATGAAATTGTGCAACTGAGCCTTGTTTGGTATGAGAACCAAAATAGTACTAATTTAAATAATAATAATAATAATAGTAATAAATATTTTTTTTTAATTATTCTACACAAATTTTAATATAAAAAAATATTATTTTATTTCACATATTCAATAATATTTAGTAAAAATATCAATTTTATTTCACATTTTAGACCAAAATATTTGAATCGAATATTTTGATTTAAGATGTGAAATAAAATTAATGTTTTTATTAAAAATTATTGAATATGTGAAGTAAAATAATATTTTTTATATTAAAATTTGTGTAGAATGATTAAATTTTATTATTATTATTATTATTATTTTTGTTTTTAAACTAGTATTATTTTAGTCCTCGTTTTAGTTCTCGCGCCAAACAGTTTTTTTTTTTCATTTTCATCAAAAAAAAAAAATTGAAGGGTTTGAAACGTAAAAGGGATTGAGAAAAAATGGCGGGAAAACAGTGAGTAAAAATGTAAATGTAACATGGACCCACCAGTTAAAAAGTTGGGCCAAAATTTTAGTGTTGGGCCCATCTGATTTGATCAAACATTTCACTTAGGTACTACAACACAAAATTTGAAATTAATTCTTCAGAATCAATGTAAACCTCAACCATTTTAACTTTTAATTACAATTTGGAATACACATCTATTAAAAAAATATTAAAATAAACGTAAAAAAATTATCTCATATTAAATATTAAGTAATAATTTATGAGTTTAATATAGAGATCGATATCAACATCCTTACCTGCTAGTTAATATTTTTTAGAAAAAAATTATATTTATCACCTTCAAAGATGTCTTTTTTACAGGCAACTTCAAGTCAAATATTTACAGGTGACACTTTCTAAGTTCAATATTTATAAATGACAATTCTTTTTTTTTTTCAACCAGCACCCCTCCTTTAATTTCTATTTGGGAGTGCCGTTTATATAATAAATATTGGTGTCACTTGTAAATATTTGACTTAGGGGATGACGACTATAAAAAAAAGTTTTTTTGAAAATGATAAATATAAATTTCTCAACTTTTAATTCAAAGGATATCCAATCATTATATTTTTTTTCCTTCGAAGTAGCATTAGAGTTGATGGTGCGGCATAGAACAATGCAAGTTGTGCTCCTACAAATTTTAAGAGTATGGAAATTCTTGCATTTGCTCAATGCTATGCTCTGCATGCACTTAATGAGTTAAAATATTAGCCCGTTTTAATGTGGAGTACTAAATTTAAATTTATTATTTTAAATATGGATAGATTTCTCATATAATGGGAAAATTATAGATGACAGATGGAGGATTATAATCTAAATTAGAAATATATTCATTAATGAAATTGTCTGCTAACATGTTGAGTGTTGCCTAAGTACACATTTTTTTTGAAAGATGGCAAGTCATAGCATTAAACTAAATCGATATTACAAATAATATAGAAGTCAACCAGCATCCTCCTTGAGGATGTTGCAAAAAGCAATGGGAAGAGGCATATCTCTCTCCCAGCAAAAGTTACCTAATGTAGCATAATGAGCCAAAAAGTCGGCTGCACTATTAACGTTACGTGATATATGTGTAACCTTACAAAAAGAGAATGAGAGCAAAATATTTGTCTCTATGCGGGTTTGCATGGGTTCTAAGATCTTCTGAAGGCATTGCTAGTGTTCCAGTTAGAGCTCTATTTGCTAGTTGCTACCCTCCTTGTTGCTGCTCTGAAGAGTTCCATACATGCTCTGTGAAATCTAACTGACCTAAGTACACATTGGCCTACACTTTTTATTAGAAAAATGTCTAATTACTTGTATATTTAGCTCAACTTGAGCTCTTAAAGCTAAGTACTTTTCTAACAAGTGGTGTTAGATCCATCGATTTAGCTTGAATCAATTGATCCATATGAGTAATTAGCTCCGACTATGGTTTTTACTATGGCTCTAGGTGGTAGAGTAAACTCTAATTATAGTGAACAAACATATTAATTTAACAACACTTACACATGAAATTTAATTAAATAATTAATTGGTTCAGAATATGGAAAACTTGAAACTAAAAATTAAGTTTGTCTAAATGTGACTCTTCTTAGTTTAGATGGCAAAACATAGAAAATAATTAATTAAATAACGTGATCTTCTAATATGCAACTGCAAAAAAATTTAATTATATATTGTTAGAGTACTCTTTACTCTGTCGAGTTTCTTTATCGAAAAAATTCCACGTGTTAAAGTCTAGGATATTGCTATAAAGACATTCCAATAACGATAATTAAGGCGAGATTCGGCATGTTGAACTAAGTAGAAATGCTTGATTTCCATTTTAATTATTGGTCGGTTGATTTGCTCTCAATGATACAGCCATAAATTAAATCATACAAAAATAGATCAAATTAAATTAATATGTTTCTTGTTGCACAATGCAATTGCGTGTCAGTTGATGCTAATTAATTACGCACTTGATAATCTTGTTTGTCTTAAATTCTAGATTGAATTAATTAATAATTAGAATTGACTATTGTTATATATATATATATATATATATATATATAGTCATAAATATTGTCATTCAACCTTTAAATATAACTCCTAATTCAATTAATTTAATACGCTATGCCTTTTGTAACAAGTTAGCCAATCAATATACATACATACATATATATATATATATATAATTTGACCACCAATGAATCTTTAACCCATTTATGGGATAATTACTTGCGAGCTAAAAAAAATTTTAAATATTACCTGCAAACTACCTTCTTTATTTGAATAAAATGATATGTATTTGAATAAAATTATGATACTTAAAAATTTTGTGTAGCTTGTGTGCAAATGCCTTTTTATTAAATCTTGAAATGATATACTAATCTTTTTGTTCATGGTAAATTAATAAGATAATATTGAGAATCTCCTGAATTAATGAATGAGAAGTAAAAATATAAAAAGAAAAATTAAATAAGGTAAAAATGTAAGTTAAATAAGCCTTTGGAGCCCTTTGAAGGCTAAAAAATCAACACTACTCAACTTAATTTTAGGTTCTGTTTGATACGAGAATCAAAACAGGACCAAAATAGTACTAGTTTAAAAAAAAAAATTATTTTAATTATTTTACACAAAATTTAATATAAGAAATAATATTTTACTTCGCATACTTAATAATTTTTAATAAAAATACAAACTTTATTTCACATCTTAGATCAAAATACTCGATTTGAATATTTTGGTTTAGAATGTGAAATAAAATTGATATTTTTATTTTAAATTGTTGAGTATATAAAGTAAAATAATATTTTTTATATTTGAATTTGTGTAAAATGATTTAAAATATTTATTTATTGTTATTATTGTTGTTTTTTAAATTAATACTATTTTGGTCCTGTTTTGGTCCTCGCGCCAAATAGGGTTAAAGTTAATTTGACAGTCAAGGATTTGTGTATGGAAGGGTGTTCAAAAAACAATCCTTTTCTTGCTAGTGGCAAGACTCATGAAAGCTTCCAATTAATAAGAAAAGGAATAAACTAACTATATAATCACAAGAAAACAAAAACAAATTAATGAAGATTTGTGCAAATTAAGAAGTATATATTAATTGCTTGTGTGTGTGTGTGTATATATATATATATATATATATATATATATATATATATATGTGTGTGTGTGTAAGGTTGGGAGGTCATTTCACTCTTGTTTATATATTTTTTTAAAACTTATATTTAGAAGGCATTTGGTTGTCTAGATGTTCTTGTCATTTAAATAGTGTTGACATTATGTTATCTTTAAATTATTATTAATTAATTTGATTGATTCAGTATTATTATATTAATTAAAAATTAATCCAATATCATATCTCTTTATTGTCATAGGTGACATGCTTTCAAATATGTCACTAATTAATTTTGGGTGACATTTATATGTCATTTTAGATTAATAATTTTATAATATTTTACTCTATAATTAATTTTCTAACCTTCATTAAATCAAAAAACACTCAATTAGTTTTTAACATTACTTAATATTAAAATAATATTAAACTAAATGCAACTTAATTTAGTCTATTTAGCCTATATAAGAGGCATAAATTGTCAAAAGGGATAGGCCCTTTCATCAGATATTGTTTCATAAATTAAGTTAAAAGTTTGCTTTCCAAAAAAAAAAATAAAAATTTAAAAGTTACCTACTAATATAAACGTTTACATTATTTAAATTCAAATTACATGTAATTATCTCATCGATCATTTCTTATAAATTTGATCATAAAACAACGTATTTATTTAAAAAAAAATATTTAACAAACTATTTCCATTTAATATAATATAAGATGTGCATTGTAGTAATTAACTTGAACAACAAATTAATAAAAACAAGTAAGAAATATACTATTAGTTGGATGCCTCATGCCAATAATGTGATGATCCATGGCCAAAGAGAGCTAAAAGTGATCACCAGGTGATGCCCGAAGAGATGTCAATTATTAGAACAAAGTGCGACTCTAGATTGAATGTTTAGTTGTAAGAGGGGCACAAAAAATTATTGTATCACGGAAAAAAGAATAGAAATTCTTGAGCTATATATATAAGTAAATGATATTTTTGGGAAAATTTTTTGAAGTTAATGATGAGAAACTCTACGTTTAGGACTTGAGAAATTATATATAAGATTTAAGTTAAATATATATTTCGGAAAACTAAATCGATGACTAGATTGTATGCTGTGAATACCTAACTACAAGAATCGATAAGTAATTTATACTTGTTAACTCCTAATTAGACACGAACAATCTCAATTGTCTACATTCACAGTTTAATTACTATATTAGAATATTGAGAAAACACTTTTCACGAATATTTGAGAGATTAATAACCATTGATCAACTAATTAATGGCATAAACAAACGGAAGAGTGAAGAATTTCTTCAGCCAGCCAATTTTCTTTGGCCAAACAATTTTCTTATTGGATCACTGTTCCTTTGCAACCAAACTTCCTACCCAGGTCTCTTGGCAATATTTATCGTCCACTATTTATATTACTCGTAATTCCCAGTACTGATCATAGGTAATAACATATCAATGAGCAGTACTGCACCAACTTATTATGTATTGCTTAGAGTAATGTTACAAATGGCCAGTTAATGAGCTACGTTTCTAGTTGCCATGGCCTATTTGTAATGTAACATCCTAAGATTTAAATATAGAAGTATTATTTGGTTTGATTTTAGGGAACTATGTGAATTGGGTACTTTTCAAGAGTTCAGTTAATTATCCCAGTATTACTCCAGTCCGAGTATGCTTAGTTATAAAATTTTTCATCATTAACCACATGGTTTTACCCCAGAAATATATATTTTTATCATTTAAAATCACGTTATCTACTTATACAGCTTAGAAATAATGTAGTTAAGTGTGTCTGAGCTGGAATAGTGTTGAGATGAGTGATCTCCTGGAAAGTATTCAAATCACGTAATTTTCTAAAGCCAAAGCGGACAATATCTCTATATTTAGATTATAAAATGTTACATGTAACCACCTGATATACTTATAGTAATCGGTCTTTTCTTTTATACCGACTTTTGATATATATGTTTCTCTCTCTTCAATCGTGATTTTTTTATTAATAATTACTTCAAAGAGCTCTCCACATATATATAATTGTGTCGCATTTCTTTTATTGTTTCTCTTTTATCACTTGTGCTGTCTTTAATTTCTACGTTGTCATTTAACTAAATGGGTGAACTACTTTTGACCTGATATGAGCTCTATGCATGCCCAGCAGTGTAATCAACAGGACTTAACGTTAAGAATTCTATTTAATTTTTATTATCAAAAATAAAATTCTCTTCAATTTTTATTTAGAAAAACGTTGAATTTACATAACGAAAATAGAAGAGCCGGCCAAGCCCTAACTCTTTTACAGTGTTAAGCGGATCCCATACTGAACTGGTAGCTGCCTTTCTCACTGAGTGAATAACAAGTAATTAACAGAATTTTTTTAGCCTGAAGTGATTGGGATGAAAATAGAAAGAGAGAGAGAGAGAGAGAGAGAGAGAGGAGGAGAGAGATGAGAGGAGAGAGAGAGAGATGTGGAAGGGGTGGGCTTGTCCTCACGTGGAGTAGTATACGAAATATGAGGAGATGGGAGAGGGCAAGTCCTACAGGACGGTGGACCCAATCCCTCCCCGCATACCGACACCGTTTTGCCTGCTAGATACTTGCATCAGCATTCAGCAGCTCTCTCTCAATCTATACCTCTTATTTCTCTCCCTCTCTCTCTCTCTCTATATCAGATTTTGACATAAATTTTTATCATATATATGTAAATATATATATATATATATATATATATTTGTGGTGTAAAGGGGTGAGGAAATGAGGAGCATCACAGCGGGAAGGAGGTAAGAGGCAACGGTGTGACAAGGATATGAAGGAAACCAGACAAGAGCCCTTTGGACGACTCCGCTGCAATCCCTACAGGATGGTGTAGAACAAGATAGCGAAGAGAAGGACGACGAGGCCTTGGACGAGAGCAAGGAAGAAAGAGGTCTTTCCCTTTGTGTTTTTTCTTCGCTTGTTTTCTTCTCCTTCTCTCTCTCTCTCTCTCTCTCTCTCTCTCTCTCTATCTCTCTCTCCCTCACCCCTTCCTTTTAGCTTAATTTGAGTGCAACTGTTTGTTTGGATTTCCTCCCCATCCTTGTTCTTTAGTCGATCTGGGAAGTGCCCTCAGGGGGTTTGTGCCTTCTCGGATCAAAACCTGTGATGAAAAGGAATTTTGGATCGCTCATGCCATCTTCCCTTCCATGGTGTTTTCCTTTTTGTCTTCTAGATTTAAAAGCATGGGGCAGCAAACAGATGGATTAATAGTACTGCTCCATGTTGAGTAGTGAGAATTAGATAGAATTTTTTGATTTTGACTTCTCCATGTCTTTAATTTGCCAGAAACAAATTAAAAGAGAAGGAAGAAAAAGTTCATCAATCGTCAAGGGAAGAAAAAAAAAAGGAGAAAAGAACCAAGAGAAGAAAAAAGGAATCACAAAAACTATTTTTCTGATTTGGGTTGCCGGAGATCGATGGCGGAGGCTTCTTCTTCCTCCCCCTTCTTCAGCATCGACAGTACTACGACTGAAGAACACCTCAACCAGTTGAAGTCTCTGCAGCATCACCAGCAGCAGCAGCAGCCTTCGTCCCTTGCATCCTCTTCAACTTCTACGGTGGTGGCAGCCAATTCCCAAGGAGCCGCTCCCCCGAAGAAGAAAAGGAACCTTCCCGGAAATCCAAGCAAGTACCTAAACCCTAACAGCGATCACCATGCGGAGTTCCCCTTTCCCCAATTTTCAACTAAATGCGTATCTCTATAATTATCAACAAAGTTTACATTTTTAATTTATGTGTTACAAATATATATGCATCCAAATTCCATTATTAATATAACCTGATGTTGTTATTTAATTTCCTACTTGAAGATCCCGATGCAGAGGTGATTGCTCTATCGCCGAAGACGCTGATGGCGACAAACAGGTTCATCTGTGAAGTATGCAACAAGGGGTTCCAGCGGGAGCAGAACCTGCAGCTCCACCGCCGCGGGCACAACCTCCCGTGGAAGCTGAAGCAGAAGAGCACCAAGGAGGTTCGCCGGCGTGTCTACCTCTGCCCGGAGCCCACCTGCGTACACCACGACCCGTCCCGCGCCCTCGGCGACCTCACCGGAATCAAGAAGCACTTCAGCCGGAAGCACGGCGAGAAGAAGTGGAAGTGCGAGAAATGCTCCAAGCGCTACGCCGTTCAGTCCGACTGGAAGGCCCATTCCAAGACCTGCGGAACTCGAGAGTACCGCTGCGATTGCGGCACTCTCTTCTCGAGGTCTCTGAATTAATTTGCTGATCATTAAGTGCATAAATGCTCATGCATAAATTAAGATCCCATGAGCTTTTTTTTTTCAGCGTTAATTATTCATCAGAACGATCAGCATGGGATTCAGTTCAGCATCGGGGATCTTCCTCGCTTTCATTCCTTCTTCTTTCGAGGGTTTCTAGGGTTAGGGTTGTTATGAGGTGGCAGGAGAGCGAAAAGGGTCCGGCGTCCTTTGCTTCGGGCGAATGGTTGAGGCAAGGAGGACTGCTAAGCACGTGAATTTCACGAGATGCTTCAATTGCCACACTCGAGAGAGAGAGAGAGAGAGCGAGAGAGGAGGCGTCCCATCTTTCTCCTCGGAAACTACACCTCCTCTCTCTCTCTCTCTCTCTCTCTCTCACATTCTCTCTCTCTTGGTTCACGTGTTGCCATATAATTATGCAAGTTCCAGGTTTTGTTCTATTATGGTCTGGTCCTCCTCCCCTCTCGCAGGTCCATCTTTTCATGTAAGTTTCAAGTACCCCTTCATCTTCCCCTAACCCACCCTCTCTCTCTCTCTCTCTCTCTCTCTCTCCTGCTCTCACTAGATCACTCCCTACCAATTTTTCTTTCCATAAGATCTACTCGGAATTAGTGAAAATATATACATGAGCATTTATTGAAATTAGGTTTAATATTTGGCGGCTTTCAACGTTTTAGTAAAGTTCTACTGTTGGAGATGAGAGAGCTGGCCTCTTCTTACAGATGAGAGAGCTTTCATGCTTGAAACGTGAAATTCAGAGTTGCATTAATTGAAGCGCTGTGTAGCAATAGCCATTGATATGGACTCTCATTCCATCCCAAAATTTAAAGGCAAATCTCCACCTACATTCCCCTCATCATTGATTCCTTCCAATAGAAATATTATAAGTTTGGTTAACGTAATAAATGCTGCTGATTTATATGCATGTGTTCAATATTCGAAATGCTCTCAAGTCAGAACGAATCATATAAAAGATTGAATTTTGAAGCTGTGCTGCTGCTGCCATGTATGCAGGCGTGATAGTTTCATCACCCACAGAGCGTTCTGCGACGCCCTAGCGCAGGAAAGCGCCAGACTACCCAACGGCCTCAGCACCATCGGCAGCCATTTGTACGGAGGCAGCAGCTGCATCGGTCTGGGACTCTCGCAGGTCAACTCTGTACAGCTCTCTTCGCTGCAGCAGCAAACCCATTCTCCGGCAGATCTCCTCCGCCTCGGCGCTGGCGCCGGGGGGTCTGTGGCAGCCGGAGCACCGTTCGACCAGCTCGTCGTCTCTGCGGCTAATCCTCCCACGTTCCGTCCATCCTCTGCCTTCTTATTCGGCGGTAGCGCGACCCAAGGCTTTGGTGAAGATACTCATCAAACCCATCAATCGTACCTCCAGAGCAAACCCTTCCATGGCCTGATGCAGCTCCCTGATCTTCAACAAAACCCCAACACTTCTTCCGCAGCCGCCGCCGCCGCTGCCAACTTTTTCCACCTGGGTTTCTTCCCCGGCGCCGGCGGCAGCACGGGAAGCATGAATCAAAGCAGCAATGCTGACAATCAGAACTCTCATCTTATGATGCACGACCAATTCAGCGGAGTTAACGCCGGCGGTGATCAGCCGGCGGTCAACCTGTTCGCTGGAAACGTCATGACCAACCACATGGGCGGCGGAATTCCTTCTATCCTCAACTCATCTGCTCAAAACAGCTCCGTTCTTCCTCAAATGTCGGCCACAGCGCTTCTGCAGAAGGCTGCGCAGATGGGAGCCGCAACTTCAAACAATAGCGGAGCACGCGGGGGCGGCGGTGCCGCCGTGATTAGTGGGTTCGGAAGCTCGATGTCTCTGAAGCCAGCAAACATGGTGGATCAAGGGCAGAGTGATCAGAATCATCTTCAGGACATAATGAACTCCTTCGCCAACGGAAGCTCGGCCATGTTTAACATCGATGAAGCGAGGTATCAGCATCAGCTGTCGACGGTGGGGGGGTTCGGAGGCTCCGACGGGTTGACGAGAGATTTCCTAGGTGTTGGGAGCATGATGAGAGGAATTGCTCGCGGGGTATCTCAAATGGAGCAGCATCAGGGCTTTGACCTTGGACCTATTGATCCTGAGATGCAGTCAGCGGCGGCTTCTTCGAGCCGGTCGTTCGCCGCCGGGAGTCAACGGTAAGAAGATTGGACGGTGGTTTGCAGGCTAACGCTATAATTAAGCTGTCTAATTAATCTTATTATGAAATGTTGTTTTCATTCATGCTTTTCTTATATGTTCTTAAATCATATATGGTAAACTTGTGGAATGAAAAAGGCTGAAGTAGGGCATTGATGAACCCATACATGCATGTCTTCTCTCTGTATATGTTCTTTTAATGGCAAGTACTGCTTCTTTAGTCAACTCTGATCATCCAGAAGACAAATGGTCAATGGTTGCATGAAATTGCATGCAGATTATGATAAATGTCAACCTTTTCTTTTATCTTACTGACGTGAAGTTACTGGCAGTTTGACTCTTGGTGGACTAAGTTGACTTTGCCGGCCAGCTGGGGAATATAAAATAATCTGTGAAATTTTAATTTGAAAGCTTCCAGTTTGGTCAGTTTTTGGAAGGGAATTTCCCTTTTTTTTTATTATTTCTAATTTTTTTTTTATATATAGATTATTTCTTAAACTTTCATACACAAAAAACAGGGCTAAAATCAAGCACATTTAAACATGAGCTTGTAAACCTATACTTCTTTTATGACTACTAGCTTCGTAATGAAATTGATCTGCAAATATTTCAGTTTGATTCGATTTGTTATAAAATTTGAAATATTGGCATTACAACAGGATTATGCATTAATCACAGAAACATCTGTCATTGAAATTATTATTTTATAAAAAATATAAATTTTTTTGAGATATATATATGATGAAAAATAAAGTTAGTTAATTGTGAGAATATTAAATAAAGTTAATTGATATATTGAGAATTATATAAGCTATTTTATTAAAAAAAAATTGTTTTGCCTAACTTAGACATGAAGTAAACATGGGGCTGCCATCAATAGGTGGGATTTGAATCAGATCAGATCAAAAATTGGATCAAATCAAGGTCAATCCAAATTCAATCTATGACCCGTGGTTGATCGAATTTTTAGATCTAATTTCTGGTTGATCTAGGTCAAATCACTTATAATTTTATTAATCAGCTGTCATTGATAATTTTAACAAAAGACAAGTAAGGTTGATTAATTTTCATTTATATATAATATAATCAAAATTAAGTCATATAAACATTAAATTTTTTTTACTATGTTAGGCAACCTTATATATAGTTAGCAACACTTATTTGAATAAAATTTTGAAAAATTTAACATTAAATATTAAATTTTTGGGAAAGTTACACTAGCAAGTAGATCTCTTTAAAATATTTTAGGAATTTCAAAAAATAATATTAAAACTTTCATCTCTAGGATTACACATTAAAAATTTAAATTACCTAGTTTATTATATAGACTGATGAAAACTTAAATGTTTAGATTAATATTGGATCTTGTAAAGCTTGGCGACTCAAATCCTGTTTGGTCTAGCCTGAAGAGCTCGTGGTGCGACAACTTTGGGAAAAGAAAATGATGTAAAAAATTGGAACTCGAGATAAATTGGTGGAAGTTGAGGGATCGATCCGATAATGTTAGATTGAGAGTACGAAATTATTTTATCTTCACTCAGTCTTGATGCGAGTGTTTCTAAAGTTATCACTATACTTTTGCTAAGACGGTTGCATTCTATGTAATGTTAACTGCACTTCTTATCTTATACATCTTATTTTAATATAATAATCTCCTTCTTTGCCTGTATTTTTTTCTTAATTTTGGGATTTTTTACATGAATTTGTTTGCTCTAATATTTATATTTCACGTTGTTTATTACTTTATTATATGAGATCTGATTAAGGTAGATAAAAAATTTGATCTAGTAATTGCAAATGAATAGAGTTGGATTGTCAAATCAAAACGCCAGATCCAAAACTAATTATTTACTCATTAAATTCAAATTAATCTCGAATTGAATTGCATCAAGATCCGACTAATTTACAACCTATCTGAGTTACTAGACAAAAAATTTGAAGCTCAACCAATGACCTCCCACATTCTATAAAACACTAGCTAATTTATAAATGCAAAATGCACAAATCTTTAAGTATACTCATCATCAAACACACATATCATCACAATAAACTTACTAGCTATAAACACCATCACAATCATTAATTCCATATATAGAAAACAATTTACAATTAATTATACATATATTTGATATATATATTACAACACACTATAACAAATATTAACCGTTAAAAATTGAAATTAAAATTAATTTAAAGTGCACTGCACATCATAGATTGTTAGCATCAGTTATTTTATTTGATGACTGTACGTACGTAGTGTTGCTTGCATATATACAATAATACAATAATACCGCGGACGGGATTTGGATAGAGGGCGGCGACTCTGCCATCACTATTGCGGACCTTCAGCGGACAGCCAGAGGACACCCTCCCGACAAGACCATGGCCCAGATCGCCAATCTTTTTTGCGCCTTTAAGGCGTACAAGATATCTCATGTATACAGAGCCGCTAATAGAGCGACAGATTTTGTAGCTTCCTTTTTTTGTTTAGATGATTTAGAGTGGCGTAGGGGCATGTCCCTCCCACTCGATTTTTGTTCGATTCTTGACGAGGATCTAACTTTTTGTACCTGATGTATTTTTTTTTACTGTTATAGTATTATAGGCTACGACCGAATTTCAAAAAAAAAATACAATGCAGTTTTTCAGGCATAAATATATAAAATATTATTTTGATAATATTATTTTCTTTTACTTTTTAGGGATTCTTTGGTCACGCTCACAAACTTTCTTTCATTCATTCATTGATTCACAGTATCCAATGAATGAAAAATTCTCAAGGACATGTGATCTTTTGGCCTACAACAATTCCTTGTTGGGATATATGCTTGCCACATTGCCATCTCCTTGATCATCATTCCTAAAAATATAATTTTTTCTGCAATCTTAATTATTATGTAAAAAGGAATTTTAAGTTCCCCATAAAAATAATTATATCATGATATGAATATTTCACAGGCTTTGGAATCAGATGCCATTCAGAATAGAACAGTGTATTCAAGCTTAATTAATTTGACTATATATATATATATATATATATATGTGAAGTTCTTTCTGCATAAAACATCCCCAGAATTTTTGTTATTAAAATGCTTTGAATCAGATGATTTAAAAGTTATTTAATGTTTTTTCTGTTTATAAAACTACAGCACGTGGGTTTTGTTTCTAGCTGTGTCTTCATTTCTTTGGAGCCATCAACGTAAGCATCATTCATTCTTGCAGAGAGAGAAATATATACTATATTAATTCTCCCTAGGAATTTATAATTACTATATACTAGCTAGATTATGCTGATGATCATGAAGATGATGAGAGCATTATTTAATTAAAAAATTGGAACAAGCATTAATAAAATCAGTTGTAATTCTTTATTCATGCTCATTTGAAGAACTTTTGATTGTCCCTGAGTCGTGATTTGCTTTTTTTTTATTGTTTAGGCTTAGTAAAACTTGATTCATGTCAAATATCTGAGAGTTGTAGTAAACCTGATCAGTATATATATATATATATATATGTATATATGCTTGAAGTTATAAAGGAAGAACCATACACAGTTCATATATACTCCATGAA
This sequence comes from Apostasia shenzhenica, assembly GCA_002786265.1. Lineage (NCBI taxonomy): Eukaryota > Viridiplantae > Streptophyta > Magnoliopsida > Asparagales > Orchidaceae > Apostasia > Apostasia shenzhenica. The sequence continues at coordinate 1,298,393 of KZ451980.1, forward strand.
TATAAGAAACGTTAATCAATTAATATTTGGTATATATATGATTGCCTCTCTTATATACTTGATATAAAAAGTCTAGAAAAATGATAGCAAATAATCAAAAGGACAACCAATCATGGTAAACATGTGATGTCCTTTTTTTTCTCTCAATTAATTGAATTAAGCATTCAATTCTTTATGATGAAGGAAATTAATTAAGAGAGCAAATATGCTCTCATGCAAAAGTGAATAACGCATTTGATAATGATATATATATATATATATATATATATATATATATATGTATTGACTCATGTAAAGGAATTAGAAGTTTTATTAATCCATCAAAACACTTAATTAAAGAAACAAGCTTTGATATGAAGTGTTTTAGTTTTACATTTATATTATCTTGAAGATGATATAACTTTTCTTTATAATACTTTTGCACTCTCACTTGAGTACATAGTAATTTAGTGATGTTAATTTAAAATTATGCATGTATATCAATGTTTTAAATTGGATAGAAAAATATAGGATATTAAAATAAATTTTTCGTGATAGGATAAATGATATTAAATACCTATTTGTGTAGTTATTTTTTTTTTCATATTGTTAATTTATACTTAAGTTTGATTAGCTGATAATAATATAATAAGTGTTATATTAATTAATATTATTATTATTATTATTATTATATATAAATATATATAGAACTAACAAAAAACTCACACATTTCAAAAATTAAATTATAATTAGTACAAATTTCAAGTGAACTTGAAATTTGATTCGAAAACTCGATCTATCATAAGTAATGGTTCAGATTCAGCCCTGACTCGATCTGATGTTAGCCAGATCTAGGTTCCTAATTCTACAATTGGGATGAATGTGGGTCAAATTGGGCCTGATTAATTTTTAAACTAGGCCTATATTTTATCCAGCCCAAGACTATGGCTTTCTGATTACCCCAAATTGGGCCGATGGAAGGCCCAATTTGGAGATTAAAAGCCCACAGAGAGGTGAGGCGAGGTTCGTCTGCGTCGATGATGGAGGCAAGGGTTCCAATGCCGCGGAGGCGCCGGAGTGCGCAGCTTCTGATCACACCCTACAAATACCGGGCGAATGCGAGCTCGTCATGGAGCAGATATGCGAATGTTACGATTGCAGAAGATCCTTGAGCTTCGAGGAAAGTAGCAAGAACGCCGGGAAGAACCAGCCTAAAGGAGTAAGAATCCCCCTCGTTTTGCGCCTTCTACTGCCAAGGTTGTGAAGCCTGGCTTCGTCCTGAACCTATTCAGGAGATGGCGGAGCTCAGTCCGGGTTTTCCGGAAGGGGATCCTTGGACTCGTCCGCTAAGCCCATGCTGGTGGCCCCACCGTTGTCGGCCACCGGAGGAGCCGGAAGTAGTGGGAGGAGAGCTTTGCATCTTGATCTAGGCATTTCTTCTAGGGGTCCGTGATAGCTGGAGCATGTGGGCCCTTGGTTTGTATGACTGGAAGAGGCATGCTGTATTGGAAATGGTGCAGTTGTGGCACGCCGAGAGCGACAGGTGCAGTTGGGAAATATCATCATCGATGTTGCTGAGAGATGATCTTGAATCATCGTGGACGATGTTCGGTCGACCCCTCGTGGCCGAGGTTTGAGACCTGCGAGAATTATAATAATAATGAGTTAGTGCTCCCACGGTGCCATGTGTACAGCTGAGATGCAGCGCTGGAATCACGTGTTAACAAGCTCCAAGTCAAATTGGGAAGTAAGCCCCGATAATATGCGAATGGAGCTATGTTTAACTACCAGAGATAATAATTTGGCGAAGTCCACCCATGGGATTTGAATGTAGCATTTTGCCACTAGTCTATGCGGGTATCCCATCTTCTTTCCAAGCATCATTTGGATACCACCGTTTGCTTGCTTTTAGTGGTATAATCAACAATCTGGTCTCAAACGGCCCTTTATTGTGATCAAAACACTATGGGGGATCTTCGGAACTACACCTTCACCAATAAACCTCTAACCACTCGTATCTCTAAGCGAGACTAAGTTCCTCTGCAGTTCAGGAACATGCCTCACTTTATTTAACGTATGAATGACGAAGTAAAACTACCAAATTCTTATACTCTCAATCCAAACAACTATGCGTGCAGCATCATTACCATCAAACAAACCCAATCAAAATAGATTATTAGCTTCAAAATCATTCTCTTCTCGGCGTCATGTGAAGGATCATGTAGTATCACGAATCCATTCAGGGTTAGACCTCTCTTCGCCTTTTATGAGAAGAATGTTACTATCAATACAATATTCAGTAGCAATACAATCTTGGTTAGAGCTATCTACCTTGACGCTGCTCTTTTTCAACTACTCTTTCCTTTGAGACATGACCTTTCTGCTTTGAAAGCAACTCGTTTTCCAAACTCTTCGTCATGCACGACTCCAATCTGAAGCACAAAATTGTTGTCGTCGTCTCCTTAAAGCAATTTTGGGATCATTGGACGGTTGTAGTCGAATCTGAGATAAAGACTTCTAATCCATTTTCGCCCAATCCTCTCCTGCATTGATGTTAGGTTCCTTTCTTTGCCATAAATAGCATCATCCAAGGCCACCTGAACAAGGATAGCCTTCATCTTCACTTTCCATGGAGCGAACCTTGTGTTTTGATCTAACATCAAGTCAAAATGGGTTGGTGAGTCTAGTTCAATCTGACCGGAATAGCTCAACTTGAACTTGATTCGATTATTAAACAAGTTAAAATTAATGACCTAATCCCGACTAGATTAATAAATAGGTCGAGTCAACCCGCAAACTCAATCTACGTAAAAAACAAAAGTTTATAAAGGGGTAATCGAACATGACTTGATCCAAATCTCCTGGGTTGGTTTAAAAGTTGGGTCATATATTGCAAGTTGCAACTTTTATGTAGAACTAATCAACTAGAAAGAAAAAATAATGAATATAAGAATTTACAAATTGAATAATAGAAAAAATAACAGAGTTAAGTGTGCTTTCACTTGTATGTTAAAAGGGTCTAGTGATCAAAGAAGGATTATATTGGGTTTGTCCACCCAAATTTAAGGAGTAGTGATATAATAATCTGCTTAAAAAATATCTATTAATACTTTTTTTTTTGAATCTAATATAAGTATACTTATAATCTGAGAATTTTAAAATAATTATTGTATTAAAAAATAAAATCTCTACAGCTTTATTTTAATAACTTTTTTGTAACTTTCTTGCCCTTTCCAATCACCGGTCCTATTAAATAGGAAATTTTATCATGCCTTTCTCCTACCACTCGTATTAAATAGGTATAAAAAGAGCCTTAAAGAGATCGAGTGTGCTTTCTCTTGTATGTGAAAAGGGTCTTGTGATCAAAGGAGGATTATATTGGGTTTGTCCACCCAGATTTAAGGAGTGGTGATATAATAATTTACTTAAGAAATATCTGTTAATATTTATTTATATATTTTTTGAATTTAATATAACATCTGTAACTAGAGGATTTTAAAATAATTGTTGCATTAAAAAATAAAATCTCTGCGGCTCTGTTTTAATATTTTTTTTGAAACTTTCTTATCATTTTCCATCACCAGCCGTATTAAATAGAAAGTTTTTCCTTGCCTTCCTCCCACGAACAGTATTAAATAGGTATGAGAAGAGCTTTTATTGTGTGATCTAAAAGAGCCCGAGTGTGCTTTCACTTGTATGTGAAATGGGTCTAGTGATCAAAGGAGAATTATATTTGGTTTGTCCACCCAGATTTAAGGAATGGTGATGTAATAACCCGCTTAAAATATATCTGTTAATATTTATTTATTTTTTTGAATCTAATATAAGTACATCTGTAATCTGAGAATTTCAAAATAATTATTGCATTTTAAAACAAATCTCTGTAGCTTTGTTTTAATAATTTTTTTTGAAACTTTCTTTCCCTTTTCTATTACCGGCAATATTAAATAGGAAGTTTCCTCATGCCTTTCTCACACTAGTCGTATTAAATAGGAAGCTTCCCTCTGCCTTCCTCTCACGTGCCATCTCCCCAACCACTAATAGATTTTGTCTCATTAAATTTATTTTTTTTCTATAAATAAGCCTTAAAACTTTCAGGCAGAACCCACAATCTCTAATTTTTCTCTAAATTTTCTAGCCTATTTTGGTGCGACTTCTCTTCTTTTTTTTCAAGCAACGAGATTCTGCCAGAAAAGGTAAGTATTTTGTTCTCACTAAGTTTAAATTATATTCGGTAATTTTTCTTATTTACTCAATTTGTTTAACCCATGTCAACTGCTTAACCCGTATCAATCTGAAAACCTATGTCGACTTGTTTAACTCGTGTCAACCTACTTAACAAGTACCAACCTGATAAATCCATGTAAACCTATTTAACCTGTGTCATCTTGCTTGACCCGAGTTGACCCACTTGACTCGAGTTGACTTAGTTTGACCTAAGTTGACCCATTTGACCTGTATTAACTTATGTTGATCTACTTGACCTATCTGACCTGTTAGACCTGAATGGATCTATATAACCTGAGTAATATGTTAAATTATTAAATCCAATAGTGATCATTTCATCTTAAACTTAATTAGGATAATTTTATTCGAATTAGGAGACGCAATATCCACCAGCAAACTGTTACTGTCTCTCATTTAGGTAAACGATTTTTACTAAACTTAGGATATTGTGATTATTAAATTAAATTAACTGATATATAAGATGATATCAATTATATTCTGTGAGTTACATTCTGCATATTTTGTATGGTTTGATGTCGATATTTTGTTGGGATTTATAATGAAATACTATATTGGGTTATATTGGACTCATGTATCCTGAGATATATGATGATATGATGCGCTGAGATTCTGGTGGTTGATGAACCATCTTCTGGATGCGTAGTATCGTGTGAGGGACGTACCTGCATCTTATTATTCTGTTGTCATACTAGTGACGTATCTGTTATATCTGTTGTCGCACTGGTAATGTATATCGGCTGATTATGATCATTCATTTATATAAAATCTATGCATATTAATCAATATGCAAAGCATAGTACATGATAATATTATAAAATAACAAGATGATATTATAAAATATTTTAGGGGTTTTTACATACAAGACATGAAATTTACACGAAATTACGCATTTCACCATCAATTCATAAATATTACCACTATCACACCATATTCTTTGATGGTGAACTTCACATTTCTAAATTAGCATTGATCTTAACTATATTATTAATATATTAATTAAATACTATAAATAAATTAATTTATATAAATAATAATTTAAATATTTATGAATTTATGTATTTTAATTTATTTATCCTATTTAAAATTTTCAATTAGGGTGCCGAATTTAAATCCACATGACTATAATTTTTAATTGAAGTAAGAAAATTGATGTGTTTACAGTAAAAAATAAAAATATATATTAGAATTTAAATATTAATGAATTTATGTATTTTAATTTACACATAATATTATAAAATATATGAAATATGTGAGAAATATGTGAAATGCGTAAATTTTAAATGAATATGGTGTGATAGTGGCAATATTTACGAATTGATGGTGAAATGCATAATTTCGTGTAAATTTCATGTCATGTATGTAAAAACCCCAATATTTTAATATCCTGATCTGTTGGTACTTTAAGCGATAAAATCTTACCTGACCTATTGTAAGGTGGAGGTCGTTTACTCTGTTTGTGTGACTGTCTTGTTATTTTTCAGGAAAATAATCTGCTGTTAGAAGAAGACTACAAAAACCCCAAGGATAATATTTCTCTACATTCTGTATGGCTCCACTGTTATTTATCTTCCACCTCTCAGTTTGTTACTTTATCCTCTTGTACTTTAGACTAAAATTACCCTGAGTGACTTGTCTTGTGCTTGAATTTATGTAATTCTATCCTGAGATTAATAATTTTCTCATAATTTGTTTTGTGATTCTGACTGTTAGTTACTCCTTATTTTATAGATAATTGGTTTATAAAAATAAGGGTGTGACAGGTAATGTCATGTGGGTCACGCTAGGGCTGTTCTTATAAGACCAAGAGAGGATTAGATATGTATGTGAAGGTTTCCCAACCTATTGAATAACCTAAATGCAATAACTAAAACACCTAAAATTTGGAAAGTTAAAACCAAATAACGATATGCAATGCAAGAGACGATTCAAGCAAAATAACTTTAAATTCACAAGTTTGCATATTCATGAGAGTTTATCATGAAAATTAGCTAACATGCATAAAACTAAAATACGGTGCACATGGTAACAATCCAAAATTTATTGTAAGTAATAATAATACCCGACATTATTTTAGCAAGTATATGGATTTGGATCAATCCTAATCATATTTTATCTAGCGAATTGAAAAATAGGGCATAAAGAACAAGAACCCACTGGTGTGACTCCGGAAATTGACACTACGTACAAGAAAACAAACTCTAGTTTAGATCTCAAATAGAAAGCAAAAGCGAAAACATAACAATTCACCAAATATAGATAAACCAGGAAAACAATAACGGGAACACAAACAAGTTTCAGCAAATATGAACTAGTGGAGTTGTAACGTAACTCTATCGTCCATGACTGTCCAACTTCCAATCCGAAAGTCACAGCAACTAATGTTTTGAGCTTAATCGTCATAGATTTATACCAATACAAGAGCCATTGGAATCCAATGGCCCATTCAGGAGCGGATGTTGCTACAATTGATACAATTGATGGTTGGATTCCCACCTCTCATGGTTGGTGCAAGATCAATTTTGATAGTTTTCTTAAGGACAATGGAGTTGTGGGAGCCGGCTTTATCATCCGATATTACTGCGGAGCGACTTTACTTGCAGGTGGGAAAAGCGTACTCACTCATTCAATAGCACTAGTAGAGAAAAGAGCTGTATTTTTTGGAGTTCAAGCTACTATAGCCGTGAGGAAGGATTTCCAACACAAAATGGACTGCATAGTAGCTAACTAATAGCTTGTTTACTTTTTTGCTTTAATCATGTAGAACACCAATAGTGCTGCAGATTACCATGCACATTTTGTGACGTTAGGAGATTTTGTTTGAGAGAAGTGAATGTTCATTCCTAGAGATCTTTATGACATTCTCAAGAGGGATATTAGTTGACACTTATTCTTGTAGTTTTTTTACTTTTTAATGCAAAGCTTAGGCTAAATTTCAAAAAAAAAAAAAAAGCCCAATAATCCTCATGCGTTTGAAGGTGGAAGCTGCAGCCTCTCTGCTGCTCCAAGTCAAGCCTGCATCAAACTGCTCCGGTTCAAATCTGATATGGCACCTATTGTGGAGATCAACTCGAACAAGGAAGAACTCTCCTCTCCTAAGCTCAGTCAAGTGAAAACTACAAAAATCATCAAAAACCGTCCTCACATATTATTAAGGAAGAATCTTAAATCACATTGATGAACGCATCAAAAAGGCAAAAATAAGAATTCAATTATTTCAGGAGATTCTTAGCATTCAAATTCTCAGCAATTAAGGCACAATCAGCATTTCAGGAAAGCAACCAAATCAAAGTTAATTGTTGTAAATATTTGATATTAAAAGCTTTCCATCTTTTGTAATCGCATGTAATTGTAAATCCTATTATAAAAAGGCTCGACGGGCTGAGTGCAATACACAAGAAAAGAGCATCAGCCTTTAGTACATTTGTCTAACTCTAAATCGAGTATATGATGTTTATCTCTATGTTTTCTAACACATACTCACCTGGAAGTGTTAAATGGCAGAGGGTAGGTTGGGGCAGGTGGATAGTCGCTTAATGCTTCGCTTGAAGATATTTTGAATCAAGGCCGCCATCTAATATATCTTAATCAAAGATATCTTACAATACCTGCATTTGTTCTGTTTATATATGCTGATGTTAGTTCTGATGCATATACTTGAATCGGGGTGATGTTTATTGGATTGCCAATGAATGCAAACTGCTAGAGTGACAAAATCTTTTTTCTTGTGAAAATTTTACCATGTCTTCTTTCATCTTCATCGAACTTGAACGTAGACCACAAATGTTCTTTTGATGAGATTTTCTAGTACAGAATTCCACAGCATCAGAATGAGCGTTCAAAAGGTTTCATGATATGTGTGTTCTTCCAACCTGACTCATCAAGTCTATACTTCACGTCTTTGCCCTAATATTTCCCCTCATCCCTTTTAGTCTTGGTCCTCTGCACGAGTAAAGTATGACCATTAGTTTTTTTTGTCGCCTTTTTATTTTTTTTAAGATATTGGTGGCCATTCTTTGATGAATGTACGTATAAAAATAGAGAGAAAAAAATAATGCAATTCAGTGAGGTTACAGGATTAACAAATGGATGGGTCTTCATGGATATGAACCTCCTGAGATTTCTTCCACATTGAATCACTTTGAAGCAAGCACTTCCATATGCCATAGTCAGGAATCACACCCCTTCTAACCATTTGCGCAAGCAAACAACAAGCCTTCTCAAATTCACCATTCTCACAAAACCCACATACTAACGGTCTGTAACTACCAACATCAGGCCAGCATTTCCTCCTCTCCATCTCTTCCACAAGCTTCAAGGCACCCCTAAACCTTCCACCTCTGCAAAACCCATTGATCAAAGCGTTGAACGTTGATGCCACCGGGATGAATCCCCTCTCCATCATCACGTTCATTATATCGAATGCTTTTCTCACTTCTCCTTCTTCGGATAGCCTTTCAATCAAGCTCACGTAAACCAGAGCACATGGGGAGCTTCCTTCCACCACCATCTCTTCATAAACCAACAGAGCTTCTTTAATTTTTGCTTCGCAGCAGAACCGTAGTATCCTCAAGCTCCTCTCTGCTGCTCTCGGGAAAAAACTTGCCATTCTTTCATGAAGAAACTCTTTAGCTTCTTCAATTCTTCCTTCCATGTAATACCCATACAAGATGCTGTCGTAAGGGCTTATCTTTTTATGATCACTGAATTCTTTCAGTTCTTCCATCAAATCCAGCAACTTTAACCCATCTCCAACTCTTCCTGCTGAGCAAAATCCTAAAACCATTGTGTCGAATGTGGCGAAGTCTGGAGCGATGCCATCCATCTCCATCTCTCTGAACAGATCCATGGCAGAATCAATTTTCTCCGAGTTGCACAAACCAGAGATCAGCACGTTGTAAGTCTGTAAATTAGGGAGGCATCCCTTCCTCTCCATTTCCCTCATCGCTTTCTTCCCAATTTCCGGCTTTCCCATTGCGCAAAAGCCTTTGATCAATGTGTTATAAGCTACGGAATCAACAGCGCCACCCCTCCTCTCTACCCTCTCAAGAACCTCTACTGCTTCCATGGCTCGGCCATGGTTGCACAACACGTCCACTATCTTAGTCACCGCAATGGTATCTGGAACAAACCCAAAATCGAAACTTTTCTCCAGCATCACCAGCGCCTGTACCAAATCTCCCTCTCCGCAGTATGCTGCGATTAATATATTGAAGGTCACATCGCTGGGATTTTCCATCTCGGACATCAAGTTTCGCGCCCTCCCGACCTTCCCATTCCTGCAGAGTGAGTGGATCAAGGTGTTATATATCACAGGGTTCGGCTTCAAATCAGAAGATTTCATCAAAGTCAGCAGCTTGAATCCTTCGGCGATGCGATTACAGCGGCAGAGGCCCTTCATGAGGATGCCAAACGTGTACTCGTCTCCCTGACCACTCATCTTCTTCCTGAAGAAATCTCTGGCGACGTCGATGTTTTCCTTTACAAGGATATCGAGGACGGTATTCAGAACTTTGACGGAAGGTCTACTGGGAAGATTGAAGCGCGAGGGCAATTCGTCGAGAAGTTGGAGTGCGCGACGGGTCATGCGGCCATGACCGAGGGATCGGAAGAGCGTGACCAGGATGGCATCATCTGGAGGAGAGGGGAGATCGGAGAGTACTTCAAGGGCGGCATCGAGGCGGCGGAAGGAGAGGAGGGAGCGGATTATGGCGCGGTAGACGGCCGGTGATGGGTTGAAGGAGGGGAGACGGAGGGCCCATCGGAAGGTGCGGAGGGCGAGGACTGCAGACTTCTGCCGGAGGATGAGCTCTGCCACATCTTCCGTCGAAGGGGACACGACGGTTCCACCTCCATGTGAGAAAGAACGAAGATCGCCGGTAATGAAAGGACGGCGACGGGTTGGGCGAAAGACGGAAAATAGCATTCGCCGATGAGGGTCCGTAGAATAGTGCAAAAGAATTTTGATGTTTTTAAATTGTATTGGTAAGTACATCTTCAAATCACTCAACAAATAATATTCAATAATTATCATTAATAAATTTAATTTTAAATTTATAAAATTTAAATAACTTATAAAAAAATTAAAATTGTCAATATCAAAACTATTAAAATTTTTGAAACTATCAAAATCAATACTTTTATTTTTTTGACAAAAAACAAATTCGAGTTTTAAAAACTTCGCTTAAAATCACTTTGTAAGTACACCTTCAAATCACTCATTCAAATCTTAAAATCACCACAAAAAAGGATTATATCTGTCAAAATAACAAAATAAGAAATAGTTATTCAATAAAAATAAAATTTTAATAATAATAATAATAAATTAATATAACAAAGAAATTATAAATTTTATATTAAGTTCTAAAAACAATGCTAAAAATTCTATTAATTTCTTAATCTGAAGGGTTGTTTATTGTAAAGTTTAATTTTAATAAAATTAAATTTAAATTTAAATGAAAATATGTTTTTATTAAAAATTATGGTGATGTGAATTAAAATTAGTTATTATGTTGGGATATGTGAGAGATGCGATATAAGTTAGTTATTAATTTAGTACGTGTAGGATATGAATTAAAATTAAATTTTTATTTTTAATTATCTGTATAATATAGAATATAGTTAATTTTTAATATTAAATTTTATATGTGATGTAATATATTTATTTAAAATTAAATTATATTCATTTTGGTTAATTTTAATTTGTCAATCAAATATGCTATAAGTGTAAAATTGTTTGATTCAAGAATTTACTGAAAAAAAAAGTTTAATATTAAAAAATATGTAAAATATGAAATAAAATTAATTTTAATATTCGTATTTGTGTTGGATATAAAATTAATTTTATTTTTATAGTTGAAATTTATATTAGGCTGAAAAAAAAATCCGAACCAAATGAGCCCTAAAGGTAAAACTTAAAATTATAAACTCAAATCTCTAAATTACTTTAACATTAAAACTTAAATTTCAGATCTTAAACATTTAAACATAAATTCTTAAAATAAAGATTTTAATTATTGTTAATAATTTTATATAATTTACTTTTGATGATACAAAAGATTTTATTATTTTAAATTTTATTTCATATTTTACGTATTATATAATAAAAAATTAAATTTTATTTTACATTTTATACAAATTTTAATATTAAAATCATTTTTAATGTATATCGCACATATATAATGCTAATAATATTGAGTAGGTTCTGCCAATTAGTTGCCTTCTTGAGTTTGATAATTTATTTTAATTAGATTTTTTTATAACTTCTTTCAAATTTTATTTTTAAATTAAAATTCTAAAATATGAAATGACTAAAATACTCCCATCTTCAACCCTTTCTCCACTGCCAACCCACTTCCCCGTCATTCGCGACTGTCGCCGGTGGTGCTGGTGGCCGTCGTCGGAGTGCTGGTGGCCGCACACCAGCGCGGCCGACTCTGCAGGAGTGGGGACGTCGCGCTTCTTGGCGGAGCGCTTCTCCTGGCACGTCGCTCGCAGGCGAGCAATGGCGATGCTCTCGCAGGGGCCAGCCCGCCAGCGATGGCCATGGCATGCCGGCAAAGCCGGCGGACGGTGCGGCTGGCAGCAGGATTAATGGAGAGAAATTAAGTGAGAATATTTTAGCCATTTATATTTTAAAATTTTAATTTAGATGTAAATTTTGAAAGAATTTATAAAAAATCTAATTAAAATAAATTAAAGTAAAATAAATTTTTATTTTTTATCTTCGATATATAAATTTTAATATAAAAAATTTACTTCATATCACATCGTACATAATTTTCAATATATCAATCAATTTTATTTCATATCTTACATAATTTTTAATATAATTATTTTTTTTGTTGTTACATATCAAAAAAGAATCATATTTTTTTTATATTTTATTTTTAATAAAAAAATTGAAAATCATTATGACTAAAGCTATGGTTAAAATAAAGAGATTTTTACCCATATGACACAAAAAACTTCAATATTTACTTATTAGACACCCTAAAGTTAAATATTACATGACACACACTTATTTATTTTAATTTTTGCCGAGCGCGCGGCGCGCCCGAGGGGCGCAGCGAGGCCACTGGCGGCGCGCTCGGCGCGCCCGAGCGCATCGCAAGCGCTGGCCACAGGCGGCTGTTGCGCGGCGCGCCGCGAGCGGCCGCAGCGGCGGCCGCGCGCGGCTCGCCCGAGCCGGCGCAGGACGCGGTCCACGGGCGAGCCGCCGGCGGCGGCTCGCCGAGCAGACGCAGCGCGGCCATTACGGTCGCCTGCGACGCGGCGCAGTCGCGGCCGACGATCGCCGCGCGCGGTCGGTCCCGAGGGCGCAGGGCAGTCACAGGCGTCCACGGGCAGCCGCGCGCGACGCAGCGCTGCC
>KZ451980.1:1311123-1329389 GCA_002786265.1 Apostasia shenzhenica
CAGCGCGGGGGCGCGGCGCCTGATCTGAGGAGAGAGGGAGGGTAAGGGTATAATGGTAATTTTATATTTTAATAAAAAAAAAATAAAATAGGACCCAGATGATATTTTTTGAAAACTTAGGGACCCAGATGATAGGATTTTTAAAACGTGGACCTGTGTGATAATAACCCTTAAACTCAGGGACCTGGGTGAAATTTGCCCTATTATATATGTTATCTAAATGTCATTTTATGATTGACAATTTTATACTTTTTTAGAAATTTATTTAAAGATATCGCCAAACCAAATTATTATTTTATTTAGATAATATGATATAACCTCAAGATAATATTGAACCAAACGCTCTCTTAATTTAAATCTGAAAAATAAAATATATTTAACTAATCTACATCATCTACTAAAGAGCATGCTATGAGATTCAATTTGAACTATCTTTCATCTTGATGTCCCCATCAAGAAAAGATTGTCCCCAAGTAGTTATAAAAAAAAAGAACCAGTGACAATTTGGGATGCAAATCTAGATATGTACTTGTTCAAATCAAGAGAAAGTTCTAGAAGGATGAAATATGTCGATAGTCTTAAAAATTCTCAAAGAGTTCTCATCCAGTGGAATCTCTCTCCGACTTGTTTTCTCATAAGATTTTTTCATGTGATCTTAGTCTATTTTGATCTGGTTGCATGGTTTTTTATTTTGCGTGATTGTGTTATTATGATTATAATCTCTTTGTTTAGTAGTAGTTTATTTTAGGGGTTTTTATCCATATGACACAAAAAAACTTTCAATATTTACTTTTATTGACACCCTAAATTAAATATTACATGACACACACTTATTATTTTAATTTTACAACCAACACACCCTAGTTAAAAAAATTCTTACATTTTATTTAAGTAAACCATATTTAAGTTATGTTTTAACTTAAATAAGGTTCATAGGAATAAAATCTAACCCCTTTTGTATCTTAAATTAAATCTAATCGTTAAGATGAGCATCTAACGATTAGATTTAAAATATTCTACATAAATAATAGATTAAATAGTTTTTAACATGTAAATTTAAGTTAAGGAGCACCGAGAGTTAGATTTTATTCCTATGAACTTTATTTAAGTTAAAACATAACTTAAAGTATAGTTTACTTTAAATAAAATGTAAGGATTTTTTAACTAGGATGTGTTGGTTGTAAAATTTACAGCCTTTGCCTCACTGCACCGCTCGGGCTGCCCGGCGGCGCAGCGACCTCGCGTGGCGCAGACGACCTCGGTGTCGTGCGGCCGTGCGAAACCGCCGGAGGCGGCGCGGCTGCCGGATCCGATGGAGAGAGGAAGGGTAAGGGTATAATGGTAATTTTGTATATTTTTTAATAATAAAAAAATTAAAAAGGACCCAGATGATATTTTTTGAAAACCTAAGGACCCTGATGATACAAATTTAAAAACGTGGACCTGCGTGATAATAACCCTTAAACTCAGGGACTTGAGTGAAATTTGCCCTATATAATATAACATCAAATAATATCGAATCAAATGCTACCTAATAATGGATAAATTTAATTAATCTAAAGTAGAAGAAATTATCCAATTTGGATAATTATTTAAAACCATAGTTATCAAGTTTTTTTTATTTTTTATTTTAGCTTATTTATCTATAAATAAGCTAGAGTCTGTAAATATTTGAAGAATTTTTTATGAATAAAATTTGCTTTGTGTGCTTCTTACCTAAAAATGAAAGAGCCTAGGGATTCAAAAGGAAAAAAAGCTAGAAACCGTATGTGAGAATTCTAAAACTCTAATTTTCTACAACTTTTTCTTATATTGTTGTTCATGCAAAAAATTATGCCAAAACAGAATGAAATGAGACGATACTTTTTACGTGAAAACTCGAGTATCCGAGGGAAAAACCACGACGCCGTCTAGGCGATTTTAATCCACTAATAGAATATCTTCTCTTACAAAACTTGAGGGTCTATAAAGGGAGATCGAATGAGTACAAGAGAGAGATAGAGAGGGAGGGGGAGCTCAGCCAAAGAGAGAATCCCCCCTTAGCTTCTCCTCCTCCTTATTTATGGCTTGGAGAGGAGGGGACATGATAGGTACGGTCTGACACATCTGACACCTATTCTTACAAAGGACGATTAGGAAGAATGCTCCCATGCTGTCTTAAATGCTGAGTTGATATAGTAGTACGGAGAGTATGCTGGTGATATCTCTTTGAGCTACTGTTAGGCTTGAGCTGCTGTTAGGCTTGAGCTGCTGTTAGGCTTGAGCTGCTCGGCTTGAGCTGCTGTTAGGCTTGAGCTACTGTTCCACTTGAACTGTTGTTCGACTTGAGCTGGTGTTAGGCTTGAGGTGCTCGGCTTGAGCTGCTGTTAGGCTTGAGGTGCTCGGCTTGAGCTGCTGTTAGGCTTGAACTGCTGTTAGGCTTGAGCTGCTGTTAGGCTTGAGCTACTGCTCGGCTTGAGCTGCTGTTAGAGAAGATTCTAACAATTTTCTTTTATCCTCTAAATTTTAGCCACCTCATCTTCATCATACCACTTCAATTTTGATATCAGAACACATTATCTCATATCAATTTTAGCATTAAATTGTATTATTCCGCATTAATTTTAGTATTGGAGCGCATTGTTTTCATCATTTTGTGCATCTCGAACAAGACTAGTTAATAAACAGGTCAAAAATTGTGATGGTAACGAAATAATTTTCAGGTCAGATTCACGGTCGGATTCACAAATCCCTCTAGTTAAAGTGTTCATGTAACGTACATAATGTCTATGAAACTATTGATTTGATAACGATGAGCAGAAAATCAGATCAACTTAATGCAGAACAACTCATATTCTACTGCTTGGAGACCTTCACATCTGGATTTCTCTTCGGCATCAACCACACGTCGGCCATTATTCTCGATGATACGCTCCACAGTACTTCCTGCTGTAACTTGGCTTTAGAAGCCCTCGTCTTCTTCCCCTGGTTTCCCATCCCATTCGCCGCCAGCCACTTGGCTGCAGTACTCAGCTTCTGCTTCTCCCCATCCCAGGTGCTCTTTCTCCTCTCTCCCTTCATCCCTCCAACATGTACGCTCAGAACGTTATACTTGATGTCATCATCTTCTTCTCTATCAATGTCATTTCTTCTGATTGCTTGCGTTAAAGCAATCAGTGGCGCTCCTACAGCTTCATATCGCCGAATTGGGTCTCTCATTTGAATAAGTACGAGCAGTGTTAATCTGACTTCAGCTTCAGAAACTCTCTTCCATTCATCAAATGAGACAGCCGAATCCAGAATTTGCCATGGATCGTCTCCTCCTGAGATCGGCGAGACGTCGAACGGAGCTTCTTCCTCAGCCATGCCTGCTTGGATATTGAGAGCATAGAGTGCCATTTCTTCCATCCTCTTCATCGAGAAGGGCAAGATCTCCTCCAACACCACGGGTTCCTCTTCAACATACCATATCTCTCTCCACACCCTTTCTTTCCTTTCTTGACTCATGGCCGAAATCATTCTCCTGACCGATGCGTTCGACTTCGCAGCAGTGGAGCTTGCCCATTCTCTGCTCCTTCCACTGATAATGGCGGAAGCAATCCCCTCGAACGCTATCTGCTCTGCAGTTTTGCCGATCAAATCATCCATGTCCGTCATCTTCTCCAACCTGGAGCACAGATCTTCAAGTCCCACAGCAGCAAATCTCTGAAAAACTTCCAACCCACTAGCTAATTTCTGGTCTCGGAGAACGAAAGGTCTTGAGATCTGCATAGCGAGCTTTGGGATCTCCTTCCTCGCTACTTTTGTGTTTAACGGATTCATGGAGGCCAAAAATCCTCCGTCCTTGGTCTGAATCACAGGACCCAATCCATTTCCCAGATCTGAAAGCAAAACCTTCTCCTCCATATCCCCTTTTTGTTCCACCCCCTGCAGCTTCTTGTTAGCTTCCGCATCAAGCTTTTGGAGGTACTCCATGGTCACCGTCTCCTCGCCATCATCAAGCTGCTTCTTTTCACTCTCTGTGATCAGCATGTCATCGTTCATCACCATGATTTCCTCAAGTTCCTTGATGTCCTTGGCAATCGAATCGAGCTCCATTAACCTGAAGAACTTTTCTTCTTCGATAACATCACTAGAAACTGATGCTTCACCAGGTTCGCCATCATCCTCTCCTGCGATCTTTATCTCAATTCCCTTGTCAATCACCTCATACTCTGCCTCTGGTTGACCAATAATGGGCCTATTCTTTACTCTGTAATCCAGAGTCGAAAGAGCCCTTGGGCATGAGACACTGAATGAGTTCTTAGAATGCCTCCTCGCCATGGCCGCAGATTGATCCGTCAACCCTTTGCTTATTTCATATAACCCAACTCCTCCATCATCCATTATCTGAAACCCAAGCCCGAGAATCAACATCCCTCCCTTAGCCTTCCCCGCAAGCTCGATGTCAGCACTCCACCGCCGTAATCTTGCTTCCTCTGAGCTCTGTTCCATGAACTCGCTGATAAGCTGGCTCAAGTCGACACTGCTCCTTCCAAGGTTTATCTCCGGCGCGTCGACCGCGATGGCGGAGACGAAGAATGGCCGAGGCTCGAGCTTGATCGTCTTCGCCGGCGCACCACCGCCGGTGAAGTAGACGTGGCACTGGATGAATAAGGTTTCGTCAAAATCGGCAGAACCGTGGAGGACTCGGGTGGGCATGGTGCAAACAGCGCCATCCCTGCTCTCTCTCTTCCGGATGCCGACAGAGAGGCGGAGTCCGTTCATGGATTCCGGGACGCTACGGATGGCGATCACCTCGACGGAGAAGAGGCAGCTTATGCGCCGCATACGGATGTGGGTTAACAAGCGGATCGGTTTCCAATCCTTGACTCCTTTCTTCTTCTTCGCAGAATCAGGAGAAGCTGAGATCAAAGGTTTGAGATTGATGAGGGAGTTGGAGCCTGCTGGCTGACATTCTTTGGCTCGAGGAAGCCATGAAGAAAGGGAGAAGCGGCCGGAATTCGAACGGCGATGTGTGTCGGTGGCGGCGGCGTCCCCGTCGCCGAAGGTTTGCAGGGAAAGGGAAGCTCCGCGGCTGGAGGCGGTGGGTCGGGCGATAGACTGACTGAGCGACTGGAGATCCTGGAGGAGACGAATACCAGAGCTTCTTCTCTCAGAGCTACCTTCCATTGGAGAAGGAAACCAAATTTGTGAATGGGATGAACAGGGTTTGAGGGGATGCAGGACGGCTTTGAGATCAGAAGCTGCCAGTAGAAAGATTTTCTACAGCAGCTTTTTCTTTACCGCCAAGTGTCTGTTTTTTGGGTCAAATTTTTTATTTTTTATTTTCTGAAAAAGATTGGAGAGAATTTGGTTGGAGTTATTTTATTAAAAATTTCACATATAAAAACATTAAAATATAATCTTAAAAAAAATAAAAATTCACTATCTTACATCTCATATTGTAAAATATTCTTGAGGTAGCTTGGTGATAAAATTAAAAGATAAAAAAATATTACTAGTCCAGGCAACATTTATTTTAAATATGTTACATTCTTTTTAATAAGAGAATAATATTAACAATCAAATGGCTAAATTATTAAAAATAAAGGCCTATTTATTTGATAGGCTGACATTAATCTGATTTAATATTAAATAGTTATATCGCATCGGGTATAAAATTTAAAATTTAAAATTAATTATATTTCACATCATATATATAATTTAAAATAAAAAATTAATTTTATTTTACGTACATATCAAAATAATAATTAATTTATATCACATTCTTTATATATTTTAATATAATAATTAATTTATTTTATATTATTCGTAACTTTTAATAAAAAATATTTTTATTTAAATTAAATTTTAACCTATTTAAAATTAAACCTTATAACAAACAGGCTATAGTTATAATTTAGTGCTAAAAATTTTCACAAATAGTTAAAGTGTTTATCAATCGTGTAAGCAATAACGTCAAAAGACTATATAGAATAATGTGTAGAATAATAGCATAAATAATTAATTTTTCTTAAATATATAAATAATTAATTTTTAAATTAACAATTACATAAAAAAATATTGGTTAATAAATAATGTTTTAACTTATGACTTATTTTATAAGCACTCTAACTACATTTAAAAAAAAAATTCATTATATCAAAATGAACAACATCAAAAGTGGACTAAGCTGTTATCTTCTTCGATGAAAAATAGTAAAGATTTGCAATATTGTAAGAGGATAACTGCATGTGTACAAATATTTTAACTTTGATATTTATATATTTGAAATAAAAAATGTAAGCTATTATATATATATATGTGTGTTATGACGAGAAATAATCAGATTTTTTACGTGGAAAATCGGCTGAGCGGAAAAACCACGGCTCCTTTCGAGGATGCTTCAAAAATCACTAGAATCAATCTTTTTTAAGTTACAGTACAAAAGAGATCCGCTTTTCTCCTGGGTACAGCCTGAGGGGGATCCGTTTTTCTTATTACAGTGAGATATTTGTAGCTTGTTCTACCCTGTAGAGTCATTTCAGCAGAATGAGCTTCAGCTCCAGTGACAGATCATCAATGTCCGCAAAAAGAGGGAAGGGGGAGCCATTCCCTGGCTTTTGCTGTACGAGGTATAGATAGTACAGTCTGACGGCAGGAGAGCCCATACTTCTTGAAGGCAGTATGGTCACCGATACTTCACCAAACACCGATCAGTTTTTGTCCCCGCTGTTCGTCTCGGCGGCTTCGGCATGTGCTGTTCGGGGTGATACCTCTCATGTTCAACACCGAGCGCTCGTTCCTGCTGATGCCATGTGAGCTTTTACATGTGCGGTCCAGATGACAGGGCGTGGGTACGTCCAGATGCAACAATATTTATACTAATAAATTGATGAAATTGAATATTTTATTGAACTTATTTAATGCAAGCCTATTTTGTATAGGTGAAATTTAATGAGAAAGCATTGCAGAGATTGTAAGCCACATGAGCAATTAGGGAATATATATGAGCTGCGTGGCATGCATGGGATTTTGTTGCATTTAGATGGGCGACGCTATAGTTGAATTAGAGCATGGGATAATCTTTTTTTATATTAGCTGGTCCCAATCAACCAATCTAAATAAATACGATATTAAATTAAATTACCTCAGGTCGAACTCACTACTGCAGGTCACCCTCCAGCCAATCTAAAACTTTCCTGGAGCAAGCACAATCATAGCCTACGGGTTAATCTCTAGATCAATCTCACTACTACCAGGCCACACATTAAGGAGAATTTTAACTTTTTAATAAATTTTAAAATTATCTAATTAACATGCATAAAATTCTAAGTGCTCAAACTTACATTCAGGCTATTCTAAAAATGAAGATCAACCTTACAAAAAATTTACTCTCAAATAAAAGTAAAAGGTACAATAATAAAATTTGCTCCACTTAATCTAGAATACTTGAATACTTCTCTCTAACTTGATTCAATCTCAATTTTAGCACAAATAAATATTTTTAATTATCCAATCTTGATCACAATTGAGATGAAATTTTAATAATCCTGTGATTAAAAGGACTAAACTATTTCATTAGTACGGATTAATTTAAAAATATTGCTAAACATCAAAAACTCAATATTATCACAGAAGAGGAACTAACAAAATATTCTTTTGACTATATTCTTTTTTTGCAGATTTATACAATGCGCATCTGCTATAGCAAACTCCACCTTATGTATTGCGGTGTCGATTCCATGATCTACCAACATCATGTGTAGGGTGACAAAGCTATTCGACAAAATTTTTCAAAGATCTATCCTCTTATGGAATGGTTCTTCAAGGTCTCAACTTCTTCTCTTCATCCTTCTCCAGTGACGGGTTTTTTGAGAACTCCGGTCGAGGTTCAACCTAATTCAATTCTTAGGCTCTATAATCATAGCAAAAATTACTACTTACCTCCTTTATAAAGGTGTTTCTCATTACAAGCCAGTTTAATTGTGAGGATAGTGATTGATCATGATAGATACTACGATGGTAGTTTCCTCAAGGCTGCCATTTCGTCGAGCTTGGAGTTACAGGATATCTCTAGTAATCTCCTTTTCGAGATTCTCAAAGATAATTGAATTTATTCTTGATTTAGGAGGTAATAAAATTTTTTTTGAGAGAATTACATACATACCCTTTAAATCATCTTGAATTACATATTAAATCCCTTATTTTTAAATTTTACAACTTAACCCCCCAAATCATCCAAAAATAACATATTTAGGTCTTTCTCAAGATTTTCAAAGTATATTTTTTTGCTGATTTATAATTATTTGGATGTTTATTACCAATAATATGTATATACAAATATTATAAATATATTTGCAAATACATATATTCTACTAGTTTTTATTTTTGGATGATTTAGAGGGTTAAGTTGTAAAATTTAAAAATAAGGGGTTTAATATGTAATTCAAGATGATTTAAGGGGTATGTATGTAAATGCCCTTTTTTTTTTTTTGAAAGAAGGAGATAATGGAATTTGACCATAGTATAATTGTAGTTTCTTGCATGATTTAGGGTTTTTCGGGCAAGTTTTGCTATTCTTTATTCTTGCTACACCTTCTAATTTGCATTTGCACGTGCATTTCGTGAAATATATTCTTAGAAAGTTGTGTTAGAAATAGAGTTTTATTCCCAGCGTATTCTTGTTTTAGAGTTTATTATTTGCTCGATTTATAAATGAGCCAAGCAAATTATAACTACTACATTCAATAGCGTACATTTACAAAATTATGAATGAAGTCGAATTCAATTTAAACTTACTTCGTGAGCTAGGATTCAAGCTCCTAACGAGCTTACAATAGATCTTTTTATGAACAATGCACTAAAAAATATGGTTTGTGAAATGAGTGATTAATAAAAATTAAGCCCATTAACAAGGTTTTAATCAAGCACATGATTTAAGTTTAAGTTATGTCAAAACATTTATGACTTAAATATTAATATGTTTGAATTCATTTATTTGAAATTAAGCTTTCAAAATATTATCTTGACGTTGTGTTATATTATTTAAAAAAAAATTATTTGATTTAATAAAATATTTAGATAACACGTTAAAAAATTATAGAATTGTTATTCAAAAAGTGATTTTTAGATATCATGATATCTAAATAATATAATATAATATCAAGATAACATCGAACCAAACACCTTCTTATCGAGCCCGGCATTAAAAACTTTGCCGACTTAACAATGTATGAAAAATTTTACGTTCACTTGGAACTCATATTAGAGTGGGCTGAAATTGTGGTTGTATTTGGGCCGTTAAATGGGCTTTTATCATTATGGGCTATTGTTATTCAAAGCTTTATTTTCATTTGTTGTAAATTAATGGGAAAATATTAATTTGTTAATTATTTTATTATAGTTTGATTTGAGGTGAAAAGTGAAAATAAACAATTTTTTTCTCTTTTTTGAGTCGGCAATGTAGTCAAATATGGATGTCAATATCATGGTCAGAGATAATTCATTAATAATAGTTATAGAATATATATTTATGCACATCAAATCAAAATAATACTATTTAATAACCGGCCTTATCTCTTCTTTCTTCGAGCTTTTACTATGTTTATCTTTACATCATATTCATAGTTTATATGAATCATAATAAGTTATTTTTTTATTCTAGATAAATAATTAATCATCCTTCATTTAAGAGCAAAATTGATTTCAATTAAGAAAAGCTTGTAATATTGATATTTTAAATCATTAATTTATTTTATTTTTCACTTTTTATTTGTTAGCGAAGATTTTGTATTTAAGCCCTGTTTGGCACGAGGACCAAAATAGGACCAAAATGATATTAATTTAAAAAACAACAATAATAATAATAAATAAATTTTTTAAATCATTCTATACAAATTCAAATATAAAAAATATTATTTTACTTTACATACTCAACAATTTAAAATAAAAATATCAATTTTAATTCACATTTTAGATCAAAATATTCAAATCGAGTATTTTGATCTAAGATGTGAAATAAAATTTATATTTTTATTAAATTAAAATTTATTAAGTATGCGAAGTAAAATATTATTTTTTATATTAAAATTTATGTAGAATAATTTAAATAATTTATTTATTATTATTATTGTTATTTTTTAAATTAGTACTATTGTGGTCCTGTTTTGGTCCTATTTTGGTCCTATTTTTTAAAGGGAGGGGAGATTCTGAGTTGTATAAGTATATCACATGATCTTAAATAGTAGATGCATCTTTTGGGGAAAAAATTGTGAGGGTAATGATAAGAAATTCTATAGTTAAACGTGCTTAGGCAGCTTCGTAATACTAGCTAGGATGGGTAACTTCTTGGGAAGTACTCAATTCTCATAATTCCCAAAAGCCAAAAGCCGATAATACTTGTACGTTTGGATTGACCACATGATATTATTTTGTGACCATGAGTGATCATTAGGATTTACAATTCTGTTTGAACTAACAATCCATTTAATATTTGCATGATTTGATAATTATTTAATTTATTTGTGAGTCCAAGCCAATTTGTTTTAAATTACTTAAATTTTATCAAAAATTTCTTATGTATTTTGTGCATATGTTTTTTTTACTTTAGATTAATTATATGCATATATAACTAAGAATTCAATCCTAATTCAATAGTTTGATTTGTAAGTACTTTCATTCTTAGTACCTTCAACTGTGACAAAAATATCAGATAGTATTCTTTAATTTTAACCACTGAAATAAAGCATAATATGACATATCATTCATAGCTGGGTGTTCAAAGAAATTAATGATACATTTAAAGTGCTTCCATCTTTATCCCTCACCAACTATTAAAATATCTCTCTCCGTTTGGATTTGGGATTTGATTTAGAATAAATTATATGCTTCATCTTCTATGATGCCAAACTCCATATCATCCAGATTCCACAAACTCCCCCAAGTATCATAGCACTAGTAGTACCATTCGTCTGGCTCCACTCAATCTCAAATCATCGTCACCGTTAATTGTTGTTGATCCTCCTCCTCCATGCTCCTTATCCATTTTTGTAGAGTCATTAATGCACGTTGTAGTTAGGGTTTCTTCAGCATTGTTGTTTTCCTTCACTAATGGATTCAGCTGTTTATTTTGCAGCTTTTGCTGCTGCTGGTGCCTTAAAAACTTGGCCCGTTGCTTCTCAATGTTCTTCGTCGGCTTCCCCTTATTCTTGTAATGCGTCCTCCAGTAGTTCTTGATCTCGTTATCAGTCCTTCCAGGAAGGCTCTCCTTGCAATTGTCGACCACCTAATTAAAAATACATTGCTGCACAAAATTAGCACGTACGAGAGCTAGACATGCATATACGTGATTAATATATAGTATCATATATATATATATATACCTGTAAGCCTGGAGATGGAGTTCCATCTGCCTTCACCATGGAGATTGACATGCTCTGTGAGGATCTTGTCCTCCTGAGGAGTCCAGGGTCCCTTTCTCCATCCATCTTGAGTAGCTCCCCAAAAAAACTGGCCCTCCATATACGTGATCGATCTTCAATTATGTATTCACTATAGATATATATATATATATATATTCTATATGGAGGATCCAAGAGAGACTAACAGGAAGTCTGTGATCAGAGGCTCTCGCCCTTGGTCATGAGAGACAGAATTGGAAGCATGCCTTCGTATTTATATATATTTATATCGATTAAGGGTCGCTATCAATTAAAGCTTCTCCTTCCCACTACATATAAATATATTAATTAATTGCGTGCTGTACTGAAATTGGGAGATTTCGCTAGCTAATACCACCATTAATGAGTTAATCCTCGATCGAGTTAATCGCCATTTGGTAAATAACTCGAAAAATGGTGGCAATTAAATAGCCGGCCTGATTAATTACCTTCTACTGTGCACTGTGGTTATTTACTGATCATATTAGCAATAAGAAAATAGACAGTAAAAGTAATGTTTAAAAAAAATAGAAAACTGAAGATTTTCTCTAATGTTTAAAATATTCAAAATACATATATAATATTATGTTGCCCAATGTGAATTTCTATATGTAAAGAAGAGTTTCCTTATTATACTCATTTTTTAAAATAAAATATGAGAGCATGCATTATACTGTTATAAGCAAGACAACCCTTATCTCTCATAAATATATATTAAAGTATTATACAATTAAGTAATCTAAAATAATTTCATTAGTTGGATTTCTTCCAACTCATTCAATCATATAAATAGAATTATTTTTGTGCGTAATTACGAGAAGAATTTTGTTTTGTCTGAGATCTATATATATTATGATACCAGTAGTCAAAGAAAAGAAGATAGAGAATAGTTTTAATTATTTGGTCCAAAGATCATGTAGAAAAACTTTTAGTAGGCTTCTAATATAATATAAGAGGTATGAATTTCGGATCACAAAGAGAGAACTACATAAATGAATCATCAAACATAAAAAAAATATAATTAAGTATACTTGAATTGAAGCAGACTGATTTCTTGATCAGAAACATATTAAATCACAATTCCCACAGTTTGCATTTTAGTACCTGCAATTGTTGTTTGTTAAGGTGGCATTAATTATCTATAAAACTAACTTAAACTCATACTTCATTAAATAATTTATTAGAATGCTTATGGAACCTCCCAGAAAGGCAGCTTAATTAATTAATTAGATTGTGCCACAAAGCATGCCCCACCAGATTAATAAAATTAATAATTAATAATTAACTTAATAAAATTAATAATTAACAATTAATGCCCTTCCCCTTCCCCATGTTTTAAACGACATGCATACTCTAGATTTTTATTTCCCTTACAGATCTCACAATCTCAAATTCTTTTCTCTCTCTCTCTCTCTCTCTCTCTCTCTCTCTCTCTCTCTCCCTCTTTTTAAAAAAATTTAAGGATAAATAAGAATTGAGTTTCTCTAGTTTTTCTTATGGCAATTTGAATTTCTTATTATTTAGGAAATAAACAAAATAGTCCTTAAGATTATATAAATGTAAAATATGCATATAAGTTTTGAAGCATAATAGAAAAAAAAATTGCATATGAGAGTAAACTATTTGCTATTTTGAATAATAAAGAACTGGTTGGGCATTGTGAAAGCAAGATGATAAACAACAATAAATTTAAAGATAAGAATATACAGATTTGTATGAAAAACCCTGACATCGAAGAAAAATTACAATTAAAGGAGAAGATTATTATATTAAAAGGTTGACTAAAAAGAGAAGATTTCTTCCAGTAGTTTTAAATTATTCAAAATAGTTCCGCCCTAATATACAAAGCATTGTATATATATAGTAAAATAAATCCTAAATTCAAGATTGAGTCAAACAGAATAGGTTCATATAGCCTAATCTCTTCGGTACTACCACATGATCCTAAAATTTAATTTTTACATTATTTTTTTCTCCAAAAATATCACACTACGAGCTCTTCGAGCCGGATCATGCATATAGAATTCATGTAATGTCCCATATTCCAAATGTAGAGGCATTATTTTGGCTTTAGGGAACTATATATATGACTTGAGTAGTTTCCAAGCGAGTTACCCATCTCAGTATTACTCAAACCCAAGTACACTTAACTATAGAGTTTTTTTATCATTAACCTCAAGATTTTTCCCCTAAAAGTATTTTTACTATTTGGAATCATGTTATCTATTCATATAGTTCACACTTTTTGATGTACGATAATTTATTTCTGTTCCCCTCCAGTTAGTAGCCTTGTCAGAAGTCGCTCCTTATCCAGGTGATTCAAATTCACTTATATAGATATCACCCCAGCAATCACTTTCCTCTCTCTTTAGTTCCAGGTATTACAATTCGGGCCACCAAACTCTAATCACGTATGATCAGGGCAAACTAGAAGAACATTATTGGTATTCATTCTTATTTAAAGTACTGTACCAATTAATCACATTCTAATCATGCATCCAGGCAGCACTATATATAGCTTTTGATCAGGCTTATATATCTTTAATGAGCACTATATATACCATTAAGGATAAAATGATTTGCTGATGGTTACATTTAATCTCATCTCAATATCAAACAGCATAATCAAACACAAATTAATTATATATTTGGTTGAATTTGGCTTCATGCATCCATGAGTACTGCACAATCTAGCTACGTACCAAGTATTTTATTATAATTTTGGTTGAATTTGAACAATATTATAAAGGAACATGCATGTTGAATAATAAGTACTCAATTCATGATAACAAATATCAAAACTGGTTTCTAATATTATATATGGAATTTAAATGTTTTTACCGTTCAG
Source organism: Apostasia shenzhenica (assembly GCA_002786265.1). Classification (NCBI taxonomy): domain Eukaryota; kingdom Viridiplantae; phylum Streptophyta; class Magnoliopsida; order Asparagales; family Orchidaceae; genus Apostasia; species Apostasia shenzhenica. Next base: position 1,325,374 of record KZ451980.1, read on the forward strand.
ATATTTCACCAGTATTTTTATATTTCAATATTTTTTTTCTTAATATTTCAACATGATTAGATGTAATAAGTTGAGAAGAAGGCTACATCAGATAATCCTATTTCTAATTAGTCAAGAACGGTTAAAATCTGTTCCTCACAAGAGGTGTAGTGAGTTTGGCAGTTAAACTTGATCACAATGATGACCTGTTCTTGGGGTGAGACAGTACAAATTTTAAGCACTATTATAACATCCCGTGATTCAAATATAGAGGTATTAGTAAACCTACGTGATTTGAGTGCTTCCTAGAAGGTCACCCATCCCAATATTACTCCAGCTCAAACATGCTTAATTATAGAGTTTTTCATCATTAGTCTCACGATTTTGCCCCAAAAGACACCTCTATCATTTAAGATCTCATTATCTACTTATATAGCTCAATATCCCCCTCCCTTTTTGATGTAGAATGATTCATTCTTGTGCCTCTTCCACCACTCATTATTTGACTTAAAAGCCTGCCAGGAGCTGCAATTTGCTTCAGTGATTCCTTTCTCTTAAGACATCACCCGGTAATTACTCCCTGCCCTCTTCGGTCATGGGCATCACAGGCCCACCAGCTTTCACCTGATTCATCCTCGAGCTACATCATATTACTACGGGTGGTCGGCTCTAATACTATATTATAATATCCCGTGATTCTAATGTAAAGATATTGTCTGCTTTGGTCTTAGAAAAACTGCGTGACTTGAGTACTTCCCAGGTGATCAAGGTCACTCATCCTAGTACTACTCCAGCCCAAGCATACTTAACTATGAAGTTTTTCTCTACCATTTGAGATCACATTATCTACTTATACAGTTTAGGATCTCCCTCTCTTGTCGATGTGAGATAATTCATTTCTATGCCCCTCTCACCACTAATTATTCGGCCTAGAAGCTAGCCAGGAGCCGCATTTTATCTTAGTAATCATTTTCTTTTAGGATATCATCGATCCGACGATCACTCTCAGCCCTCTCAGCCATAAGCGTCATATCTATATAACTCTACTTATATTAAAAATGACATTTGTTTGAATAGTTTATCAAAATTTTGAAAAACAATTTTTTCATAACACTTAAAACTCTAAAAAACATTCTCTACATAGAATTTTGTATAACTTGAAGAGAAAAATTATTAAGAACTACAACATTAGAATATTCTCTTATGATTACTACAGTGATTTCAGTTTTTTCATATAGAACCAAAAGAATCTTAAAAATCAGTAGAGAATTCGCTTCGCTACTATTCCTAATTTTTATCTCAACATTTTTAAATTTTAAATTCTGGCTAGCTGGATATTTTCACTATTTGGTCTTTAACACCAATAATGGCTTTTCAATGTGCTCTCTTACTTTATAAAGCTCTTAGAAACAACAACAATTTCACTACTTTTTTTAGCTCCTTATGGCCCAAGTTGAGTAACAAATTAACTCTCTAATAGATTGTTAAGAATATTCCTATATATTATTATTTTATCTGGTTGATTACGCAATAGTTTTTGATAGAGCGTTGATCTGGCTACTCTTGGGTACGCAACGATCTTTGATCCTTTATATCTTCTATAAAAATGTCACTTTATGATTCATGGATATCTTCTTGAAAGATTTCATTGCCTTGATGATCCCCAATATTTAAAATATAAATATGCTCATAATCGGGTGGTAATTAAAAACCTCGCATGCATTATCTTTCTTATTCTTTTTCATGTTCAGAAAGGTTGCTTCCCTTTTCTTATAGGTTTGTTTGGAACTGAACCCACAAAGCTAAGGCATCGCTGTTTAGGTGGTAACACATAATGCGGCTTCGAACAGTACTGCTAACGGTGATGTTGATGTTAACATTAAAAATTGATTGAGAAATTAAGCGATTCTCTTCGACTTAATTTTCTTTGAGAACATGTTCAAGCAGACTTGATCTTTGCCAAGACTCGATATCTTGGACTTTCACTTTTTTTTGATGAAGAGTATTTGTAATGCTCTGCTAAGTTATTAACTTTGCAATAGCTAAAAGTTTACTAAAATTACATCTCAACATTCAATACATAATATTTCTCTTGATTAACGACGGCTCAGGTCCATTTTGGTATGCTTAAATACCTATATTCGATTCTCATATTATTAGTGATGGAATGTTGGCCTGTAAAGAGTAAACATATAAATAAAATAAATGTTATAAAAATGAGAATGCTAAGGTAGTTGTGTGCATATACACGAAAGAATAGAATGAGAAATGAAAAGATCCGAAAGAAAGTTGGTGCTGCACCAATTGAGAATAAACTTAGAGAAAGTCAGCTTAAATGATTGGACATATAAATTGTAAGTCGATTGAAGCTCCAGTTAAAAAATTAAGGACCTTGCCCATGTACAAAAGGGAAGAGGGAGACCAAAGAAGACATGACAGTAAATTATAAGGACACTACTAGAGAAAACCTGTTTTACGGCGGTTAAAGACCGCCTTTAAATATTAATATAACCTCTGCGTATTCAAACGCCGTAATAGCTAACAGGACTTTGACGGCGATCTAGACCGCCGTTGTAGTATACTATAGACGGCGGTTCTCCAAAGAGAACCGCCTTCTATTAATTTTTTTTTAAATAAAAATTTTTTTATCAAAAATTAATACGATATACAGCAGTAATATACATCCATTGATACACAGCAATTACATACATTCAGAAGCAGCAATTATATACATCTAGAAGTCATTTCAACCATTGAATTCATAAATAAAACAACAATATCGATCACATAAAACATGACTTCAATTACATAAACCTTTAATATTGCATAGCAAAACAAATGCAGATACAAAACAAGAAACAAAACCACAATAGCAACAAGTAATCTGAATTCATGAAACAAAACTGCTCCATAAGCTCCATGACATCATATGTACTCATGCTAAATGACTGTAGAAAGAAAAAATATATAAATATCATATTACATATAAAAATAGGTTTAACTGCAAGATAAAAAAAAAGAACTAAATGAAATCACAAAACTGAAGAAAACTTTAAAACAATAATAAAGTAAGGTATAGATTACAATTCACAGTGTATATAAAAGCTTTTAAAAAGATATGGTCCAATGAAGGAAAACCAACCTAAAGCATGGAAATGCACGAGCAAATGCCTCCCCTCTCCGCTTAGCATCATCTGTACCACCCTCACTTGCTACAGCCTACCCCACAATAAATAGCAACATCACAGGGACCCAATCGAGTTCATTAGAAAAAATAAGTCCATTAGTTTTTAAGTCGAGTCCAACCATTAGTAGGAATGGATACAACTACTTGTTGGGAACTTGTTTTTTTTTGGGTGCGGTGGATGTATTTTTGCAGGAAAACAAGAGATGATGGTCTAAACGTAAGGATGAGGCAGCGCTAGCGGGTTAATACCGGAGGATAGGATAAGTTAAAAAATTGAGTGATGATCCGTACGGAGATGCGATTAAAATTGAGGGATAAGCTAGCAGAGAGTACGTCAATTGTAGATGATTTGATAGATCAATTCGAGCAGGTATGGCAGGAATATGGAAGCTTAATCAAGGAAGTTTGATTGAGTTAGGATGCTTTCCAGGGTGAGCGTTAAAAAGCAAAAGGCGGAGAGGTCAAAAAGACATGAGCGATAACTATCAAAAGATAATCTTAACATATTTAGAGGCTAAATTAAGAATTTTATTATGTTTGATAAATAGTTAATAATAGAAATATAAAACTCGTCATATAGCCAACAAGTCGGGCCACTTAGGTGGGATAAAGGCGGGCGGGTTTGTTGTTGTGTCTATTGATAGGATTTTAAAATATAAATTGGGTATAGAATGTAGTCGAAATTGAAAGTTAGTTTTAACATTGTGATGTGTTTGTGTAGGAGGACAGTGGAATGCACAAAAAATATATTAACTCTATTTTTAGAATTAAAATATGAGGAAGAGGAAAATCCCAGAGATATCAAGAGTCCGAAAATATGTGTTGAGCTGATGTATGATATGAGCATCTG
>KZ451980.1:1332159-1363549 GCA_002786265.1 Apostasia shenzhenica
CCAGAGCATCCTGAAGAGTTAGAGTGGGGGAAAATTTCAGACAATAACTTCTTTTTTAAGGAGAATAGAAGAAGGAATATCGTTTAGTTCGGCCACTGCTGCTGATTAATTTAGCAGTTGAGAGAGGAGAACATTAAACAGCCAGCAACATATCTCTCGCCCGAGGAAGATATGACATTGTTGAAGGAAATAGTAATGATGAGGGTATGGATCTACCTAGGCAAGTCTTCTAGCGAGCGTATCAGGTTCTTTATGAGAGGCAACCCAAGCTCACCTCCCTTGATTAGTTGAGGTATTATTTATTATGTTATTTTCTAAATAAAATAGAATAGTCTTATATTATGATTTTAGTTACATTTTTATAAATTTATATCATAGGAATGGCGTGCTTGATTGCTTGTGTTACTCATAATAATGTGGTCGCCCATGGGAGAGTGGTGAATCCAGTTGCTCATGTTGTACATACATTATCGATGGGCGATGGAACATGTACAGTCATTGTTGATCATGTAATTGATGGGTCTGTTAGTCTCGTTTTTCCAATTGATGATAAAAACAACAATTGGTGAAGCATTGAGATATGTTATTCCTTGCCCACATGGCTTATTTCTCATTGATGATCAGGTATAATATTTTGTTATTAATGTTATAGTTTTAAAATTTTCTATATTATTAATTTTTTTTATTTTTTTAAAGCGACTAAAAACTAAATCATACTGAAGCACGCCATGATAAAAAAAATTCAACAAGTCAAAGCAAAAAAATTCAGGTAAATAATATTATTTATTATCATTGTCATACTTTTTACATACATTTGTAATTTAAAATTCTTAATATATATAAATTACATACAGAAAAAAAGATCATGTTTTATGTTATTTTTAAATAAGGTGTGTAGAACATGCAATTCATGCATTGACTGATGAGGTGTTTGATGTATATTCTTATTCCTGCCGACATTTATGGGTATGACAAGCAATTATTATTTGATAAAAAAAAATTTGGAGTTTGGCGCATTCGACAAAAATCGGTGAGTCGATGATAAGTGCTTACATCGGGTAAGTATATATATACACATTGTAGATGCATTTAGATTTTTCAATAAGAAATTCTAATTTTATTATTATTGTATTCGTAGATAGCAATTTGAAAGTAAATATTGCTTTGTGGATCCACAAAGCATTGCAAGGTTTAATAAATGATAAGAACCAATGCGCCACAGCATTGGGAATAGAATAATGGAAGCTAGACCAAATTCATTGTTTATTATTCCTTATAATAGTGGGTAAAGTTTCCAACAAGTTTTTTAAAAATTATAAAATTTAATTTTCAAGTATATTGAAATTTAGACATAACATTTAATCTTTTTAATAGGACCATTGGATGTTAGCTGCATTGGATCCGTGCAGATTATGCATATATTGGATGGATTCCTGTCCGTAGCCTTATCGACAGCAACTTAAATATATCGCGTATCGGTAAGTAAATATTTCTATTTATATTTTTAATAAATGATTATTGTTTTACTGTGCATAAATACTTTCTAAATTTTGACAGTTCGATGATAAATTTTTGTATGACGCGTCTTCAAAAGAAAAGTTTACATGTTAAGTAAAGACTGTAAAGGTATTGTAACTAGATTATATTTTTCAATTTGAGTGAATTTTAATGATCATATATAATATACTCAATTTTGTGGCTTAATTAGTGTCCGATACAAGATGATGATATTAAGTTGTGGATTATTACATACTCATGTATATACGTCACATTGTACTTGGCGGGCTTATCAGAAATACTCCTACTGTACGTGGTCTATTATATTTATTTTGATTTTAATTTTTTATGTTATTAACTAATTTTAATTTTGTAGTTGTTGAAAAATAAGAGCGAATTTAGTAATGACGAATTTGACAATGATATTCGTGAGTCATTGGCAGCATATATATGTGAATGAATGGAAACTATGGATGGTATAACATTTAAAAATAATCTCTTTGATTATTTATGTGATAAATTATAAAATCTTAATTACTAATTTAATTTAACAGGTGTACATCGTGGAGCTTAAAAAAATAACTACGAATGTATGATTTATTTATATACAAAAGTTCATATAAACTATATGTTAGTTCCATACTTCTATTACCATAGTCCTTCTGGTTGTTTTTATTGTAAGTGGAAATGATCTGGTTTTCTCTGGCAGTTTGGTGGTGGTATTGATTCGATTGGGTCCCTGTTCTTACTAAATGAACTGTTAAGTGTACCATAATATCAAAAAATGAAGGTGAAAAGAATATCTCCAACTCACAAATTGTTTCAATAATACAAACTTGAAGTGCATCTAACTTGAGAGGATCTACAGTTTTAGCACATAAAGAGTTGAAGAAGAAACATAACTTTGGGTCATCTGGGGGATTTTTTTCAGGTCGACCTGAGGTCGACCCGTTAGTATACATTAGACGGCGGTTGGCTTTCGCAACCGCCGTCTAAAGTATAGACGGCGGTTGACTCATCTAACCGCCGTCTAATGTACTACCATTAGACGACGGTTGCTGAGGCCAACCGTCGTCTACATATGTCGACCTGAGGTTGACCTGTCTCGGCGACCCTCAACAGAAACTTTGGTCATCTTGGGGGATTTTTTCAGGTCAACCTCAGGTCGACCCGATGTATACACGACGGTTTACTCATCAACCGCCCTCTAAAGTATTGACTTTAGACGGCGGTTGGTGATGTGAACTGCCGTCGAAAATATATCTACAGCGGTTCATATTGTCAACCGCCGTATAATGTTTTATCGGAAAGGTTTTGCAGCGGTTTTTCATTTTAACCGCTTTTATAAATGTGCCGTAAAATGCATATATTGTACTAGTGGGAGTAATCTTAGTTACTTAGATAAGAATTTGGTAATTGATAGATCGCAATGAAAATAAAAGGATTCATGTAGTTGACCCCACCTAATACTGAGATTAAGGCTTGGATGTTATTGTTGTCGGATCTCGAGTTCTGTAAAAAGATGCGAAAGCTGCACACCCACTTCTGTATGTAATGCAAGTAATCTCCACAAATTGATATCGTAATTTTCACATTTGACTATTGCGTTTTAAATCTCTGTGTCATCTCTCTTTCTTCACGTTCTAATCAATTCGGAAGGATCGAACTTAATCTTTAATTGTCACCACACGACTAAACTGGGTGGCCATAAAAAATCTGCCAACAGAAGCAATAGTGGTTTATTTTTTTTATGTCCTGATGGGACCCACCCAGCCTATAGAATCTCACCACGTTGCTGGTCTAATTAGCTTTATGGATTCTCATTTTAGGCATGAATGGATCTCTAGCTAAATACGTACCCTTTGTTTATTGTTCTTAGTGTCTGACGTGGATTACCATTTGGGGTAATAATCCATTAATTTAAGGCGATGCCGCACGATTCTCGCGCGTGTAGCCGAAGACGTTGACGCGCCCACAGGTTGACACCTGTCGCGCGTGACGTGGGATTTAATTAGCCATTTAATGAATGGATTAATCAGTACATAATGACGGATTAATGAGCACAGCAGGGGGGACGCGCATGCAGGCTCGCTCGTGCCTTGCGGTGGAGAAATTATTGCGTTCGGACTGCGTAACACATCAATTTTTCGGAAGTCAGTTGCTGTGCGACGCGTTGCATGCAGTCCCACCATCACGCTGTACACTAACGGCGAGTTTTTTTAACTCCGTTGCTTGTGTTTGGCGGGATATTTGAACTCAAATCCCTAATGTGCTACGTATGTGATACATATGACCCCAAATGCTACGTCGGTATGAAAAAAAGCTACATATGTGCTACATATGACCCCAAATGTACTACGTATGTGATACATATGACCCCAAATACTACGTCAGCATGAAAAAAAGCTATGTATGAGCTACATATGACCCGAAATGTGCTACGTATGTGATACATATGACCCCAAATACTACGTCAGCATGGAAAAATAGCTACGTATGAGCTACATATGACTCCAAATGTGTTACGTATGTGATATATATGACCCCAAATACTATGTCAGCGTGGAAAAAAGCTACGTATGTGCTACATATGACCCAAATGTACTACGTATGTGCTACATATGACTCCAAATGTGCTACGTATGTGATACATATGACCCCAAACGTGAGCGACAGACGCAGCAAAGCAGATTGCCTTCACCTGCGGAGAGATCTTCAGCCCGATAATGGCGTCCATGGGCTAAACAATGACCGGATCTGCGTTGGCTGCGTTGGACGACGGCGGTGCTCTGGTAGCAAGGCGAGGCGAGAGCGATCGGATTTTTCGAGCAAACGGCATCAAAAAACCTCGCCGTTAGTTGGGAGCGGTGAATGTGGGACCCGCATGCAACGCGTCGCACGGCAACTAGCTACCGAAAAAATGACGTGTTACGCAGTCCGAACGCAATAATTTCTCCTTGCGGTGAGGCTCTGCTGGTCCGATAATGGAATCTGCGAGGCTGAATCGACCAACTCGTGTTAGATTATTATTGGTCCTGATGAGTATAATTAATTGGATTAATGCTGAGAGAGGGTTAGTGATGGAGTAGGAGAATAATAATATGCTTTAAGGGGACCAATTCCTTTTGAATGATGAAGACAATCTGAACAGCAATCACACAAAGTAATTTGATTTTTTTTTTTTTGAGAAGCATCTCAATTAGTTTCGTGTAAAATTTATGATAATTAATTATTGAGGGGAAATGGGTCACGCCAAACACACCGCAGTTTAAAGTTAATTTGACTGCTGATCTTCGATTGGAGCTCCTGGATGATTCGGGAGGTTTGGTCGAATTGAGTCCCAGAGTTGAAAAACACGGGATTAGCCGAGCAAATTCTTTATCAAGCACTTATCAGTAAAAATCATAAGTCATCCCCCTGTAGTATGACTTCTACGTCATAGACTAGGGAGAAATAATTATCATTAAAGCATGGTTTGACCTCTGGCATGAGCAAGTCACAAAACCACCTATATTATATGGTTCTCATCTAATCCGCCTGCCCTCACCTACTTTCTCTCCATTAGAAATAGTCATATTTATAGTAGTAAAAGAACATTATTTTTGACTTAGACGTGACAATAAGAAAGAATTGTTTAGTGCCTGTTTCTCTCCTCACTCTGTTATTTGACTCGTTCTACTCAATGGAATCTTCTCCTCGAGCTATGTCATAGATCCATCCTTCTCACTTAAACATTAGCATTCTCCGGAGGATCCACACCCTTCACTACCTCCAAAGCTCATTCCTTTTTTTTGATACGTATTTGAAAAATATTTTACCCGAAAACCTTAAACATATCATCATTTAGTTTAAAAATATTCTAACAACAATAAAAATAGAAGTTGCTTGAACAGATTCTAAAAATAGTAAATGGTCATTTAATTTAATAATAATAATATTATTATTATTATCTTAATATTACATCACTTTTTTTAGATATTATTTTTTAAATGATAATTTTATAATTTTTTTATAAAATTATCTATATATATTATCAAATCAAATAATTATCTTCTTTTAATATGATTTACAATTATGCCAATTAAATTTGAAAAATTGATTCGAAGTTAAAAAAAAATGTATTAAGTTTAGACCAAACTTAACTTGAAATTAAAATTTCAATTTCAGATGGAGCCCACCTTGCTCGAATTGAAATTGGCTCAAAGCAATCCTTAACTCAAGCTTAATCATAATTTTAATAACTAAAAACCACTTAAACTCCACTCCATTAGTTTAAAGACTCCAATCCATTTTATACAAAATAAAACACAAACTAATCCAATGATTGTCCAAACGGCATGATGCTTAACCCTATTAATTAAATATAAATCCATCTTAATCAGGATATTACATACTATCATAATACATTTGTATGCACAATATATATTTTAATTACATTTCAAAATTTTTAAATATGTGTTACTAGCAAGTTGAATTCAAGTAAAAAAAAAAAATCGAACAAATGGCCCTTTTTGGCGCGAGGACCAAAACATGATCAAAAAAGTACTAGTTTAAAAAATAACAATAATAATAATAAATAATTTATTTTAATTATTCTACACAAATTTTAATATAAAAAATAATATTTTTCTTCACATACTCAATAATTTTTAGTAAAAATAAAAACTTTATTTCACATCTTAGATCAAAATACTCAACTTGAATATTTTAGTCTAGAATGTGAAATAAAATTGATATTTTTATTTTAAATTATTAAATATATCAAGTAAAATAATATTTTTTATATTTAAATTTGTGTAAAATAATTTAAAATATTTATTTATTATTATTATTATTATTTTTTAAATCAGTACCATTTTGGCCCTCGCGCCAAACAGTATGAGCAGAGTTTGGAACAAAATAGTCACCTCTATTGGATGACATGGACCTTAATACTCCAGTTTAATGTTAAATGACAGAGAAATTTCAAACAAAAAAGAAAAAAAAGAAAACCACGATCACAAAATTCATATTTTTCATCAAATTCTTACCACAACCTGGCAACAGAGGATGAATAAATATATCAACGCTAACATTTTCCTATGGCAGATTGTAACAAAAGAACATTTAGGCCCCGTTTGTCTAGGAGTTTAAAATTAACTTGGTTTAATTTTAACCAAGCATATCACATCACACATAAAATTTAATATTAAAAATTAAATTTATTTCACATCCTACACATATTACTAAAATAATAACTAACTTATATCACATTCCTCACATATTCCAACATAATAACTAACTTTATATCACATCCCTCACATATCCCAACATAATAACTAACTTTATTTCACATCATTCACAATTTTCAATAAAAAATATCTCTATCCAAATTTAATTTTAACCTTCTTAAATTTAACCTTACAAACAAACACAGTGTATAACCTGGATGATCAGCAGAAACATTCATCCTCATTTTGTTCAACTTTTGGAGTTCAGCTTCTCTGAAAGGATCTTGTTTAGGAGCATTGGATTTGCCTTTCCCTTCGACGCTTCCATGATCTGAAATATTTCTTGCAGCTTAATCATCAAAGGATACGAAGCTCTTTTAACGCAGTAAAACAGTTAAAATTAAATTTCTCTTCGATGCCGCAACACACCTGGCCTGCGAAATAGCCTTGTAGTTTAGTTTTGCCGCCACGATACTGTTCGAGTTGCTTGGGATTCTCGGACAGAACCTTAACCACCATCGCTTCTATTGCGCCTTCATCTACAATCTGCGTCTCCAAATTACGTGATACTTTAGCGAAAATGCTAAAGATCAGACTACATATCTTGATTCCTACTAGAATATCTAACACGGCCAAAATGGAATCTTTTATCTTAAGTTCAATCATTTCAACAATCACCAAAATGTCCTGGTTTCAAAATTTTCATCATAAATTTCTTGAAATAGAATTACTCACTTAACTCTGACATTGAATAGATTTTCATTAGAGAATTCTACGAAAATTAAGAATATTACCTGGACCAGATCCTTTTCTATTATTATTTCCTTGACACTTCCTCCTTTGGCAATAAGCTCAAAAAGAATCTGTCAAGAAGCAAGATAAACACAAAAAAGTTAAAACAGGCAGAATTCCAGAGAATTTTCTAGCAAAAGCCTCGAGATTGTTGAACAGTCAGCTTTTCGAAGGGACAAGAACAGAAAATAGAAGAATAAAATAACAAAAGTAGCACCCCACTTTTCACCGCTAGAATCATAAACAGCTATTATTGTAGGAAGTAAACTCAAACTGAGAAGCTAAAAAACTATCATGATTAAAACAAAAAGAGAAAAGCTGCGGTACAAGTAAAGCAAGCTTACCTCTTTCCCAATCTTCCCACTAATGGTTCCACTTTTTATGGAAGCTATAAGCTCAGCAAGCTCTTGAGGTGTAAGTTTAACCTCATCGATTGCCAGGTGTTCATTTTTTAAGTAAGCTGCAATATCACCCATAATCCAATTAGCTGCCAACTTTGCTTCAGCTCCGTATTCAAGAGTAGAATCAAAAAAACTTGCTACCTGTATCATGAAAACTGCAGGTCACCACTAACAACTGTGAGTTCTATTATGTATGTAAATTATAACAGATATGAAAGCGCTTACGCTGATATCATTAGCAAGAAAGAGCACATCTTGCATGTTTAATCCCATTTTCTCGTAACGCCTACGCTTCTCTTCGGGAAGTTCAGGGAGCGATTGCCGAGTATTTTCTATATACTCCTCTTTGAGGACAACCTCAGGAAGATCAGGCTCAGGGAAATATCTATAATCAGCGAGCCCTTCTTTTTTACGCATTGTTTCTGTTTTCTAGATAACATAAATAACATCCATCAAGCTATTAATTAAAAATATTTTTACGTAACAAAGGGATCAGCAGTTCTGCTGAACTAATCAAATCGGAAAAATCAGACCTGATGCCCCTCTTCCCAAAGTCGAGTTTCCTGTACAATCTGATCACTTTGACCTTGATTATGGAGAAGAACTTGTCTGGATATCTCATAATCAATTGCCCGACTCATTGCAGAAAATGAATTCATGTTCTTTATCTCAACCTATAAAAAAAACATTGTGGTTTTATCCATTTAAGGATACAGACCGAAAATCACAAAAACATATCACAAAGAAAACTTAGCAACGTTAGCAACGTACTTTGCATAAAAGGCTTAGATCTAAGAATGATTTCAATTAGGTTCAAGAAAGTACCGATTCACTAATGAATAGAAAACAGAATCTTTGCTGCTATCAAATCACTAAATATACAGTGAATACTTGACATGAACAGGTGAATATATCATTAAAGTGAGAACTTAAAAAAAGAAATTAGCAAATTTCTCAAGATAAACAAGAAGATTTACAAACCAAAATTTGCATACCTTTGTCCCAAATTCAGACTGCCCACTGGGCCTGACAGAAACATTCACATCACATCGAAGGGAGCCTTCCTGCATGTTTCCATTGCTCACGCCAAGGTATCTGACAAGTCTTTGCAACTCAGCTGCATATTCTGCAGCTTCCAACCCACTTCTCATATCAGGCTCAGATACAACCTCTAGCAAAGGAACTCCTGCTCTGTTAAGATCCACCTAACAATCACAAAAGGAATGATCTCACAGAAATTCACTGTGCATGTTGAATCTCCAAACCCTTAGGTTTATTGTCAGCAGTTTAACAATTGTCAATGAAGTATTAGGAAACTTACCAAGAAACTCAGGCTATATTGCATGTTGCATCTCCAAGCATAATGTATAAAACATAAACCTCAGTATTTATGATAGCAGCAATAAGTTCTAAGTTCTAACCAGTGAATAGCTTCCAGTCTCTGAGTGCAGCAGCTTTCCAGCATCTTCTTCCATATGTACCCTTGTTATCCCAAATCTTCTATGGCCACCACCAAATTCTACAGGAAGATCTAATTCAATAAATCCTTTGGTAGCTATCGGAATGTCAAATTGTGAAATTTGGTAGCCCTTTGGCAGGTCAGGATAGAAATACTGTTTCCGATCAAACTTGGAGGTTAAAGATAATTCACAATTGAGTGCGAGAGCTAATTTTACTGCTAGATCAACAACCTTTGAATTCAGAACGGGTAAGGTTCCTGGTAGGCCCATGCAGACTGGACAAATAGTAGTGTTCGGTGGTGATCCATAGAGATAACGGCAGCTGCAGAATGCTTTCGTTACTGTAGACAGCTGAACATGCGTCTCTATGCCAATTATAGCCTCAAAACCATCCAAAATCTGTTCAGGTGTTTTTCTGCTTGTGGAATGAGAGGATTTTTCTTGGACTTCATTCGGTTTCTGGAAGCCCTCTGACAGTGCTTTGGTTTGAATTTGTGAATATTGCCATGTGCAAAAGGGAGCAGCGTGCCTCCTGTTAAAGATGTTTAATGGGTAGAGCATCAGGTAGGTGCTCTTTATTGCTTGGAATAACACAGAAGCCATGACTTTTAGCTCCAAGTGTGAGGATGTCAGCTGCTACCTACGAATTGTCAAGAACAATTTTATAGTTGAAAAAAAAGCAAAGGAATTTTTTAGCAAGCAAAAGAAAGCAAAAACCATGATTGATAGCAACATTACCATATAGACCAACTGCTTAGTATTACATCTAAACAGAGTATATAGCAGCGAAAATTTCTCCTAAATAAAAGGACTATGATGCAAAACAATAATGTGAATGTGATCCAAACTCAAAAATCAACAAATAAAATAGCCTGTAATAAAAACATTAACAAAAATATATGTTGATAATAATCACGAAATGACCAAAAAAATCCAATCTTGAAGGCAAGTTGATCTTAAAATATATGAGAAACAACATTGAAAAATAGGTAGAAGATTCATCACACGATCTAAGGTAACACTATTTCAAGAAATCAAAGTGAAGCTACGCAGTAAAAAAAGATTCTCACAATTATGTAACTGAACAGCAAGTATTGCACATAATAAAATCAAGATTACACAGTCGAGCAAAAAGAGCACCCTTGATAACATTATCACCAACCAGAATCGATCAAAACCAGAAATAGCCGTTAGATTTGAGAATTACCAAATTAACAACACTGGTGTCAGAGGAATCTAGCAGCGATCTAATCCCTTATATGACGGAGAAAATGGGGGATGCGGTGGAGCCTTGATGTAGAGGAAATGAAATGAGATGGAGTTCTTTTTCTGGCGGCGTGTACAGAATGAACGATGCAATTGGCGAAGTGAAACAAGCACGGACGAAGGGCTGCGTTGCAAGGCGAAGGCACTGTCCAGCGGCGACACAGAGTTCTGGAGTAGCTCAATCGGGTTGGTGCGACGTGTAGTGGTCGCCTATGAAGCACAAAGTATGACACCGTGATGCGGATATGATATGATATGGATACAACAATACGACAAACTTGAAAAAAGTAAGATACAGATACGTTAAGATACGATAGTTATATAAGTATATATAATAGGTCATATTTTTATATTTAAGGTGTAGCTTTATAGTTGATCAGAATATCTTATACACCTTGTTGATATAAATTTCAAAAACATCTTTTGAACTTTTTTCAAAGTAATTACATTTTTTTCAAACATTCTTGATACTAATAAAAAAATATTATGGACAATCTAATTTAAAAAAGTAAAAATATCCTTAAACAACTATTAAATTTCAAAAATATCTTTGGTGCATGGAGGATGCCTTAAAAATGAAAAATTATGTGTTTCACCATCAAAGATGAAATATTATAATTATCACTCTCTATTCTTTAAATTTTACAAGTTTTACATTTCTAGTTTTGGCCCATCAGCATCTCTGTTTGGAATGGAATGTTTCGTTTCTAAACTGCCCTAAATTCTCTAAATCAGTGAGAGAGAGAGAGAGAGAGAGAGACTGAGAGAGTAAGAGCAACGAATTGATAGCCATCCCTAGCATGAATCCTTCTTCTTCTTGGATTGTGTAAAAGCATATGATACTTAGCTTCTTCTTCTTCTTCTTCTTCTTATCGCATAATTTTTTGATAGATACGAGAAACTTTAGCTTTTTTGTGACATCTAATTCTATTGTTTGTCAGGAATCACTAGTTGCATTTCAGCAATGAAGATGCACAGTGGCTCAATAGTTTCTTCATGGAGTAGTAGAGGTGAGTCTATGCAATGTAGCTACAATTTGGAATGTGTCATTTTCATTAGTCAATGAGGTGAAAATGCCAGTTGATGATTTGAATTGAGAGCCATTAGAAATTATCTGAAGTTTCAATGTGTAGTTATCACAATTGTTAACAAACTGATTAATGGAGTCAGCTATGGACTATGTTTTGTGATTTAATCATAGTAAAAGCCATGTACGAATGTCTTTGTCAGATTTGTAAGCTATGTAATACAATATTTTGTGGTTTCAAGTATCCTTATATAATTCTTTTCTCATTTTAAATTGCTATACAATGCAGACCGGTTCATACTTAGTAGAAGTTTGAGTTAATGCACGATATGAGTGTTAATATGCGAATACATATTCAGGATAATCTAAGTTAATGCACTCTATGGAACAATTCTGAGTTCAACAAGCAACTCAGGAAGATCTAAGTTAAATCAAAACTCCCATCAACTAAATCAACCACGCTTTTCTCCCTGTGATGTGAAATCCAAGAATTAAACGACTTGGGCATGTTATTTGTGTTATCTTTACACTGCACTTGTTAGTTAAAGTCCTTTTTAGCCCACTTGAAATTTAGCTTTGTCAGGTAATTGTAAAAATTAGAAGAAATACCATAAATGTCACTCATGCTTTCATCATACTCCCACTTTGTATTTGCATTTGCTCCCGACCAACTAGATTATGCAACATCGTAATCTTATCTCCCCGAAGTGTCTTCTTTAAATTCTTCCACAAGTGTCACAAAAACTGTGCTCAATAAGGTGTTTCAATCCTAACTGCATCTTTAATCCCCTTCTCTATATCAGATATCAAGACTGGATTTTCAACATTAATACCTATTGCTTGCAAAAGATGACTTACAAACCATTGTCATAAATCCTTACTTTCGCCTTCAACAACTGCATAAGCAACAAGATATAATTGCCTATTCCCATCAGGCGTCGTATAGCAAGGAACGACATACCTAGATAATTTCCTTGAGAAGACATGCATCTAATCCAATCAATAGCCTAGATCCTGCAATGAAACCTTCAATGCAAACTTTAAAACTTATAAAAAACCTCCTAAATCTGAGATCCTCCAGGTTCTAATCAAGAATAATATGACTTCTAGGAAAACATTTCAAAAGGTCCTTTTGAAAAGCTGATACCAATTAGTAACCATCATCCAAATCTCCAAAAATCAATTTTCTTGCAATCTCCCTACCCTGCTAGACCTTCATATAGGGAATTTTGAGGCCATAAGTTTCCTTCAATCTCGGTCTCAGTTGCCTTGGACTAGTTTCAGAACATTCTCTAATTGATTTCTTTATTAAACTAACAACCCAGGAATTAGTTACCAACTCACTACCTTTTCTCTTTGGACCTGCACAGTATACTCATCACTAAACTTAGTAATCCTCCACTTATCACATTTAAGGTCAGGATTACCTCTAACCCTCTAGGGGCAACCAACAGCAGCACAAGTCACAATTAACCTATTCCTTTCATTATATTGAGCCCTGATTTGGAATTTCTCAATTACTGATATTCACATTATAGCATCCTTCATTGACTGTTTATTAGAGAACAAAGACCTTTTAGTAACGAGTCCTATGTAAGAATTATCCAACATATCACCAGCAGGTGAAGAATCTGGACTACATCTTTTAGAGGATTTGTCTTCTAATTCATCAATGTCCATTGGATCAATTTCTTCAACTTCTTCATTATGGTTATAAGTTTCTTCGGTTATTTCTCAAGAGCATAAGTTGAACATTGAGCTACTATTCAAGCTACATCTCTTTTCGAACTCAGCTAGTAAAATTGGTTTTCGACAGCTAGATGGCATATTTCTTCCAAAATCATAGGCAAGACCACTTGCATGAAGCTCCCAAAACATAAAGTCTCTCACTAGTCTAGGGCAATCATAAATATCGATCACGAAAGAGGTGTCTGTCCTGTATTGTATAATCCGAATACTCGCTAGACGGCCTAGAGATAACGAGTCCGTAGATTGTCTCAAAATCATCTGGTGATTACATGTACGTCAGCTTTCATTTTGCTTTTGATCTGCTAGAATTGTTTCCTTATTAGTGTTTTGTCTATTGCATATATCATAAGTTATCTTATTGTTAAGTTGTGAGTGATTTTCATGATTACAATAATCCTTAGGCCTTTATTTGTTTTGAACCTAAAAAAATCCTCAAACTCTTCCAAAAATTTTTTTATTAATATTTTATATTTATTTCACATCACATATAAATTTAAATATTATAAGTTGACCTTATTTCATATTTTACACAAATCTCAATATTAAAACTTGACTTTATTTCACATTCTACACATGCTTCAAAAAAATTTATTTCACATCTATCACAATACTTAATAATAAATAATTTTATTTCACATTAAAATATTAAAATAATTTTCTTTCTCTACATCTCAAAAAAACTTAAAAAATCTCCTTAAAACATACTTCAACTAAACAAGGATATAGTCTATTAGGTAAAACTTCTTGTTAAAACTCATTCTAATTAAATTTCTTTCATTATTTTCTGTTTATTTGTGAAAAGTAACTTTGATAAAATCATATTATATATTCTAGATAATAGTTCGCATATTTCTTTGTGAAGATCATATCTACATCAATTGTGCATTTAGTTTAGTTTCCACATATTATAGTTATGTTATTTTCATAACGTACCTACATTAGGCTTATTCTTTTTATTAGGCTTCTTTGGAGCAATGGTCATTCGCTTGAAGGCCACTCATGCTAACAATAGGCTAATCACAATATATCCCTTGTACTTAAATGCACAAGAGTTCAAACGACTAAACAATGTGACATTTAAGTTGTATAACCAAGGCCGACCTAAAATCACGCTACCAATATCCATGGGTAACATCACACCAGATATCTTCTTAATCGAAATTGAAATAGACGGGGACCTAATACCTATGGTTAATTTAAATGGAGGAAGCATTAATCAAAGGAACTTGATAAGGATATAAGTGATTAACTAGGGTTAACCAAACATAATATACTAATATTAATGAAAATTATATTAATGCAACTTCCACTGTTGACAAAACATTGCAGATTTTTCCCATTGATTTTAATGTATGTATGAAAAATTGAAGTCTATCTCTAGCCTCGCTCTCTTTAGGATGTGTTAGAGCACAACTAATCACTCAAGACAAGTAGAATCAATAGCATGACGAGGATCTCCTCCACATAAGCGCAACAACATAGTACGGCTCATCATTCTCAACAAGAGGAGGGGTGTCCTCAAAACTTTGCTTAATATTAGGGCTTTAGATGAAAACTCGATAGTAATGTGACCATAGCTTTGGAATAAAAAATAACGTACTAGACGTCCGATATTGCCACATAAGGATTCCTTGAAAAGAGGCAGATGATGGGTAGGAGTAGAGGTCGTGGGGGGAGTAGCATTCATTAGGGCTGACCTAGCAATGGCATAACCATTTTGAGTATTAATATGTTAGGGAGCAGGAGGTCTCTAAAATCGCTTGTAGTCCTAGGACATTTGATGGGCTCCTCAAGCATGGTAATACGATGTAAATACAACTCATGTCAAATGTCTTCCTTTAAATCAGATTGAAATTTGGATAAAGTCATTGTAGAACTCTTAAGCCTTATTTGGTTCAAATCACATGCTACACAAATCCAAATCATAAAAATTTACTATATTTCACATCTTACACATACTTTAATAAAAGAAAGCCAACTTTATTTTACATCAAATACAATTCTTAATAATAAAATAATTTTATTTTATATTATAATATTAAAATAATTTTCTTTCTCTTTTCATCTCTAAAAAATTTAAAAATCTTTAAAAACATACTGTAATCAAATGAGGCCTCAGCCTCTCTATATTGCATTATATATTCATCGAATTTTATGATGTACTTAGTCATAACAATCACCTAATTCGGGCACTGTTATTGATCAAGGAGTTGATCACGATAGGTGGCAGGAACATACTTCCCCATCATGACCGCCTTAAACTCATCCGAATACTCGATTAGCTCTAAGCCACATCGCCAATGCAAACTCTCGATGTTGCTAATAAAGAGCATAACCTGCATGGTAAGTTTCACCTTAACGAACATAACTTTCCTCAGGTCACTCATGACATACAACTAGAAGTAGTGGTTTATGTTATTTTCCCACTCTACATACACCTTGGGATTTAGTGTCCCATCGAAACTAGGAGCCTCCATTTTGATACTATGTAAGTAGTCCTCGCGAGTTCTCGGGTCTCATAATTTTGACTGAAAGACTGGTGGAAGGACATTCTATTAGAGACATCTCTCCTAAACTGATTTACCTAACCTCAGAGACTGGTCATAAGGGTGGTCAATAGGGTCTCTAACTTGGGATTCATGGAATAGGAGAACTCAACTTAGTGTATTCTAAACAAAACCTGTGGGCATATGCAAGCAGTCTCAAAGTATGCCTAATTAATTCACATTATTCCAAACATGCTGATACCAGATGATGCGAAACAATAAAGCGAATGTGATCCTAACTCAAAGATCAGCAGCCGACGATAATTACGAAATAACCAAGAAAATCCAGTCTAGTAGGTAAGTTGGTCTTAAAATATATGAGAAACAAGATCGAACAATAGGTAGAGGATTCACAACACAATCCAAAGCAGTACTATTTCAATAAATCAGACCCAGCTATGCAGTAAAAGGGATTCTAATTATTATGTAACCCTGGAAAGTTTTTTTTTTGATGCAACCCCACGGCAACTATTATACACAATAAAATTAAGATCACACAATCGAGCAAAAAGAGCACCTTATATTTGAGAATTACCGAACCAGCGACCCCGACCCTGGTGTCGGAGGAATCCACTACCCAGCAGCAGCCGAATCCCTCAGATGGAGAAGAGGATGGGGGATGCGGTGGAGCCTCAATGCAGGGGAGACTGAACGAGACGGAGTTCTTTCCCTAACGGCGCGTACAGGATGAATGATGCAATCGGCGAAGTGAAACCAGCGAGGACGAAGGGCGAGGACGCCGTCGAGCGGGGACACTGAGCAGTGGAACGGCGCAATCGAGCAGGTGCGGCGTGCTAGCGGTCGTCTGTGCGCGACGGTAGTCGATCGGCAACACAGAGAGCGTGAGCGAGTGGAGTCCGACTCGGGCGCAGGGAGCTGCGGGTTCGGTGCGTAGGATCTGGGTCGCGTGCGTGGCGCGACGGCAGCGGGGCGCGCTCGTGGCGCGACGTCGGCGGAGTAGGGCTGGGCTGCGGTCGTGCGGTCGAGCGGGAGAAATTCTTGTGTACAATGTGTGCCACGTTATTCGTATATGTAACACGATAAGTTATTTTAGATATTATATAATACCATTTTTTTATTACGTAGTACTGATTTTTTGCTACGTGAGACTACATAATATTAACACCGATTTTTTAGAGCTGCGTAGAACTAATTTTTTTACTACATAGTACTGACTTTTGCTACGTAACACCAATTTTTTGCTACGTAGAATTACATAATATTGATGTTTTGTTATCTGAAACTACGTAGCACCAATTTCTTGCTACATACTACTGTCTTTTGCTACGTAGCACTGATGTTTTACTACGTAAAACTACATAATATTAACGTATTGTTGTCTGAAACTACGTAGTACTAATTTCTTGCTACATAGTACTGACTTTTTACTATATAAAACTACGTAATATTATATAGATAATAAAACGTTAATATTATGTAGTCCTACGTAGCAAAAAATCAGTGCTACGTAGGAAAAGTCAATACTATGTAGCAAGAAATTAGTGCTACGTAGCTCCAAATAATAAGACA
Organism: Apostasia shenzhenica; assembly: GCA_002786265.1. NCBI lineage: Eukaryota > Viridiplantae > Streptophyta > Magnoliopsida > Asparagales > Orchidaceae > Apostasia > Apostasia shenzhenica. The sequence goes on from KZ451980.1 coordinate 1,349,638, forward strand.
TCAATATTATGTAGTCTTACGTAGCAAAAAATCAATGCTATGTAGTAAGAAATTAGTGTTATATAATATTTTAAACAACCCGTCGTGCCACGTAGCTTAATTTTATTTGTGCGAACGGATGACGTGGCACATATTGTGCACACAAAAATTTCTCATCGAGCGGTGGGGAACGCAACCAGAGAAGATGGAATTAGGGATTTTTTAAGGAGATAATTACAAAGAGGGGTCTATGTTAGTTGAGGACCTGTAAACTGAGCTGATTAAACCAATTTGATTTTTTCTGCTTAAGTTTTGCAAGTCTTTTAAGCTTAGTCGATCATGAAATCGACCAACAGCTATTCTGGTTGAAATGTTGGAAGTCATTTTTTATTATCAAATAGGAACCTTTTTATCGATTCTAATAAGTGTTTTAAAATTTTTTAAAAAATTCACGGGCTAATTGTTAGCGACAATCAAAAAAACGCTAAAATCATTCGGCGATCAATTCAAATTGTTTCTAAATGCTTTTGGCATGATTTTATTACTAAGGTTTTCTAAAGGGTAATTTTTCGTCCTACTTTCTTCTTCAAATATTCTACTTATTATAAAGTTAATACAATTTATTGATTATAAATATTATTTTAAATTGAAGAAATGCTATAATGTTGAAGATGTAAAAAAGTTTGCTATTTATTTCTTGTAAATAATTTTAAATATTACAATTAATTAATATTTTTAATGTGATATTATTATTACATAAGTAAAATTAATTTTTTATTTGTAGAATTTTAATTGAATTGAGGATATTTATGAGACTCCAAAACACATGTCTTCAAAATCGTTGTATAAGTTCGACATTTTCTGAGCTTTTTCCCTGTTTGACGCGAGGACTAAATCAGGACCAAAATAATATTAATTTAAAATAATAATAATAATAATAAATAAAAAATTTTAATCATTCTACATAAATTCTAATATAAAAAAATATTATTTTACTTCACATATTCAATAATTTTCATTAAAAAAATTAATTTTATTTTACATCCTAAACTAAAATACTCGATTCGAATATTTTGGTCTAGGATGTGAAATAAAGTATATATTTTTATTAAAAATTATTGAGTATGTGAAGTAAAATAATATTTTTTTATAATAAAATTTGTGTAAAATAATTAAAAAATTTTATTTATTATTATTATTGTTATTTTTTAAATTAGTATCACTTTAGTCTTGATTTTGTCCTCGCACCAAACAGGGTAATGCTAAATTCTGTTGTGATTCAGTTGACTTTTCAAAAGTAAATAACTGAAGTTAACGGTTTTCAGAGGAAGCAGTCTTATGGAGCTCCGAAACAGAGGGGGAGAGAGAGAGAGAGAGAGAGATGCGGAAGCAAAGGGAACGGCGAGAAGACGGCATTTTCCTCCATCTTGCGCTGGCGCCGCCCATTCCCGCAGTCCCTTCTACAAAGAGGCAAAGAAATGCTTTTCTTGAATTCATCCATGGCCTTAAAACGGTTCTTTCCTTTAACAAATGATTCGTTTTCTGTTGCACTGAATCTGTTCGATGATATGCCCTTATAGCTTCCGTCAATGGGTTGAAGCATTGCCTTATCATTGTTTCATCGAACCCCACCCTCTCTTCTTTCTCGTTTTTGTTTCAATTGTTCAGATGCCATAATGACTACCCAACCGAAGATGAGAACGGCGGCGGAAAATGGGGAAGGCGGCGGAGGGGGGATTGACCCCGGCCTCTCAACCTTGATCGGCAATGGAGAAGATCTGGCCCCGTTTGTTAGACATGCTTTTGAGGCTGGTAAACCCGAAGCCCTCCTTCACCAGCTGAGAAACATTGTCAAGAAGAAGGAAGTGGAGATTGAAGAGCTCTGCAAACTACATTACGAGGATTTCATACTTGCAGTTGACGAGCTCCGCGGCGTGTTGGTTGATGCTGATGAGCTCAAGGGCATGTTGACAAACGAGAATCAAAGAATTCAACATGTAGCAACAGCTCTGCTTTCAAAGCTGGAAGAGCTCCTCGAACTATACTCTATCAAGAAGAACGTCAGCGAGGCACTTCGAACATTGAAAATCTGCGTTCAGGTCTCAATTCTATGCCACAAGTGCAATGAACATGTATCAGATGGAAACTTTGTTCATGCTTTGAAAACCTTGGAAGTGATTGAGAAGGATTACTTGCATAATGTTCCGTTGAAGACTCTGAGGAAGGTAATTGAGAAGCAGATTCCAGCCGTAAAGGCTCACATTGAGAAGCAGGTGTGCAGTGAGTTCAATGAGTGGCTTGTGCAGATAAGGAACATGGCGAGGAAGATTGGGCAATTGGCCATTGGGCAGGCTGCTTCTGCTCGTCAAAGGGATGAGGAGATGCGAGCTCAGCAGAGAGAAGCTGAAGAACAGAGCCGTTCTGGATTGGCCGAATGTGTGTACAAACTCGACATGGATCAGCTTGAAGAAGAATCAATTCTCGAATTCGACCTCACGCCAGTTTACCGCGCACATCATATTCATACCCGTCTTAATATCGAGGAGAGGTTCCGTGAATATTACTACAAGAACAGGCTGATGCAGCTGAAACTGGACTTAGAGGTCTCCACTGCACAGCCATTTCTTGAATCCCATCAAACTTTTTTTGCGCAGATTGCTGGTTTTTTCATAGTCGAAGACCGAGTTCTTCGTACGGCAGGAGGATTGCTGTCTGAGAGTCAGGTGGAGACCATTTGGGATATTGCCCTTGCAGGCATTACATCAATTCTAGACAGCCAATTCACTCGAATGGATACTGCAAGTCACCTTCTTCTGATCAAAGACTTCGTCACTCTCCTGTGTTCAACTCTGAAGCATTATGGCTACCGATTAACACCTTTGCTTGAAGTTCTTGATAACAATAGAGACAAATACCACGTACTTCTCCTCAATGAATGTAGGAAGCAGGTGACAAACATCCTTACCAATGACACCTACGAACAGATGGTGATCAGAAAGGAATATGAGTATAAAATGAATGTTTTAGCATTCAATCTTCAGGCCTCAGATATAATGCCGGTTTTCCCTTATGTTGCTCCCTTCTCCTCTTCAGTTCCAGATATTTGCCGCGTTGTCAGATCTTTCATAGATGACTCTGTCAGCTACTTGTCTTATGGAGGCCACATGAATTTCCATGATGTGGTGAAGAAGTATCTGGACAAGTTACTGATTGATGTTCTGAATGATACACTGCTTGATATGATTCATGGTGGCACATTGGGTGCATCCCAGGCAATGCAGACAGCAGCCAACATTTCGGTTCTCGAGCGAGCCTGTGAACTTTTCATCTGGCAGGTTGCCCAGCGGTGCGGCGTGCCGGTGCGGTTGGTCGACAGGCCTCGAGCTGGACTGGCCGCAAAAGCAGTGCTGAAAGCCTCGCAAAACGCTTCCTTCAATGCGCTGCTGAGTCAGATGAACTCCAAGCTGGATGAATTCATGCTTCTCATGAACAATGTGAATTGGATTGCCGACGAACCACCGCCGAATGTCGGGGAGTACATGAGTGAGATAAGCATCTTCCTTGATAGTTTGATGTCCACATCTCAGCAGATATTGTCCTTGGAAGCGATGTATAAGCTTGGTATTTCGGCCCTCGATCATGTATCTGACTCCATCGTTGCAGCCTTTCTCAGTGATAATGTCAAGAGGTTCACAGTAAGTGCTGTCACGGGCATTGATAATGATCTGAAAGTGTTGGAAATTTTTGCTGAGGAGAAATATGAGGACACAGGATTGAGTGATTTGAACAAGAAAAGGAGTTTTAGGGATTGCTTGGTGGAGCCCAGACAACTGGTTAACCTTCTGTTAAGCAATCAGCCTGAAAACTTCATGAACCCTGTGATCAGGCAGAAGAATTACAGAGCTCTGGACTATAAGAAGGTGGCAAATATATGCGAGAAGTTTAAGGATTCACCAGATACACTGTTTGGAAGTCTGTCTAGCAGAAATACGAAGCATAATGCCAGGAAGAAGTCCATGGACATGCTGAAGAAAAGACTGAAGGACTTCAATTGATACTGAAAAATATTGTTTGCCTTCAGCCAGTGTTGTGTTAGCCCTTGAGATTCTTCAAATAAGATATGCAAGAGCTTAAATTATCTTTAAATTTAATTTATTTTCCTTCTTTCTCTATCAATGTGTTGGCAAAAGACCCTTACATTTTCTATGCTGACAGTAATCCCTTTCGATTTTTCATTCACCTCAAATATCAAAAATTTTAAAATTTGAGCATAACTGGATTCAAGTGTATCATTGATTCTTTGATTTCGGGTACTATAAAAAAAAAATTTGTGATGAATTTGACCTCAACTTATGAAAAGTTGAGTTAGTTATAAGTAAAAAATCAGCTCAATCATCTTGAAAAACCAGTGACCATGTTCCAATTAGAAATAATTGGCAAATTACATGCTAAAAAAAAATTAATCAACATTATTCAGCAATTAAATGAAGCATCTAGCAGATTTAATGTTTTTCTAGCTATAATTGCAAGTCAATATTCTTTGCCTATCTGCTCATTTGGCTCTGTTTGGTAATAAGAAAAAAAAGAAGATTTAGTTGGAATTTTTAGTGATTTTTGAAAAATGTGTATGATGTGAAATAAAGTAAGTTGGTTGTATTAAAAATTGTGTATGATGTGAAATAAAGTTGATTGATTTATTGAGAATTGTGTTGGATGTGAAATAAAGTGATTGTTTAATGTTGGAATTTGTGTGAGATGAGATATAAAATAATTTTTTAAGTTTTTTTAAAATAAATTTAAGATTTTGACCATGGGTAATTTTAGCCATAATTTTTAGTCTATTGCCAAACAGGGATTGTTAAAACTTTCCACCCCAGCATTTCTTCCACACTGAACATCTCACTGATAGCATCCACAGAAAAGAACGAATAAAACAAATTGGGACATTTACATAAGGACAAATTACACGAAATTATGCAACTTAAAAATGTTTTCAAAAAATTTCTTGTAATACATAAAATTATTTAAAGGGTAAACTGCACAGGGGCCCATGAAGTTAAAATGACGCTGCAAATAAGTTTCACGTCTTAAAAAATTCGATTGGGTCCCCGTATTTGTGTTTGCAATCTTCGTCCAACCATAATTAATTTAGCCCATCTCCGTATGCCCACCAACCATAGGCTAGAGGTCACCACAACGCACAAGATAATAGTGCCTGCCAGTCGCCCTTCATAGACCACAACATTGGAGGGGAGGAAGAGAAAAATTTGATGTTCAAAAGGTAATTTGAATTAAAGTGAAAATTTTAAATTTGAGAGAAAATTTTAATATAAACAAAAATTTCTATTTAGATGCTAATGGAAATAAAATGTTTTATTTATATGGTCACAAAATTTAATTGTATGTGTAAAACTGTTGATGATCAATTAAAATTATATTTCATACATTTTTCTAGAAGCCAAGGAAGTCAAAAATGTAAAAACATTAATTGAACATATTTTTAAATATGAGTTTGATCATATGTTTATCACGATCAAACCAACCACCTAACCTTAAAAACTTCTAAAAAAATAAATATGAACTGGAGTTGCCAATTTAAATTTAATTTTTAATTTTTTTTTCTATAAATAGAACTTTATGAACATATGAAAAAAACATTCTATCAAAAAAATTAAGTTTCAAGAAGACGAGAGAAGTTGAGAAAATTCTTGAGGTTCTTTTTTTTTATAAACTTTTTTAGTTATATTCTCTTATCATAAGATTGAGAATATTTCATTTCTTGTGAAAAAAATGTATTATTAGGGCTTTATATATCGTGAGATGAGTGCATTTGCAATCGAAATTGAATGTTTGTTCTATCCCAACGTGTGTTTACACTTGTATTATGACTTTAACGACAATAAATTTTCTTTCTTTTTCTCTCGTAAACATAGACCTGAAAAATTTTAAGCCGAATTACATAAACTCGATAATATATTTTTGATTAAATTGTTTGTAATCACAATATATATTTCCAAATCTTGATTTTTTTTTTCGTGAGACAAACGAAACGTAGGAGAGTTCTTTTTCAAAATTGTCGATTTGAAAAATGGATTTGAACCTCAATTTTTATACAATTACTTTGATCTCAACCTAAATGATTAAAATATATATTATGATTTACTCTCTCTCTCTCTTCTGAATAATAATTTAATCATCTTATTAAAACAAGATAATTCTATTTTTCTGCGCATAATCACCAGAGAAGATATCAAGAATATTTTTATTTTTAAGCAATATATGTTAATATAAAAAGTTCACTCCACACCACAAATATTTCAATATAATCATTAATTTTATTTTACATTTTTCAAAAAATTGATATAATAAAATAATTCTATTTTATATTATAAATAATTATTAAAAATTACTCACTTAAGCCCAAAAATTGTTCACTGTGAGGTAGGCAACAGGGCATTCAGGCTGAAGATCTAAGACCCTGTAGAAAATGGCGACAAAAACACACTACTTTCCAATAGCAAAAATTTTTTATTCCATAATTCACTTTTTATTTCATAATCTATATAAACACTATAACAACAACAACAACAACAACCAAGCCTTAATCCCACTAGGTGGGGTCGGCTACATGAATCCTTTGTTTCCATTGCACCCTATCAGTTACCAAATTCTTATCTAAGTCTAAGTAACTAAGATCACTCCTTATAGTTTCTTGTCATGTCTTCTTTGATCTCCCTCTTCCTCTTTGTACATGGGCAAAATTCAATAACTTAATTTTTCTAATTGGAGCTTCAATCGGCCTATGATTTAGATGTCCAAACCATCTAAGCCAACTTTCTCTAAGTTAATCCTCAATTGGTGCAACACCAACTTTCTTTCGGATATACTCATTTCTCATTCTATTCTTTCGTGTATATCCACACATCCACCTTAATATCATCATTTCTGCAACATTTATTTTATTTGTATGTTTCCTCTTTACAGGCTAACATTCTGCACCATGTATCATCGCTGGTCTTACTACAGTTTTATAAAATTTACCCTTGATTCTGGATGAGATTTTTCTATCGCACAACACACCAGAAACATTTCTCCATTTTACCCATCATGCTTGAATCCTACTAATAACACACCAGAAACATTTCTCCATTTTACCCATCATGCTTGAATCCTACTAATAACGTCATTATTTATTTCGCCATCATTTTGTATAATTGATCCAAGGTATCTAAAGCGCTCACTCTTCTTGACAATTTGATCACCAATTATCACATCTCCAATATAAATATTTCTTTCTTAACTAAATGTGCACTCCATATATTCAGTTTCAATCTATATAAACACTAATATAATTAATTTCATTTCACATTAACAAAACTTCATTTTATGCAGGTTTGCTGTAGGTTTATTATTTCATGCAAAAGACAGATTATGCAAGTGTAAAACTGTGCAGCAGTGAAAACTATACATACATAAACATGATCTAATTGTACAACTATATGGCATAACATAATTTTATGTTATTAATGAATATAAAAAAATGAAACACAACCATGGATGAAAAGAAAACAATATAATTTTAACCATAAATTTAAATCTAAGAGATGTAACCATAAAGTTTCATTAAACATACAAAATTTTATTTGAACGATTCAGTTTGCGAGTTGAAATATCGTTACTAGAAAACCGAAGCGGATTTTTTTCTACAGAACTGACAATTTACACCACTGCAGCCAATGGGTGGGGGGAGGCCTCAATTTTAATGAACAAAGTAATAAGTAATAATATCAGAAGATTAAACTAAGCTAATAACCTGATTTAAGCCAAAAGAAACATTTAATCAATGAAATCTCGACCACAATTAACATGCAAGAACTCCACAAACAAAATTTTAACATGCATGTGTTTCACCAGCAAAATCCTTGGATCTTCGAGGACCAAGATCACAGCCAAGCCTACATATATTAGACTCGGTGGATGTAAAGCAGATGTAGAGAGCTCAGATGATTTGTGTACTCTTTCCATCACTTAATAGGAAACATAAAGCAGAAGGGACCCTTATGGAGGAGAAAAGCTAAACACACAGAATCATGCAAAAGACTTCAGCAGATAGCAGGATAACAGCATTTCTTCATTACAAGACACTAGAATTGAGGATGCAACCATTTGACAAGAAATAGTACTTAAAAAGCTGGTATAAGAACTCACATATTAAAGACTTGGCCCATAAGTCATGCGGGGAAAGTATCCTATTTATGCATATCGAGCACGCAACGAAGACATCCCCCATCGTGCATCAAATCAAAAGCCTTGTTGATCTCAGACAGAGTTAACTTGTGGGTGATGTATTCATCAACCTTTATTTCCTGCAAAGCCAAAAAAAACTATTAATGAAAAGATATGCCCCTTGTAGGCCCGCATGCTTTCCCAAAGCAGTGAGACTTAACAGAAGAAGCAAGAATATTCGATGAAAAAGATTTTCAGAGTTTAGGGAAGGAGCAAGTCCTACGACCCACCATGTAGATTTAGCTGGGCCTCCGAACCTCAAGCTGTGGTGGTTTGGCATTTTTTTTAATCAAAATTATGTTATCTAATTAAATGCTTTATAAACATACCAGTCCCATCGCCCATGCTTACCGATTTGCATGGACATCAAATTTATGAAATTTACAACGCTTTACATTTAAATAAAAAAAACTTATCTTACTATGCTTAACACAACCTCTAGAAGTAAGGCCCAGCGAAGGGGTCAATGCGGTCGTATCAATGTCATGCTTTATTCCTCCAGTATCAGCATCTAGTTCTTTCAAATGATATTCATATTCGGAGGCATCGTGTTCAAAATCAATAAGAACGGGGTTGTGACAAATGAACGGCTCATAATCGCTAAAATCCAAACAATAAGGGTTCATAAGGGGTTGTAGATGGTTTGAGATGAAGTTGATGGACTTTGATGAGGTTTCAAGGCAAGCTTGGTGACCAAAAGAAGAAACCCTGATGATAGGAAATAACAGCGGCCCATGGGGCTATCAACCATGACGATAGGGCGATTGCAAAAATAAGATTTAACCAAGTAAAACAAATAGAAGCAGATGTAAACTCGAACCCAACAACACCTTTGATAAATAGGGAGGTAAACTAAGTAAAAGGGCATTTCTTGGAAGCGTTAGTGGAAATGAAGAATTCTCCGCACTTGTCTCCCTCTTTCCTTCCATTGCCTCTTTCTTTTCGATTGGCAAAACTCCAACGACGCGAGAGTGAGAGAGGAAATAGCTAGAAGCATCGATAATTCGTGAAACCTAACGCATCTGTATCGTATTTTATTTTTTATAAATCTGATACTTGTCTAATATTTCCCAATACTTCTAATTAGAGAAAAATATTAGAACAGTTGGTTTAGCCTACATGCTAAAACTAAATAAATCTCATGCATAAAATACAACGCATGCATAAACTTGAATATTAAAATTGAAAAAACGATACACTAGATTCACGCAATTAGGATCACAGAGAGCTTCATGCATGCTAGTGTTTCGACAGTAGAAAATAATTTAGTATTCGTATGCTGCTGCATTACCTACTTTAGCTGACCATTTTTTGCGATCTTACAGATGCTAGTGATATTGCTTTTTTTACCTTAATTGATACTGTCTTTACTTCTATTGGATGCCGATCATATTTTTTCTTTACCTTAATCAAGCTTGTATTGAGAAAAAGATGACTTTCTTTTTTATTTCATCTATTTATTAAGTCAGAGACTCGAAGAGAAGATAGCATGCATCTACTCATGCTTCATGGCTAAGAAGGTTCATACATGGTCGTTGTGAGGGAAGAGAATGAAAACCTCATTAACTTGCTCATCCAGTTACACGCCAAAACCTACAGATCAGTAGAGGTGTTGTGATGGCACTGACTTGTTATTCATATTAAGGATTATGATGAGAATAGAGAGTTTAGAGAAAAAGAAAGCTATATACACAAAGAAAAGAATTAGAGAGAACTACATGACGTACAGAGGGAGGGAGAGAGAAATGGCCAAATGAGGGTTTATTATAATAAACTATAAAAAGACATCAAACGGTCAATTGACTATTGCATGTCGCGATGGTCTATCAATTGTTTGATACATATTTTATGATAGAAGGGAAAGGAGGTTGCAAGTTGGGTGACAACTAGTGTATAGTTCATATTAATTACAAAAAAGGATGCGTTAGGTAGGCATCCACAAATGAATATATATATTTTTTAAAAACCACACCAGTTAGCACAAATGAATTTCCTTTTCAAAAAAGGGGACCAATTATAGCTAAGAACTGGCCTAGTTCAACTAGACCAGACTGGTTTAAGACTGGCCCTTAGCTTCCACTATATAGGAATTGGTCCAGTACAGTCAGGGAAGTGGAAACCGACTAAAGGGTTCAAGTTTGACTGTTCCGGACAAAACTGGTTCCAATGATCCGGTTTCAAACCAACTATTGTTGAAATCAATCCAACAAGCGGTTTGTTCTATGTCCACATTGGATTTGATTGTCAACTTGGCCAGACAAACTGGATAACAATCAAGAAAATAAAAGCAACAGTCTAACCTATTTTCAAATATTTGATATAAGTACCATGCTTGATCATATTTGATGTGACCACTAAAAGAGACTAATCTAGGAGAGAAGCTTAGAAAAATATCAAGAAAAATCTAAGATAAATGCAAATGATTTCCTAAGGCCTTGTTTGGCGCGGGGACCAAAATAAGGATCAAAATGGTGCTAGTTTAAAAAACAATAATAATAATAATAAATAAAATTTTCTAATCATTCTACACAAATTTTAATATAAAAAATTATTATTTTATTTCACATATTCAATAATTTTCAATAAAAATATCAATTTTATTTCACATCCTAGACCAAAATACTAGAATCTAATATTTTGGTCTAAGATGTGAAATAAAGTTAATATTTTTATTAAAAATTATTAAATATGTGAAATAAAATAATATTTTTTTATATTAGAATTTGTGTAAAATAATTAAAAAAATGTATTTGTTATTATTACAGTTATTTTTAAACTAATACCATTTTGATCATCGCACCAAACAGGACCTCAGGCAACAAAGAAAATGGGGGTAATTCCACTTAGGCTTCTAAAATTTGTCTAATTTACGATAAAGGTCCGCAGACGTCAAAACATGCTGTCCAGGTTCACAATAGTTACCATATAGTTCACTAGGGCCCAAGTTATTTTCAAAAAGCTTCCAATCAGGTTCAACATAATGTTTTCCCTTTAAAAAATCATTAATTCATCAAAAAAATAAAACTAAATTAAAATAAATAGTTTTTCAATTATGATTTTACCCATCGGGCGCAGGGCATCCGTGCACGTGTCGCTTGCGTGCGGCCTCGAGCGCCGGCGTCCACGAATAGGCTGCCAGCAACTTGCGGCCGCTAGCATCCACAAGCAGGCAGCCGCAGCCCGCCGCCTCGCGAGCAGGGCGTCTGCACGCAGATCGCCTGCACGCGGACTCGCTCGCCGACGGCCGTCCGCGAACAGGTCACCATAGCGTGCGATCTTGCACGTCCCTACTGCCTGAGGGCTCCGGCGCAGGGCCGCGCGCAAGTGTTCGCGCGCGGGTCGCCGTAGCGCACAGCCTCGCGTGCAGGGCCACGAGCAGGCGTTCGGCGTGAGGCGGCGCAAGGAGTTCGCGGTTTTGCACGCAGGTGACCACTGCACACAACCTCACAATGGCATATTTTGAAAATTAATAAATTAAAGAAGGGTATTTTTGTTATTTTTATAATACATAACAGATTCTATCACGAAGGGACCATGATATCCCGTGTAATATTTTTTGTGGACCTGAATGACATGTTTTGAGATTTGTAGACTTTTGTAGCCAAGTAAGCAAACCTCAGGGGTCTAAATAAAATTATCCCAAGAAAATATGTAAAGCATGGGAGCTACATTTGCATATAACAATTTTTTAGGAGTGATATAATATTAATCCATTAAGTTTCCTTCTTTCATATTCAACGTTGACTTTATCATCTGAGCTTGGTTGTCCCAAGGGTAATCATACAAAAAATCTTCAACATCTTATCCAACATCTCTTGACCTTTCCAGTACAAAACTCATAACTGTAACCTATTCAATACAAATTCAAACATTTACAAGATCCTTGTTAAAAGAATGAAATACTTAAAATTAGTGAAATGAGCATCAAAATCACCTTATGCATGTATTTTTGAACAAGCCATGGTACTTGAGTGCGGCTCTTGAAACCACCAAAAGCAGTGCCCTTCCACACACGCCCCGTCACAAGTTGGAAAGGTCGTGTCGAAATCTCTTCCCCAGAAGCTGCAACACCTACAATCACTGATGTTCCCCAGCCCTGCATCACTCACACGAAAGTAGAAAACAAATTTTCTTTCATCAGAAAAAAAAAAAAGAAAATAAACTTTCAAATTTAAAATTAACCAAAATGATATAAATCAAGTTTACTTAAAATAACAAATAGAAAACATGTGTAATTGAAAACATTTTTCAAATAGTTATCAGTTCCTAAAACAACTGAAATAATGTCAATTTTATTGGGCCAGTAAAGTTGCAACAATATGACCTAAATGAGGTGGGTGATCCATGCACTAGGTAAATTCTGTTTCCGTGCGATCTTGATTAATGGTTTAGAAAAATACTAATTTTCTCTAGTTTTTATCAAGTTAAGCCATGGGACAGATCATCAAATGTGTCATAGTGATTTTTATTTAAACACATGAACACAAAACCTTGGGTAAGTGTTCAATTTTAGATGAGTTAACAATTAAATAGCCCAAGAATAATCTTGCGCAAATCTTGATGATACTAACTTTATAATAACTTCCTTTCCTCTTTTTTTTTTGAGAATTCCTTTCCTCTCTTTTGGTTTATCATACAATTCCATTGAGATACAGAAGCTATCATACCAATGTGCTAGAAAAGAACACAAGGACAGACAAAATAGTTCAAACAACCACATATCAGAAGACATATCAAAGTTGGACTGTTTTGCTCGATCGTTTTGTTGGCTGATGGAAGAATTTACCTTATGACAGCACTCTAAGGCGTCCCTCATCAGGTGAACGTTCCCAATGCATTCAAAACTGTAATCCACACCGCCATCAGTAAGGTCAACAATCACCTCTTGTATTGGTTTCTCATGTTCCTTGGGATTCACAAACTCAGTAACTCCAAAATTCTTTGCTGCAAATATATTAACGACATATTGGTAAAATGATCAAACTAAACAAGATATCTTCACCACAATTTCATCAAATCTTTGAAATACAGAACATACGAAAAGATAAATGGGCAAGAGTTTTGTTCTAGTACTCAGTAGAGAATGCACATCAACAAAGTAGACAAATGCAATGGAGAACATAAAATAATAGCATTGCCAAAATAATTGATGATAAAAAAACAAATTTTTGTCCCTTTTTCTTGCTTTAGCTGCATTTAGTTCATGACTTCTTTTCCATTGGCCTAGGGAACAAATTCTCAAATTTAAAGAATAAAAATTAATTCTGAAAAGATATTAATTTTATTTCACATCCTACGTAACTTTCAATATAACTATTAACTTTATCACATTTTACATAACTTTAGCATATTAAACTAATTTTTACTAATCATTATATACATATCTACAACGCGCCGTTGCCGGGTCCCAAGTCCCGGATGAGAAATGCGGAGGATTGCGTTAGGTAGTCGACAGCTAGCGTAAAACTTGTCGAATCAATCATGACATGAATCCTTTAGAAAATTGCGTTAAAGCTAGAGCGTTCCCTGGAAGCGACGTGCTGTATTGCCTGAATACAGTGAAAAATGGGCAAGGGCCGCTGCATCGGCGCCCGGGTGTAGTGAAAAATGAGCAAGGGTCCCCACATCATGGACGGATGCGGGTAAA
>KZ451980.1:1363574-1377210 GCA_002786265.1 Apostasia shenzhenica
ACTTTGATCCATGTTTTAATTTTAGGGCTGTTATCGAGCCGACTTCGAGCCGAGCCATAGTCGGCTCGAGATCGGCTCGCTCGAAATTTTTACGGCTCGAATATCGACTTCGTTAGTCGAATCAGTTTCAGATTTCGAGCCGGCTCGCTTATCGAATGGGCTCGACTCGAGCCAGCTCGATGCACACTTTGAGCTGGCTCTGACAATTTATCTGTTAATTATGATATTAAATAATAAACAAAATTTAATTTTTTAAAAAATAAAAATACATGTAAAAAATTATATTTTTTATATATATCTATTTTTTACAAACATAAAAATAAAAATATCATAAAACAATTTAACCACATCCTAAAATAATACCATAAAAAATTATCATATAAATTATGTAAATAAATTTGTTCATTAAATTCTAGTTAGTTAAATATAAATAATGATAGAATAAATTATGATCGTCAACTTTTCGAATCTCTCTAATTACATTTAATAGATTATACCTCATAATATCTAACAATATTTATAATTAATTATTAATATTATATATATGTATTTAATCAATCGAGCCGATCCTACCCTGGCTCGAAATCGGCTCGAAAAAAATAATCGAGCCTATAATATTTTGGCTCGGTTAGTCGGCTCGTTTAAATCAACTCGATTTTCGATTTCGATCCAAAACAAATTCGATTTTCGAATCGATTTTCGATCTTCGATCCATATTAAACAGCCTTATCCATGATGAATATTAAGCATCTCTATTTCTTTTTCTTTATTTATATGATTTTTCTACCAACAATTAGTGGTTCATAGGAAATCTTAACTTTTAGATATGAGAGTCTTGATATTTTTGTAGAATGGTATATTAATAATAATAACAACAAAACCAAGCTTTAAATACCCACTAGTGGTGGTCGGCTACACGAATCCTTTGTTTCATTGCGCTCTATTATGTTACCAAAATTACTTATCTAAGTTTAAGTAACTAAGATCATGCCTATATAGTTCTTGCCATGTCTTCTTGGTCTCCCTCTTTCCTCTTGTACATGGGCAAAATCTATAACTCAAATTTTTCTAACTGGCTAGCTTCAATTTGGCCTGGATTTAGATGTCGCAAACCATTCGAAAGCCTGACTTTCTCTAATTTATCCTCAATTGGTAAACTACACTTAACTTACATCTTTGTTCATATACTCATTTCTCATTCTATCCTTTCTTGTTATATCCCACACAGTCCACCTTAACATCCTCATTATCCTTGCAACACTTATTTTATTGTATGTTTCTTCTTTGCAGTGCCAGCATTCTGCGAACCCATATATCATCGCTGGTCTTACTACAGTTTATAAAAATTTCTCCTTAATTTTGGATTTGAGAATTTTATCTATCTGTCGCATAAACACTATTCCAGGAAGCATTTCTCCATCTTTACCCAGGCCTGCTTGAATCCTGCTAATAAACGTCTTTATTATTTCGCCATCCATTTGTATAATTGATCCAAGTGGTATCTAAAGCGCTTCACTCTTACTTGACAATTTGACACCAATTGTCATCATTCTCCTGAATATAAAGTATTTCTTCTTGACTAAAATGTGCACATCCCATATATTCAGTTTTGGTCTACTTGAGATGGCAAACCTTTTAGATTCTAGAGCATTCCTCCACAAAAGCTCTAGTTTCGCGTTAGCTTCCTTCTTTAGTTTTCTCAAATAAGGACAAATATCATCTGCGAAGAGCACTACACCAAGGCACTTCATCATTGGATATGTCAGTCATGACTTCATTAATCAAAGCGAAAAAGTATACGGACTTAAAGCGAGCCTTGGTGTATATCCAACTGTCAATTAGGAAATATCCTTAGTCAAACCTCCTTTGGCTGTGTTCCTGACAACAGATTGGTACAGCTCCTGCATACATTCATTTAATAACTTGAATATAAAGCAGTGCCAAATCTGCTTTTCTTGTTCTAAACTCTCACAAAGTACTTCTCTTGAGACTTTATCATAAGCTTTTTCCAAATTCAATTAAAAACAAATGTAAGTTTTTCCTTTCTCTTCCCTTAAAATTCTTCATAAACTTCTTAAATAAATGAATTTGGCTTCATATAGTAGATCTACCTGCTCATTAAAACCAAACTGGTTCTCTGATACCTTAGTATTATGGCGTAACCTTATTCGATCACCTCTCTCCCAAAGGTTTTAAAGTATGACTCATTAAAAATTTAATTCCTCTTACTAATTGGCACTCAATTATACATCACCTTTGTTCTTATAAATAGGACTTTAAAAATACTCTTTCTCCATTCACTTTGGCCATCACTTTGAGTCTTCAAAATCATTATTAAAACAATTTCTAATAAAGCCAAGAATAACTCCTCACTCCTAAGCACTTGCCAAACATAATGGGATGTTTTAATTCTGGGTTCCCTACTGCCAATTTTTTATGCTTTCAATCTTTTTAAAGCTTTCCTAGATTCAGCTTTTATCTATATACGATTTCGGATGTAAAGAGTAATTTTTACTTTCTTTATGGTGCTGAATTCTGTAAAATCAATTGAATTTTCCACAATCTTCATTTTGAAAAGCTGTTTGAAAGTAACTCATCCATTCTATTTTTGATATCTTTTCTATAAAAAGTACTCTTTGATTTTCATCTTTAATAATTTTACTTCAATTAAATCTTTAGTTTTTTTATCTTCTGCCTTGACAATCCAATATATAATTGTCTTTCTCCTTCTTTTGTCTAGTTCATAACCATTTTTGTTAGAGTTTAGGATCTATCGCTTATTAGCACTAGGCCTGTTTGGCATAATGCCAAGAAAGGAGACTCTTTTAGATTTTTTTTTGAAAAAGATGTGGTGGGAATAAAGTTAGTTATATTAAACTTGTTGTAGAAATGTTAAATAAAATCGATTGATTTATTAAAAAATTGTGTGAATGTGTGGAGCTTTGTGGGATGGAATATAAAATAATAAAATAATAGATTAAAAGGATGATAGTCGATAAAGCCAAATGGCCAGGATTGTAGCCATGTTACTAAGGGGGTCATAAAAGTTTGAATTTGACCCCTGTTGGTTTGTATTAGTTTATTATTGAGTATTGAAAACATTTTCGCTCATCCGTATTTATACTTTTTAGTATAAACTAATGGCTAATATGTTGTCCGAGTGCTTTTCATATGTTATTTTTGCAATTTTCTTATATAAATCCTCATGTTTATATATGTTTTTGAATTCGATATGTGCTTGAAGTGAGGTTGTGAAAATGTCTTTTGCGTTACGTAGGAACATATGATGCAAAACCACTTCTTGTGACAGGTTAGAAGGTTCAATTTAAGAACTAACCAGCATTAACAAAGTAACTAACTGCTGAAGCGTTCCAGCTGACAATTAGCATAATAGGCTCTCAACTGGTAAGATGATAATGACAGTAAAACAGCTTCCGGGTAATGCTTTTTCATGTTAGAATGCCAAATATAACTAAAAATTAGTGCTCACTTATGGATTGACCAGATGCATAAAGCCACAAAATTTTGGTCCATAATTTGATGTTGCACAAATTTTAAGATTAGTGAATAAATCGATAATAATCACAAATAAACAACAAATTACTTTAAGAAACTATTATGTAATAATCTAGGAAATTGCAACCTCGCATAGAAAAGAAGGAAGAAGACCAAAAAGGGCAACACAAAAAACTTTTAGGAATAAACTTGCATCCTTGGAGCTAAATGAGGTGGCATTATTTGATACTCGCATACAGCCGACCCCACCTAATGAGATTAAGGCTTAGTTGTTATTGTTGTTGTTGTTGGTAAGAAAAAAAATTTGAAATCTATAATTGAACTCGATCATTGGTAAGCTAAAATTTACCATGTTAGATACTTAGATTAGGGCTATCCAATTCTTCCAATTAAATCAGACGTAGGTTTTTAGAAATTAAATTGTAATCTCTGAAATAAAATCCAACAAAATTTCTTTCCAATAAAGTTAAAGTCCACACAATTTGAGGCATCGAACAATCTACATGAAAGTTAACTTTAATTAAATTCCAATTAACTAATATTATAGAAATCATTGAGAGAGAGAGAGAGAGAGAAAGATGGGGCAGATCAAGGGCCGCAAGAAAGTACTATGTAGGGATTGCGACCCCATGTAGCAGAAGTCAAGACTAGGCTTACTATTGTTATTCACCATTAGGAAATAAGAAGGGAATAGGCTTTGACTTCTACATGTCTAATGTCAAGCCTGAGAGCCATTCATGAAAACATTGAATGCATGCTCATGCCTTCCAAGTGTGTTTATGGTGGGATTGTCACATGAGCAACTGGTCAAATGTAATTGAATGCTATGACTTGGTCTTCAGCAATATTCATGGTGGAAGAGAAATCAGTTGATGAGTGAATCAACAGAGATCCGAAGGATCCTATAGAGGCGATGGCTGTAAGTTGAGAATGGAGTGGTTTGGGCTTGGTGGCTAGGGTTTTCTTTGTTATTTATTTCTAACAAAAGATAACTAGAGATTCTAGGATAATCAACTAAGGTTGCTATAATTTCTTTCTAGGATATCACACAATTGCACTTAAACTAGAGATTCTATCGATTCTTTCACAGAATCACACGATTGCACTTAAGCTCAATTTAAATAATCATGAAAAGGATTTGGGGAAAAGGCAGACCCTCTCTGCACCGCAACTTTGTTAAGGTGGAGTTGCATTTGATGAAGCTGAAATGTAGAAGGAGGAAGAGGCCTGTGAAGAAGAGTTGGAGGAAAATTTAATTATGGAGCGGAAGCTTTACTTCAGGGAGGATTATGAAGCTGCACTGGACTCAGATGGGCTGGAACGGGTCTCAAGTTGTTGCATCGGAAGTCTCTGAACAGCTTTGATATCAAGTCCTAGCTTGATTCTGCCATTATTGGAGGAGGAAATTGAGCCTATTCATCAAGCACAACCCCAACTTAGCAAGCAGTGGCCAAAAAACGATCAAATGATCACAGATGACACAAGTGGAGCTACCCTTGAGCACACGCCAAGTGTTTGTTATAATGCCAATGAAAGAAAAGCTTTTCAAATGATGTACAAATGGAGAACTTGGAGGCTGACAGCCCAAAGGATCCTAGTGGAGCTGTGAAACTGCTGAATTCAGAGCTAAGCGGGCACCCAACTAGTTCTTGTCAAAATGCCTCTGCCAAAAGCAGTGTGGGCATGTAGGAAATGCTGAAGCCTGCAAATGTTGAAGCAAGAAAAAATGGATTTGCAGTCAACTGCAGTGGTGAACATCCTCATTTGAGTGGAAAGAAGAGCCCTAATGCTTCCCCAACGCATCAAAGAGACTTTGAACACATTAGAGAAGGCATGTCATATGGAAATGCGGTTAATGGTAGGGGTATCTTTTCCCCAAAACGTAATAAAAGAAGGTTTGGCTTATCAGGAAGGCATTGTTATTGACGAGGAAGAGGCCAAAAGCATCTATAAGGAATGGCAATTTGCTCTTGTGAGAAGACTATTCGGGAGACGAATTCCGTTCCACATTTTATTCTTGAAGGCTCAAAAGAAGTGGGGAAATACAAAGGATTCAAGATAATCGATATAAGGTATGGGTGCTTCATTATCAACTTTGGAATACAAAATTAAAGTATGGCTTGGTGGACCTTGGAGCATAGCTAGCCAGGCGGTTGGATTTGATGAGTGGATGTCGAGGTTCAGAGCTTCAACCGATGCTATTACTACGACACCTCTTTGGGTGAGGTTATTGGCGTTACCTTTCAAGTTCTGGGGATGTAAGACACTTGCTATGATTGTTCGCAAGGCTGGTACTCCCAATATGGTGGATCACTTCACAGATGAGTGGTCTAAAGGACAATTTGCTCGAGTGTGTATTAAGGTTGACACGAAGAAACTAGTACAACAGGGAACATGAATTCAAAGAATGGTATGAAGGCGCTATCAATATTTTGAATACGAGAGTTTTGTCTCTTTGCTATACTTGTGGGATGGTTGGCCACCATAACACTCAGTGTACCAATTCGACAAAGATCGAGAACAAAATTCCTTGGGTGGCAATGGATGTGAGCAACAAAAGATAGAAGTTGAGATATCCAAGGAGGAGCACATTGGAATTAAAGGAAAGATGGAATTTAGAGGTACGATTCAACAAAATCCTTAGAAGAGAGTCAAGTGGGACAGCTGAGGCCATGGACATTAATATCCAATAGAAGGATGCGACAAAACAAAGAGAGATTGAAAACTAGACAATATGGAAGGAGCTCGGGGGAACAAACCTCAAGCAGCTGGAGCAACGGGCAAAGGGCAAGCTCAGAGAATAAATACTATAGTGGAGGGTCACATTCAATCCCAACAGACTGGCGGTGCAACCAAGTGGCCGTTGAAACAGAAAGCTTTAGGTTCCAAGTCAGAAACCCAGCAGTACAATGCTAGCCGCAGTACTAGAATGAGCCAATTCCTAATCCATTTTGCAAACAATCAGGATAACCATATATGAAAGTTCATCTACACAACCCAATGGAGATGGTGATGTGGTGCTCTGGGGCAAGAAAGAAGTGGATTTCAAGCAGATTTCAAAACAATGTGACACTGCAATAATTTTTAAAAATAGTGTGCAAAGGTTGACTCATGAGGACTTACCTCCTCCGTTAATCAACAAATTGGAACAAACAATATATGAAAATTCACACAACCCAAGAAAGATGACCATGTTATTTTCTCAGCTGAAATCCTACTCAACACAAAGTAGATTTCAATAGAAAGTGGCAATGCCATGCAGGAAAACAAGAAAAACACCTCCCTCAAGAAGAAACATAAGAAGTCCAAAGTTAAAAGAGGGGTTGATAAGCCTAGCAGAAACCGGAAAAGGAAAGAACAAGATGTCAGCCTCTAGGGAAGTTTGGAGACTCCGCCACTATTTGTGATGGATAAAACCCTCTTTTGGAACTGTAGAGGAGCGGCCAAAACTACTTCTCGCAATCATCTTTCTACTATTATTAGAGAATATAATCATTTTCATTTGTTTTTGATGGAGACGAAAATATCCATTATACATAAAAGATACATTGATTAGCTGGTGGGGAGGAGGTGGAGCTTTGTCTTTATCCCCTCTCAAGGTAAATCTAGAGGCATTATTTGCATGTGAGACGGATATAAAATATCCATCCAAACTTTATTAGAACATACTCAGCGTATCCTTGTGGAGGCAACCATAGCCAAAGGGCAAAAGCGTTGTGTTGGTGGAGTTTATGCTTTAAACGATGCTTATACTTGGCGGGAGTTGTGGACAGCCATTCAGCCATTCATTAACCATGGGATCCCTTATTATTAGGTAGTGACTTCAACTGTACTGTGGGGTCGAAAGAAAAGAGAGGAGGAAAACCTTTTTGACATTCTATGGGCACTAGTGATTTTCTTGACTTCATGTAGAGGGCAGATTTGTAGGACATTAGCTTCACGGGAGCTCATTTCACTTGGTGCAACAATAAGGAAGGAAACAAACGGATGTGGGTGAAACTTGACAGTGCGCTGTACAATTCTACTGTAATGATCTAGTTGCCAAGTGCCTCTGTTACTCATTCACCACGCAATGCCTTTGATCATTGTTCCTTACTCCTCCAATGTGGATTAGATGTTCTCCAAACATAGAGTGGCCTCAAGTTCGAGGATGTTTGGTTGACCTATGAGTAGTCCTTCAGGATTGTAAGAGCTATTTGACGGCAATAATACAAACATAGCCCACCTTGTGTACTCAACAAGAAGAAGACTGGATATCCTTGAAAGCCCTCAAGAAATGGAACAAGCAAGAGGTAGGAGACCGTATGGTACAAACTAAGGAGCTAGAGCAGTCCATCCTCAGTTTAAAGGAGCGGGAGGTTACTCAGGGAGGTTTGTCCCGGACTGAGCATAATGAACTTCTCACCTTACTCACTACTTACCATACTACTGTAGCACGAGCAGAAGCGCGGTGGTAGCAAAAGACTAAGGTCCAATGGCTTGCAAAGGGTGATCAGAACACAACTTTCTTTCATAGAGCAGCCACATGAAAGAAGCATCAGAATTAGATCCATGCTATCACTGATGCCTTGAGAGAGATCAACATTATTAAGGATGGAATCCTTCTAACTATAATGGACTTCTTTGCCAAGAAGTGGAGCCCTAAGGATGAGGTCGGCCAAGTTCTAGACGAGAGATTCAGCTTAGGAAGGTGGTGCCAGCATAAGTGGCTTTGCAGTTAGGCAAACAGGTTTCGAGGGAGGAGATCAAGCAAGTAGTCTTCTTTCTGCCCATTAATAAGGAGCTAGGTATTGATGGCATTACTGTCTCTTTTTTGAAGAGCTACTGGTCAACAATGGGATAGGATGTTACGAGAGCCGTATAATATGAATTCAGCTAGACTTAAGCCCTATTTGGTTAGAGGCTAGGCCATAGCTAAAATGGCCTCCAACCATTTTATTAAAAAAAATAATAATAAATTAAGTATAATATATTAAAAATTGTGTAGAATATAATATAAAGTGAATTTTTTATATTAAAATTTACGTATTGAGGATAAAAAATGAAACGTTTCTTAATAAAATAGTTGGAGGCCATTTTGATCATAACCATGGCCAAAATGGCCTCCAACCAAACACAACCTTAGTGCCTAAAGTCAACAATTCTGAGTAGCTTAAACGGTTTAAAGCCATCAACCTTTGCAACTCTATCTACAAAGTCATAGCAAAAGTGATGGTGAATAGGATGAAGAAGCATATTGAGCCACATATAGCAGCTAAGCAGGGTGCATATGTCCCAGGTAGGCAGACTACAAACAATTGTATCCATGTGTAGGGGGTTATCAACAGGTTGCGTGCAACAAAGTCTAAAGATGGATTCATGATAGTCAAAGTCAATATGGAACAGGCATATGATAGAGTTAGTTGGGACTTGCTGGACTATATGTTGCGACGATTAGGCTTTATTGATTAGTGGTGCCAGTGTGTTAGTATGTGTTAGGGTCCCAAGATTCACTTTATTAAACGATAAAAGATTACCATGAATTGTGGTTAGGAGGGGATTGACATAGGGTTGCCACTCTCACTGTACTTATTTATCCTCTGTTTAAAGCCTTTCTCTACCTTGATCCACTTGGAGCTGTAGAGAGGATCCTTCAGAAGCATTTGACTTTCTAAAAGGGGGCTTACCTATTCCCACCTTCTGTTTACTAACGAAAATTTGATATTCTCAAAGGCCACTCCTACAGCAATAGTAGCCCTGAAAGCCACTTTGTGTTAGTACATTGCTTATTCAGGCCAAGCTGTGAACCTTGATAAATCTTCTATTATCTTCAGCCTGACTACATCGAGGAACAAGATGGGGATTAGAAGGAAGTTTGGAATAGGAGAGAGCCGGTAACTATGGTACTTGAGGATTTCTCTAATCATAGACCTGAAGAGCAGATTTTGAGGCTATTATCTCAGCTGTGAGGAGCAAAATCTCCTCTTGGGGAGTGAGGACACTGTCCTTAGAAGGTCGTGTTACCCTAATCAATAGCACTCATACTTCCATCCTTGTTGTCTAGACCCTATTACATACATTTGTACCTATGAATTTACTGGATGCAACTGAGTAGCTCATTCGAAACTTCCTCTAGAGTGGTGACCGTGAGACTAAGGCAATCCATTATCTCTCGTGGGAAAAGGTATACAACCCCAAGAGCCTTGGAGGGTTGGGCATACATTACTTCAAGCAGTGGAGGAGTACTTTACTAGCTAAGCATGAAGCAAAATTTCAAGGGACTGATGATTGCAACTGGAGAGAGAGCTTTCAGGCCAAATATGGTTCTAGGTCTCAGTTTTTCCAGATTCAAAGTGGTGATTCATGGATTTGGAGGCTAATCTATAGGGGTAGGGAACATGTTATGGGAAATATGGTATGGCTGTTAAAAGATGGCTCTTCTGTTTCATTTTGGGAGGACCCTTGGCTCGCTACGACCCCTATTTCTTTATAGCCTAATTTCGTCAACATGTAGGTGGAGGAGCATCTAGGAAAGGTGGGTGAGTTAGTTGATAATAAGTGGGATGAAATGCAGATCAATGTGCTTTTCGGGGAGGATCTAAACAGAAGAGTGATTTCAGTTCAAAGGTAGTCACTTAGAGCATGATATGTTGGTTTGGGCTGACACAGAGGAGCAAAGAACTCCTATAAGTACTATATAGCGGAGACAATTTGAAGTGACAGATGTGGCTTATAGGGGAGCTTGGTGTTGGCAGATTGTTACCCCACCGAGGATGAAGGCACTCCTTTAGAGAGTTTGCCAAAATGCTGTTTCTACCAAGCATTAGTTGCATCGCTGAGGGTTAGTGGCTAACAACTACATCTTGTGAGGTTGTGATGCGGTGGAGGACTTGGCTCATATCATTTTAGATTGCCGAGTGAGCAAGGAGACGAGAAGAGAGTTAGAGAAAAAGTATTCCTTATTTTCACTAACATCTTCCTTGCGGGTGCAGCTATAAATCTTAGCAACTAAGGCAAAGAGGAACAAGAAGGATAGGCGCCTCATCCTTGAAGCGGCTATTAATTATTATTGTTGGAGGGCTAGAAATATCAAGGTTCATGACAACTCAACATCACCACCAAAGACCATTGCCTTGACTATCTCCAACCTAATTGAAGTTGATCTCAATTTATCCAGGAGCAACTGGAATCCTAGAGCCCCTATAGGACTCCATATCCAAACACCTAATCATTGATCCCCATCCTAGATGGATAAAGATTAACTTTGATAGTTCTCTTCAAGGCAATGGGATTGTAGAAGCTAGTTTTCTAATCAAAGACCATGAGGGTAGTGTCATATATGCAGAGGTAAAGAATGCTCACTTACTTGATTGTTATGATAAAGAAACATGCAGCAATAAAGCTTGGAAGCTGCCCTGAAAGTCATCGAACAATCCTCTCCCATTTGGCTTGAGAGGCATACCTTAGAAACCCTACAAGTGGTAGAAATGAAGTCAAGACAAAACTCATCTAGGCTGGAATATCTCAAGTTGTTGAACATTATAATATACCCAGTCCTGCAAAAGCCTTCGGGACCGTTGAGGGTGTTAGAAGCTCTGAATTACTAATAGCTCGATTGATATCCTGTATCCGTCTTTATCGTATGACTCACATTAACAGAATTACTAATAGAGCTGCCGACTATTAGGGCTTTGTTGCTATTGTTGCTGTTTTTGTTTATATGCACTTTGGTAACTGTCTGCATAATGGTTAAGGTAGCACCTGAAGCAGGGGAAAAGGACAATGCAGTGGCAGGTTATTGTACTCCTCCTAAAGCAATAATAGTGTTGTTCTGTGAAATGAGTTTGAAATTTAAAATGTAGAAGCAGCAATAATGTCGTGGAGTGTGGAAGAATAGAACAATGAAACAAACAAAAAAGTCATAATCCTGTAATCACTAACAGCTTTGAACACATGTTCATATCTGTTAAAAAAAATTATTGGGTACTCACAAGGTAACAACTCAGCTATTCACCAGCCTATCAAAGCGCGCCACACATGTGCGGGACCTGCAGTGCGCTTTTTTTTTGTTTAGTATGAATATTTTTGTGCTTAATATGGATAATTTTTTATTTAGCATAAACTTATTATGCAAAATAATACTTATATCAAACAAAAAATATCCCTACTAAGTACAAAAATATTCATACTAAGCATTATACTAAACAGAAAAAAGCAGTGTCTCGCACATTTGTGTAGCGAGCTTTGATAAGCTAGTGAATACTAAATTGCAACCTTGTGAGAATCCAATAATTTTTCCTGTTAAACAGCAGAAAACTGGAGGTAGATAACATTCATATTCATATATTTACAAATATGTTCCTTGACTTTCAGGAGCAGGTTCCTTGAAAATTCCAGTAATGAACCTTAGTTTTAAGGCAATACTGGCCTCTTTAACCTAGGTCCTACAAATTAGAAACAACCAAGCAGAACAAACATTGATCACTCCTAAAAGGTCGATGAAATACCAACAGAAAAAAGTGCTGCTGCAAAATGAAGATTATTAAAACTAGAACTTCATGGTGATGAAATCTAATGTTAAAAAGAACAATGATTTGGAGACTGAAACATACCTACATCGTACTTTTTGCTGTTAATGTCTATACCAATAATTCTAGATGCTCCTGCTGTTTTGGCGCCTTCTGCCACCTATTCAGTGGGAACTGTTAAGAAGATATGAACATCCACACACACTAATATATATATATATATATACAAATATACATACATACATACATACATACATACATACATACATGTATGCATGGATAAATCTATACGCCATATTTGACATTCATATACAAAGGAAGCTTACTGCAAGCCCAACGGTCCCAAGTCCAAAAATTGCAACAGTTGAACCTGGTTCAACCTTCGCTGTATTCCAAACTGCTCCAAGACCTATGCAAAATAGAATAGTTGAGAAATGATAGCAAAGGAGAGTAAAGTTTGAAGCATAATTAACACAATTTGAATAGAACCTCAAAACGCACTCAAAACTGAATTTTGGAGAACTGCCTATACACAAGAAGGGCGTATTTACTTATCTGTTCAAAATAGCTATCCATTCGACTTCCCTATTCTCTGTCGTAGCTGGATGCAGATTTTTTAAAAAGAAAAACATTTGATTTCTCTCACTGGAGAAGAAGAAGAGAAGAAGGGGGGCGGGGGGTGCGCAGGCGATTCCGCTAATGGAACTAAATTTTGAAGCATAATTAACACAATTTGAATAGAACCTCAAAACAAATTTTTGGAGAACTGCTATACAAAAAGGGCATATTTACTTATTTTCAAAAATTAGCTATCCATTCGATCGCCTATCTTGTCTAGCTGGATGCAGATTTTTTTAAAAGAAAACATTTGATTCTCTATTGGCAGAAGAAGGTGAGGGGATTCGCTAGCAGGACTAGGAAACCATAACTATTTTATATACTCTGTTTGATTTGGCGGTCAAAAAAGATAATTTAGAAAAATTTTTGTGAATTTTTAAATGTGTATTATTATATGAAAATAAAGTTAGTTATACTTAAAAAATTGTGTCTAGATGTAAAATGAAGTAAGTTGAATTTAATGTATAGAGTTTTATGTAGGAATGATATAAAAAATGAAATTTTACATTTTTTTTTAATAAATAAAGTTTGTTAGTCATAGCTTTTTTAGTCCATAAATTAAAAATTTTCTCCAAGCAAAAAGGCAATAAATCTCGTGGTCAAAACAAAGAGTATGCCACGTCTATTGCAACAGGGCCAACGCAGAGATCAGTGATTCATACATAGGGACTGCAGCTCCTTGCGTTTGGTTTGAATGCGCGACAAGATGAATGATAATGCGCAGTTTAGAGATCAGCAATGTTACACAAGCCTAGAATTATTCAAACAAAATTAATGCTAAATTATCAGAGAATAATTTGTTGTGATGATGAGAGAAATTAATTAAGCCCGCAAAAAACCATATTACTTTTAAAATTCTTAAAATAAATTAGATGCGAAGGTTAATGAGAATACGCATTCAGATTTGGGCGCAATCCGGTTTTCAATAATCAGAATCAGGGAACAGGATGAGGGTTCTCAAAATAATTTATCCCCAACAGGCAATTTAAATTCCA
>KZ451980.1:1377235-1409433 GCA_002786265.1 Apostasia shenzhenica
TTATTTTCAAAATAGCTATCCATTCGATCCCTATCTTGTCTAGCTGGATGCAGATTTTTTAAAAGAAACATTTGATTTCTCTATTGGAGAAGAAGGGGAGGGGGATTCGCAAGGACTAGGAAAACATAACTATTTTATATACTCTGTTTGATTGGCGTAAAAAAAGATAATTTAGAAAAATTTTGTGAATTTTTTAAATGTGTATTATTATATGAAATAAAGTTAGTTATATTAAAAAATTGTGTTAGATGTAAAATGAAGTAATTATTTA
The DNA here is from genome assembly GCA_002786265.1 of Apostasia shenzhenica. Taxonomy (NCBI): domain Eukaryota; kingdom Viridiplantae; phylum Streptophyta; class Magnoliopsida; order Asparagales; family Orchidaceae; genus Apostasia; species Apostasia shenzhenica. The sequence goes on from KZ451980.1 coordinate 1,377,507, forward strand.
ATGTTAGAGTTTATGTAGGATGATATAAAAAATAAATTTTAATTTTTTTTTAAATAAAATAAAGTTTTTAGTCATAGCTTTTTTAGTCATAATTAAAATTTTCTCCAACCAAAAGGGCAATAATCTCTGGTCAAACAAAGAGTATGCACGTTATTCAAAGGGCCAACCAGAGCTCAGTGATCATACATAGGGACTGCAAGCTCCTTGGTTGGTGATGCGGGACAGATGAATGATAATGCAGTTTAGAGATCAGCAATGTTACAAAGCAGATTATTCACAAAATAATGCTAAATATCAGAGAATAATTTTGTTTGATTGACTTTGAGAAATTAATTAAGCCCGCACAAAAACCATATTACCTATTTAAAAATCTTAAATAAATTAGATCGAAGGATAATGAGAAGATACCAATTCAGATATTAGGGCGCAATCCGGTTTTCAATAAATCACGAATCGGACAGGATTGCAGCGTTCTCAAAATATTTATTCTCCAACAAGCAATTTAAATTCACTCAAAATGCAAGGGTCACACAGATGGAATAAGTTTCGAGCAAACACTCCAACCAGGCGAGTAGAAAAAATCCAGATGTCGATCTTTACCAGATTAAAAGTTTTGTTTGAAATTCATCACCTGGTCAGCAAAATTCAGGCGACCACGATGTAATTTTTCCCCAAAATTTTATGGCGGCTCCGAGACTGTGCTCTGCGCATCGAACCGCTGGGCGTGCGCAGGGTGGGCCCGCGCCCGCAGCAAAGCGCGCGCGGAGCAAGGGACTGCTCCCCGCCGTGCCGCCAGAGCAGGGGCGGCGCGCAGATCCGCACGCGGCAAACAGGGGGCGCTGGGGAGCCACGGCAGGCAAAGGGGCCGGCGGCCGTTCAGCGCGCATGCGCGCGTCGCGCGATTCATGGGCGTCGGCGCTGCGCGGCGTCGCCGCGCATGGGGGTAGCGCTCGAGAGACTGCGTCAGGCGCCTGGAGGCGGTCGGACACGCCTGGGCCGCTGTGCTGCAGGCGGGCTGGGCGCTGGGCTTTCGACGGCGTCGGCGCTTGGGGCGCTGGTAGCAGCGGGCGTCGGCGCTGAGGCCCTGCGCGGGTAGTCGGCGCAGGCCAGTCTGACACGTCTGCACTGGGCACAAACGGCGGGTCGGCGGCGATGCGCCGCTTTCTGGTGCGCGCATCGTACAGGCACATGGCGTGGGCGCGCACTGCCTCGCTCGCACGGGTCGAGTGGAAACGGCTCGTCGAACGTTTTGGCGCCAGGGCACCGTCGCTACCGGGGTGACAGTGAGAATCTCCGCTTGATCACGTCGAAACTGAAGTCGTGAGCTAGATCTGCAGGAACGCAAACGAGCAGGCCAGGACAGTGAACGAGGAGAGGATGAGCTGATGTGAGGGGAATGGAATCGGAACCCTGGCGAAAGGAGCTAGCAGCGGCCGTGAAGAGTTTTTAGCAATTCTCACACCAAGGCCCAAGCCCTTCCCTATTATCCAGAGATATATCGATTCATTCCAAGATCAGAATAATCCCGAGGGAAACGACAAGCTCAAATTTATTCAGCATATCAAAAATAAAAGTAACAGGAGGCGTTAACTATAGACCTCCATACAGACTGCAACTTCAAAAAAAGAAAATTACAGTAATGTAATAAAATTTCTCACAACAAACGAGGAAATGACTAGAATAACATTGCTAAAATAATGATCACTGAAATAGAAACAACTAAATACAAAATAAAATGCGAGAAATTAAATCATCCCCAAAAATGGAATCTCCAATCAATCGAGAAATAAATAGGAGATTTACCAACTCTATCCGACGTCAAGCGATCCGCAGCATCCACTTATCCCAATCTGTCATAATAGCTCAATCAATCCAGATTGATAGCAGCATGGCTACGAATCTCGGCCAGTCGACGATAAATTCTGCCAGGAATGAATCGACGGTCGATCGTGGTGTCCCCACTAGTTGGACAACAGTTCTATCTATTATTGATGTTGTAGAATAAATGCGCTTTGAGTAGTTAAGCAATAATATGGCCTTGATTAGAAAGGGTTGATCCATATAGATGGCACCGCGAATCTTGTGCTAATGTAGACTAGACTAAACACATGTTAATCAGTTTGTTATTGCAAAGCAAATAAACCCTCTTTATTTGGAGTAAAATCTTGTTCGAAAGTTTGAATATCAGGTTGGTGATTCAATTCTGAGTCATCCCATTTTGATCAACATTGCCATAACAATAAGCCGTCCGACTTCTTCTTTTCCATTGCCTTTAGCTAGTCTCTTTGTTCAATAAAAGATCCTTGCAACAAGAGCAATCACTATAAAAAGAAGTGTAATGTCCAGAAAATGAAGGACCATTTCTAGTCTAGTTGAGACTTAGCTATTAGTGAATTCTTTTCTGAGTATTTAAAATAAAAAGTTCATTGTCCATTCTTTGTATCCAGCCGCAACTTCTAATATGACTACCTTGTTACAAATTCACTCCACTCACAAAAGCCATGACAAACTCGTGCACAGGTCTCCCTGTCACACGTGCAAGTCCCATGCTCGCGACAGTTTCTACGACCTAACCTACGCATAGAACCATCCCATAGACCGGCCAGACCTCCTTCACTTTGGGGAGATCTTGGATTAATCCTTCTTCCAATGAGTTCAAGCATTATTTAGGTCCTTTTTTTTTCAATTCTTATCAAAACAAGATCGGGTGTTACGTGGTACCAATGGATGTTGGTGGCGTAATCAAAATGTAACCATGTTCAATTGCTCAACCACTTGTGCATTTACGTATAAGGGTGATCGTATTATGATTTGTTAAACCCTTTGATTTTGATGATCACAATTAATTTAGTTATTATTTACTAATCCTCTTGTCAATGTATTAACAAGATTATATTATCTTTATTGATGGTTAAGCTTCAAATGAAGTCCAAGAAAAGCTGGACTACATTGAAATTTCTCTTTCACTTTCTTTTCTAAGACATTTATGTAAGCATATGCATATTTGCTAAGGTTTCTACTAGCGTTTTTCCCTTCTGGTTTTCTAAGTAAAAAATCCTTAGTTTTCATTGGTATATTTTAATTGTGTGCTAAGTTGAGATTTCAACTAATTAATTATTATAAGCAATTTAATTTGAGAGTGCAGCTCACCCATTCTATCACTTGTGTTTTAAGTGATTTGAATAGAGTTTATAGTTTAACTCCAAACTAATTGCCAACTATTAATTTGGATGGATATTAAGCTTAATTTTTGCTCTCTAGTTTCTACCGTTAAGTTGAAATTTTCAGCTTAAAATTTAAAAAAAAATACATTTTAGTTCTCTTCATTACCCAATGCCAAATGATATGAATTGTTTTCTTTTTTATGCAACTTGTCATCACCTAGAAGTTCTTGTCATCTTATTTTATTATTTTTGAAAACCCTAGTTGGCCACATCACCTTGTCTTGTCCATTGCTGCCACCATTGTGCTATGTCATAATATTAGTATACTATCCCAAGCAAGCATTTGAGATAAAAGAATAGTACACGAGGGCTTTTCATGAGCACTATTTTGTGGTGTGTGATGTTATTCCTTGTTTTTTGGCTCCATTACTGGCTGGACATTTTTTTGTGGCTTGATTTGCAATTCACTATGGCTCACATACCTTAGAAATATAATTCCTTAAAACCTGATGGCAAATATCTTTTTTTTTTTATGTTTTTCTTCCCACCTTGCTGCCTGTCCAACCGTTAGTTGCCTTATTACCGTTGGATAGCTTTGAGCTTGAACTTCTTTCCTCTCAGCCATATAAAACCTGTAGCATTTTTTATTGTGCAAGATTTTTTCTGGTTTTTGACTTGTTGCTGCTGCTGCACACACTTCCCCCCTCCAAGCTTTAAATGTTTACTTTCCTAAGTGATTACTCTTGCAAATACTCTAGGAGAACCAAAAGGAAAGAAATTTGTGGTTTTCTTCAAAGTGATAAGAAGCTCAATCTCTACTGTTTCTCTTCCCTAAAGCTTCTATTTTTCCTGCAACCAGCTTTTGAGATTCAGTTTGCCTTGGTTCGTTGAGTTTTCTGGTTCTATTTGCTGAAATCTTTTGAAACTTTTGGATATTAAACGAGTTTGTTTTTCTTGTAATAGTATTCATTGTGATATTCATCTTTTCACTCTGAAATTTCATATTGCTCACTGTTTTCATATATGTGATAGTTTTGGATTTAATCGAGTGTTCCCTTGGCAAGTTTGCATGTGCATAGAGTGCCTCATTATAATATTTTTAGATATTTGTGTTGTAACTTAAGCTAGCTAGTCTAGTAAAATCCATCTTCTCTCTCTTTCTCCCTAGTGAAGGTTTGGAGATTTGCTTGGCTTTGGTTCCTGCAAAAATTTATGGATATTGCGTAGGTTTGCTTGGCTTTAATTTTTGCAGAAAATCGAATATGATTGGATGATAAATTTGAAACGATGGCGCGATTGATGGTAGATTAGAGTGATTGGAGATTCCTGCTTGTTTTAGTTAGCTTATTTTGAGCACGGATTTTCAAATTTTGGTTTACTATTTATTAATATATGCCTTTATGGGACAACAGTATTTGCTATATTTTATTCTCCTTTATTTCTGCATTTAAATTTCACATTGCCGTGAGGTTTATATAAAGGGGCTCAAACTATTGTATTGAACTGATCCTAGAATGAAATAAAACTTTATGTATATTGTGTTTTAAATCCCAGTAGAAAGAAAAGTTGGTGCTTTAGATGAAAATCCAACCGTTTCCTTTTCTCCTCTCTGTGAGTGACTATTGATCTAGGTTCGAACAAGTTTGTGCACACTAGCCCGCCCATATCTTCAATCACTCACCTGCAATAAATTAGCTGCCCGATTTGCATCAAACGTCAGAGCCAGCAACCCTCCAGTCATGTTCCATTTAGTGGTAACCGACATGGGTTCCACTCTTACATAACCAGATCCACGCATGATTCCTGATATGATGTAGCAAATCTAGTAAAAGCGAACATGCAATCAGGCTGCCTCGCATGAATCCCAATCTTGCATGGCAAGACTAATATGAGGGCTGCCTTGCACATCTAACTCCCTTGTGGCTAAAATCATTCCTATAGGACACCCCCACAAGGCCAAACTCACACATGAGCTTCCCCGTCTTATATGCAGGTCCCATCCTCGTCCGGATGTTCCTACGACCCAACCTACACACAAAGCCTCATTCCACAGTAGGTCCTCCCCCAATGCTCTTGCAACTTTGCCGATCACACCACTTGCTTCCATCTGACACTCCTCTGCATTTTAGCGTCAAAGCATAAGTAACCTACATCGACATTCTACAAATGGACGGGAGGCCCTTTTGTCTACTCACCTCCACCAAAATTAGATTGCATATGCATATTGTCTTGCATTAGTTTCAAAAACTGTCAAGAAATAATTCAATTACAATTACTTCTAGCAATTTTTCGCACCTTACAAAGTCACTTCAAGGCCACATATAGAAACTTAAAGCATACTTGTACCTTATTCACTCACTATCTCATCACCAGAGATACAAGAAAAACAACATTAGACAAAAACATTATTCAAAATAGAAAAATATTCCAAATATATAGACTATCAGAGACCTTGCAAAATCAACTATTTCCCATTCACAAGGATCATATTAGGAGTGCATTGAAGATCTGATAATTTACCTTCAGATCATACAAGCTGCTTATGAAATATTTCAATGTGGGCATACTTGGCATTATCCTCTATATCAAAAGTAATGTAAAATAACAAAAACATGGTGACACTTTCCTAAAACTATGGCCTTGTTTGGCATGAGCTCAAAAAGGGCAAAAAAAATATCTTAATAATATTTTAAATTTATTATAAATTTTAATAATTTTATTTCACATCCAACACAAATTCCAACCTTAAAAATCAACTTTATTTCACATTCAACACAAATTCCAACCTTAAAATCAACTTTATTTCACATCCTACACACCTCCCAATATTAAAATAAATTTCTTTCCCATCAACTCTATAAAATAAATTATTTTCTCTTTCCTTACCCAAATTCATCCTCCAACCAAACAAGCCCTATAAGCATGGTTCTGGTATCATTTGCTATACATGTTAATAGGACTTTGCAAAATATAAAGCAAGCCAAACTAACAACATGCACAGGAAATGTGAAATTCCTAAACAGGCCACTATAACAGCATATCACAAAAAAAGGAAAGACAAAAAAAAACACCATATTGCATATAGACAAGACTATAAGTTGTCCCAAGGATACTCTACAAGCATGGCACAGAAAACAATGAACTCCTAAGAGTCTAAGACAAAGGCCTAACAAAAACTCAAATGTCAAATCAAAAGATATACAACATTTATATGAGTTGAAGGGTACTAAAAGAAACTGTATACCATAAACAAACCTGTAGGAACTCCACATCCCAGAAGGCAGACCTTCTCCAAAGGGGCAACTGGATCAATTTTTGCAACACTAACATCATGCACAACTGTATATTGACTGAATGTAGATGTTCCCATGAAGTGATAGATAGGTTTCCCATTTACTGAGAATCTACTCTTGCGGTCATTAATCATAACACCAACACCAGTAGCAATCCGAACCTTGCCACAAAGGTTCGTCTTACCTGATTTGCAGAACTTACATTCTCTACATTCTGCTTGGTAACAAGGTATAACATGATCTCCTGGTTGGACCTCTGTCACCCCCTCACCAACGCTCTCAACAATCCTGTCCAAATATACCGCTCAATATTCCACAACTTGAAGAATACTAAACATACTTGACAATCACAAAACATAAAGAGATTATCAGGGACTGTAATCAACCTTACCCTGCGGCTTCATGCCCAAGAATACATGGAAAGAGACCCTCAGGATCCTATTGGCAAGATGGATAGGGGAATTAGAACAATATACAGAATAAGACAAATGGGAAGTGAAGATAAATAAAAAGTAGAAAAGGTATATCTTAGGCATGATGGGGGAGCACAGGTCAAATGAGTGTCAAATAGGTACAGTAGTCTCATCTTGCTGTAAGAATACACATCATTTTACATAAGACAAAAAAAGGGTGCATTTACATGCACAGTGAGCAATATTACATACTAGGCACTACGTTGACTAGTTGTGAAGCACACACCTAAAAACATGACTAATACACCAATAAAGCCTGCATTAAATGTCATTTGAACCCATAAATTATGAATATGAACCCATAAATTATGAATAAATATGGTTGATGTAGGAATAGAAAGTGATGATATATGAATTTTAAATTAGTAAACGTTAATTGACAACCACAATAAAATACAATTATTTTTAAAATATAATTATATGATAAATAAAAAAAATTTAATCTTGCAAATTAAACAGATTAAAATAAAATTAAACAATGCATAAGTCAATTTGATTATGGTATTTGATTAAATTCCATAAGTCAGATATAAAGTATCAAGGATTTTATCAAATTTAGCAAAAAGATTCCAACAAAAAGTCTCTTAAACTGAACTTGATCTCACTTTAGAGCAGAACAAATAATAACTTCGAGCAAATAATATCTATTAGAATCGAATAATCATGAAGTAAATGGGTTGGATAAGAAATTATACCTCAATTAGAATGATTGTGTAAGTCAATCTAACAAGATGAGTTAGACTAGCCCAAATCAATCAACCCAAGTAAACTAGCTTGTCACTCAAGGCTCTGTTTAGTTGGAGGCTATTTTGGTCATGATCATAACTAAAATGGCCTCTAACGATTTTATTTAAAAAAAAAATTATTTTTTATCCACAATACATAAATTTTAATATAAAATATTTACTTTTCATTGCATTCTACACAATTTTTAACACATTATACTTAATTTTTTAATTTTATTTTTATTTTTAAATAAAATTATTGGACGCCATTTTGGTCTTGGCCTGACCACTAACCAAACAGAGCTTTGAGGTCACTATAAGCTCAATCTAAACAATATGGCTAATCTGGATAACATAAATCTCCATGGGACTTAAATCAGAAACAAGTTGGGACCCAATCAAAAATAGACGTTAGGTTCGAGTGCAGGTTGGGTGCATGGGGATGGGGGAGATATGAACCCTAGTGGCTTCGAGACAAGTAGTGTGGGCGATAAAGATGAGGCACAGACAACAATGCACTTGTGCAATGCACTATGCAGATTGACACAGGTAGAGCATAGGACTAAGTCATTGATGTAGGAAGGGGTCACTAATGCGATCCTTAAGAACTATTAGGTCGGAAAAAAATAGAATGTAAGCATTTTGTGTTTCTTTTTTTAAAATACATATATGATGTAAAATAAACTTAAGTTATACTAAAAATTGTGTTTCTCTAAAAAAACATTTGTGATGGCTATGAAATGAAGTTAATTGATTTATTTTAAATTATATTAAATATGGAATGAATTGATCGTTTAATGTTGAAATTTGTATAGGATGAGATATAAAATAATTTAGGGTAATTCCACTAAGGTCCCTGAGGTTTACTCGACTTGCCACGCAGATTCACTTTTTTGAAAACAAGCCAGACAGGTCCAAAAACTTACTGTATAGGTCATTGTGGTCTTTAGTATTTATAAAAAACTTCCAATAAGATCCAATTAAACATCTTCCATTAAACATTCCATTAAATCATTGACTGTCAAAATTTTAATTAAAAAGTCATAAATTTTTTTAATGTGAAATTACAATTGTACCCCAAGTCTTTATTTTATATTAAACACCGACGATCGACAGCGCGCTGCCGCGGCGTCCTCGCACGCGTTGCCGCAGCGCGCCGCCTCGCACTCAGATGCCCTGCACCAGCGTTCCCGCGCAGGCAACCGTGTGCCCCACCGCTTGCGCCGACGTCCGCGCGCGGCCCCTGGCATTGGCAACGCGATGGAGACCCACTCGCCGGCGCCCTGCGCGTGGGGCCACGAGCTGCGGCGACCCGCATGCGGATGCTAGTGCGTGTGGCGGCAGCGAGCTACTGACCGCCTGCGCGCGGATGTCGGCGGCCGACGTCCGCGCATTGCTGGCCGCTAAAATGCGGACGCTGGCGCGGCAAGCAGCACGCAGACGCGAGCGATCGAAGATGCTTGGAAGGATAAAAAAAGTATTTTTGTAATTTTAACAGCGTTCAACGGATACCGTTACAGAAAGACCATAATGACCTATACAGTAAGTTTTGAGGACCTATCTGGCATATTTTCAAAATTGTAGACCAGCGAGGCAAGTTGAGTAAACCTCAAGGGCCTAAATGGAATTACCCCAAATAATTTTTAAATCTTTTTAAATAAATTAAAGATTTTTATCATAACTAAAAAACTGTTTGCCAAACAGAGGTTAAGCTATTGAAATAAGGGTCAGGGGAAAGGTTGGGTTTTATTTAGGAATTTAACTGGTAAAAAAATGTAAAGTATTCAAAGTTGGGCTATAAGATGAGATTCTAAAATTTACCATTATATTTTTATTCCAACTCTTCAGAGAACCTTAAGGCAAGCAAAAAGTTATTTTTATTCCAACTCAATCACAAAGTAATCCTATTTTTCTCAAACCACCCTAAATGACCTAAACCAAGTCCACATTGATAAAATCTAGAGACCTTGTTTGGCCCAAGGACCAAAATGGTACTAATTTAAAAAATAATAATAATAATAAATAAATTTTTTTAATCATTCTACACAAATTCTAATATGAAAAAATATTATTTTACTTCACATATTCAATAATATTTAATAAAAATATCAAATTTATTTCACATCCTACACCAAAATACTCGAATCGACCAAACACCTAGCAGCCAACCACCTCATCCAATTCATCCAAGCCCTCTGTCTCATCAACAAGGCTTGATCCAAAAACCCAAAAGTCTCCAAATCACTCAACCTTGATTTAGCCCTCCAAGTTGATCAATATGAAGGATCAGCTACAAGTCAAATATGTCTTCCCAAGTCTATAAATACTAAGAGTAAGGGATTTTGAGTGCATTTTCATGTGATTTCTTGAAATATCCAAAGGAGCTTCTACAGCCGGACGAGAGGGACTTCACCAGAACAACATCAAGGCGGAAGGGATTTGATTGATATTCCTACAGGTTGACGGGAATTTGAGGGGTTCGAGTTGCAAGATTTAAGTCCCTAAGCACCTATTGGTTCATCTTCCCTATTTCTTTTATTATTATATCATATCATATTATCATAGCTGTTTGTATTTTGTCTGCTCATTTTTCATCTATTTTTTTTTTCATAAGATATTTCATCTAATCTTGATATATACATATAATTTTCTTTTGCTTCCGATCTATTGGAATTGTTTCTTTATTCGTGTTGTCTATTACATATGTCACAGATCATCTTATTGATAAGTTATGAGTCTACTTATCACGATTAAAGAAACCGTTATTCTATTAGCTAAAATTTCTTGTTAAAACTAGTTCTAATTAAATTTCTTTCATTACTTTTGTTTCTTTGTGTAATACAGCTTTGATAAGATCAAATCATTTATTTTAGCTAATATTTTGCATATTTTTTGTGAAAATCACATCTTGCGCATTTAGTTTAGTTTCCACATCTTATAATTACATTCTTTCCATAACATACGTACATCCAATGATTCAAAAACTCCTTTTAAGAGCTAGGACAAGGGTCAAGGAGGGGAGTACAATTCCCGTCACTAGCAATTGTGGGTCGAGAGCACCTTAATACCAACAAAGTCGGGCCCCTTTGCCAGCACCCCGAAAGGGGGTATGGCACCCTTAGTTGAATAGAACCCTAGCCAGCCGACCCCATCAATCACGAGTAATTGTGAGACGAGAGCATCTCAATGCCAACAAAGTAGGGTTGTGTTCCTTTGCCCCTTATAGGTGAGACCTCGTAGCTGGAAAATTAGGGCCAACAACTCCACATCACCGGCAAAAAGGGACTTTGTCCTCATCACTAATGCTAGAGGAAATTGACCTTCAGCTGCCCCCGCCCCCTGCTCTCTCTTTTACTTCGCTATTAAAACTAGTGAGATTGTCATGTTTTTTGATAATAGTTTAAACGGCCAATTCTGTTTAAACAGTCTGGCGATTCCAATAAAACTTATCCAAGGCGCTCTGTAATATTTACGTATTTAAGGTGGATGTAATATTTATTCGAATAGGATTTTACACTGGAATAGTCGGTCATGTATGCAAATTCCCCCAAAGACATAAACAACCAGAAGCCAGAGTTAAATAATTTATCTTATTCATAAAAGTTCCAGAGGACAATTTTAACATCTTAGGGCAGGCGGAGTTAATAAAAAACACAAAAATCCCATATAGCGTTCATATTCAATAAGTAAAAATGTGCAAATTTATGAAATAGACAGATCAACTCGTTGGAAAAAAAGACCAGCTACCGAGAAATCCCATCTCTAAAGAAGAAGTTAAATAGAAAAATAAAAACTGGATACACATCAAGGAAGCATTAACTGAGAAAATATGGATCTAAGATTTCACAATGTGAAAATAAAAGTCTAGGATTTGTAGAAAATCAAAGACGGAACCTTGCCGCTCCAGGTGTAACCGTCAGTATGGCAGAGAGCGCTGTAAAGGATTTTAATCCTGACCTCCCCAGCCTGAGGCGGTGCAACCTGCACATCCTCTATAACCAGAGGCTTCTTCGGCTCCCAGGCGACGGCCGCTATCGTCAAAGAAGTATGAACACCGCTATAAAGGAAAGAAAATAACAAAGGAACCAGAGATCTCTGTACCTTTGCAGGTGATGACCTGTCCCTGAGTCGCCATGAAGAAGAAGAAGAAGAAGAAGAAAGGAAAGTGAAAAAGACCGAGAAACTCGAGCTCCTCTCAGCGCCACACACCGCGAATCCTCATGACCGATTAAGCCGGTGAGCCAAACTATACGAGATAGGTGCAATGGCAACTAGGGCAAAAATGGCAATTCTCTCCAAAACCCGACATAATATACCAGTGAAAAAATAATAAAAACTTTAAAACATCGATTAATACAAAATTACAAATGTGAAGCTAAAGTTGGGGTCTCTTTGAGTTTCGGTTTTGATCTTAAGGACCGAGATGTAATTTATCCTTATCCTTAAAATTTCAAAATTAGTCCATTAATTCTCGCAATGGCTAATAAAAAAAAAGCTAATACTCCCACTGATTAAAGTAATTTTAAAATAAAATTTCCCAAATTAGAAATTAAAATGTATAACAGTGAATTAAAAATAGTAACATTTTTCTGTTAAAAAAAATGTGTCCTGCAGGTTCTTACTTTCTTCTTAAAAAAATATATAAGTTATATATTTAATTTTTTATTTTTATAAATATATATCAATTTTTATATATAAATATTTTATTTTTTTATAAATTTTAAATTTTAAATTTTTATTTTTAAAATATTAATTTAAACTTAATTATAAATTTTTATTTGTATTATAATAATTAATTTTTAAATTTATTTATTTTAATATATAATTTAATATATAAATATATTTTATTTATATTTATTTAAATGTACGTTCAGTATAAATAATTTAATTAAATATAAAACAAAAATATTAAATTTCATTAGTCCATACGGTTCATTGTCTTAAGGTTATATAACATAAATGATTAGATTTATTTAAAAGTAAACTTTTTATGCATTATTATTATTATAATAGAAGAAAAAATTAAAAAAATAATAGATTTCAATACATAAATTTATTTACTTCAATAACAATATTAATAGCTATCATAAATCATTCATTTCCTCTTAATCTACGATAAAAGAATATGGCCAATAATTTTTGGAGTTGTTTCCCAAAAATTCTCTTAATATCTGACTTAGCTACTCTCATATAACTATTTGGTTATATGCTGTGGCCACTTTCGTATATTTGTCGAAGATTTTACGTAATTTTTTTTGAAAATATTTGACTTTTAAAGCAAAATTTTCCGCTTAGGTCTAACATTTTTTAGGATGTAAGATTTCAAATCTCTTGCTAATAGTCAAAGATTTCTATTATGTTTTCTCTTTCACAAAATTTCAAACCACATGTTCAACTTATAGTTTTATCATCAAATTTTAAATATCTCGATTTCACTTTCTTTGTTGAAGACATTATTCTTCGATAAGCTTTCTCAACTGAATATTAAACTATTAGTTTCTTCGATTCTTTATTGAATTTTTTATTAATTGTGAAATTATGGGACTAAATTATAATTATCATTGTGAGACTAAATTTAAAATTTCAGATAATATGGCTCAAGTACATCCTTTTTGGTGGAAAATTAAATAAATTTATTTTTAGCAAAGGTAAAAACAAAAAGTTTTAATTTCAATAATTTAATACCATCTTTAATATGGTATATAAAATAATTACAAGACTACTTATTTAATTAGATTAAAATTAACTAAATTATTAATTATAACAAGATATATTATATTACATATAAAATTTAATATTTAAAATTAATTATATTTTGTATTGTTCAAATAATTTAAAATAAAAAATAATTTTATTCATATTAGTTTTATTAAAATTAAATTTAAGTCAAATTTGAGAAATCTGAGGCAAGGTAAAATGCAGAGCAAATTTACAGCCTTGAAAATAAATAAAAGCAACTTTACAGGAAAGTAAATACAAGTAAGATACCCAAGCACAGGTCCACTGATCGTTTCTTTTCAGGCAAAGTTTGGATCTCTTCATAAGTAAAACTAATTCAGGTATTTAAATATAAAAGAGTCACTGACACAGGTCCTTTCTCTTCGCACTAAGTTTGGATCTCTACGTAAATAAAACTATTTCGGGTATTTAAATACAAAAGGACGGACGTAACCCTATTCTCGAAATTTCCACCTCTCAACCATCCGCCGCCTCCCCTGATCTTCCGACCGACACCGCCCCCATCTCCTCCACCTCGGCAACGGCCCCCATCTCATCACGCAGCGGCTTCCTCCCTCAATATTTCCCTTATCCTCTTCATCCGTCTCCCCGAAGAATCAAGGCTACAGCCTGTTACTCTTTCGCCTGCTTCTGCTCGACGTCCCTACTGATGATCCTGCTGTCACTGGCCGTCATCGTTGTGCCGGTCTCGGCCTCATCGAGCTTAAGCAAGAGTCCCCAAGGACGGGATCGATTCCTTGCATCCTACCAATAGAAGCTTGGAAAAGCCTTTTTCGTCGACGCGCCGCATCTGTGCCTCGGAGATGAAGGGTTTAGAACCATGAGGCAGTATGTAAGATCTGAGAAGCGGCGTGTCATTTGGAAAATCGGTGAGGTAGGCGAGGGACTGGCCTCGGCAGAGGCGGCAGCGGAGATTGGTTCGAGGGTGTTTCCCCTGCCGGCTCCGCCGGCGGCTACTATGCCGTCGGTTGCGAGGAAGTCTTCGACGAGGGTCTTCGTGCCCAAGGGCTCTGTTACTAAGAAGCCTGGGATTGGGAATTCTTCTACAAGAGTCCTTCGATCAGGGAAGCGCTTGGCTGTCTCCGAGCATGTGGAGAAGACCGGAGATCGTGACTTTTTCGGATCGCCTGATATTCGGTTGTGGGAAAGGAATGGGCAAAATGAGAATGGCCTGAGCGAGCAAATTTTGCCTGAGTGCGATGCAATTGAAAAGTCTGCGACGCCGTTGCAGGGACCAGGTAAGATGTTTGAGATTGTTTACTGCCGAAAGCGCCGGAGAATTCCATCAGTCGGTTGCGTTAGCTTGGACACATCTTCCTCCAACAAAGATCGGATGTTTGGCATTGTTTTTTCACGGAAGCATAACAAAAAGAAGCCGGATTTGAATGTTGATGAGCTTGACGGATGTGAAGAATTCTTGGTACGAGATGGAGTAAGACAAGTCTGTTTACAAATTACGGAGTCGACGAGGAGTTTATTTAAGGCAGCAGGCAATACTAGAAGCGAGCTTTGTTGCAATACTAGTGATCAGCCAGTGATACTTGTGCTTATAGAAGCTTCGAGCAACAGCACATTTTGGTTTGGGAATTTTCTAATTTCTTTAGTTCTCCGGATGAGGAATGGCAGAATGAGGCTGCGCAGTCTCGTTGCAGTTCTGTTATCTGGTCCAGTTAGCACTGTTCTTCCTCGGCATGGCATCCATTTCTTGCCTCTTACCCATAGGAACCGCGTAAGTTTTCTGCATCTCCTTTCCATCTGTTTGAAGTTCAGTGTGATACTCATACCCCCCTTTTCTTTATTTCAGAAATTCCTTCATGGTAGTTCCGTTTCTAATCTCGGGGCTTGCAAAATTGACGGCTCAAGAGAGTCTCTTCCACTTTTATCTGTAAATTTCAGTGCACTTCCCTCCTATTTTCAGGGTTTGCACCTTGTCGCTCTTCTTGGTTCCCAGTATCTTCCTTCTGCCCTTAGAAGAACATATCTTCCTTTTCGGTGTGGAGATGATCAGTGCCATGTTCCAATGGATACAGATTTTTCTGGAACTTTGATGTTGGCTTCAGTAAATCCTAATATGAGGACTGATAGATCACTTTCAGTGGTTGAAGCATCTGCACTAACCGCACGAAGTGCTGGCATATTATTGCATGGTTCCAGGCCAAGGAAACTTCAAAAGCGGAGGAGTTTCTTCAGAGATTCAAGGAGAACATTACGATCCACAAGGAATAATCGCGGCATCATTTCTCTGGGGTCTGTTCATGGGAAAAATGTTGCAACTTTTCTTGATGACCCTGGTCAAATGTCACCTTCTCGAGGTACCCTTTCAAAGCTTAAGAGGGTGAGTAGAAAGAGCTATGGCGAGCAGATGAAGGAAATGAAATCTATATTATCTGAAATTAGGCAGAATGTTGACGCAATTCACTGCAATGCGAATATATTGGTAACCAAGGGTGATAGGTGTTGGAGAGAGGAAGGAGCTCAAGTCATGCTGGAAATGTCGAGTTCAGGGGATTGGTGTTTAGCAGTGAAGATTAGTGGCATTTTGAAGTACCTTCACAAGCCTCAGGATGTGAAATGTTCTTTTAATCGTTTAAATCAAGCACATATGTGGGTATGTGAGGATGGTTGGAGGCTTGAATTCTGTGAAAAGTGGGATTGGCTTTCTTTCAAGGAGCTGATTGCAGAATGTCTTCAACGCAATATTCACCCTAAAGAGGATAATTCTGTAAGAATAATACCAGTGCCTGTTTTCCACGTTGTTCCCGATTATGAGGATGACACAATAGTTACTTTTGAGCGCCCTGAACAGTATATTCGCATGAAGCATGATGATGAAATTTTACGGGCTATGGTGAGCGATGTTCCTCATTATGATATGGATTCTGAAGATGAGGAGTGGTTGAACAGGCAGAATTCTGGCTTCTTAAATCTAGATAGTGGTGCACAATCTTATGTATCAGGAGATTCCTTTGAAAGGATGATATTTGCATTTGAAAGGGATGCATATTACACGCCTTCTAAAGTATTATTATTGGAAAACGAGCTCAATGGTTTTGAAGAACTAGGGAGCAAAGACAGACTGGCGATTGTGTATGATTACTGGTTAAAGAAAAGGAAGCAAAAACAGGCTCCTTTGGTGAGGGTGTTCCAGGTAATAATGTCTTTGAATATTGTTATTCTTGTTCAACATGATTGTACCATCTGGTGGCTAAAAAAAGGGCCATTTTTTCTATCATTTGGGAATCCTAGATCTTTTAAGGGGAATCATTAAGGCACTCATATTGTTTATACATGACTAAATATATGCTCACTGTTCAGATTGATATAGTTGCAAGTGTATGGTTTTTCAAATATCATGAGCACCATTATAACGAAGAATTATGTTTTAATCTGCTCAGATTCATTAGCATGATTTTTCATCCGATTAATTTGCAATTAAGCTGATATTTTGTTATGTTAGCAAATTAACTTATTGCTTGGAGCGCTTGTGTTTTGAACTTTTATAATAATATTGTTCACAACTATATTTCTTCAGCTTGCTTGCGCTAGTGTTTTAGGATATGTAAATGAAACAAATTTCTGTTTAGTATTGATTCTCTATCATGTTGCTTTAAATAAAAAGTAATGGAGAAGAGAAATCCATATTGCACACCCCAACTACTTTAGATTTTAGGCTTTGTTGTTGTTGCTAATTAACCCATCTGAGGAATTTGTTGTGGTCTTTTTGCTCTACTTTGTTATCTGTGCACTGCTAGAATTTTCTTAGGGGGCGTTTGGTTTAGTGTTATCTCAATGTTATGTTATGTTATCTTTAAAAAGTAATTGTTTGGTTTAATGACATCTTTAAATAACATTATAATTAATTACAAAAATGCCATTACATGGTGGCATCTAGATGTCACGCCAAATCGGGCGACATCTCAAGATAACACTATCAATTTGTCATTATAATGTCAATAACTTCTAATTAAATAAAAATAATTTGGATAACATTAATATTTTCTAATATCATAACATTAAACCAAACAAATGTCCATTGATGAATAACAATGACATTTAGATAATATGATATCTAAATAACATTGACATTGAGATAACACTGAACCAAACGCCCCCTTAGTTTTCTCTACAATTACAGATAGGAGTTTAACTCCATCTTAGACAGGTCTTATACAGTTTGTTGTGCAGCAAGCTTTTAGGCCTAATACTAACCCTAGAGATGTTTTATCTGTTAGGGTTTATCTGTGAGGAAACCACAACTGTTGCAAAAATCAGTTCTTCGAAAGAGGAGATCATTTAAGAGACAGCGCAGCCAAGTGTTGAGAGGAAACCCGTCGTGTGAGTTTTGATTTGATTTGTTATACAATTTGTTTTGTATTGCAGTATGTGTATTGAAGAAAATTTGATTTGTTTGTGATTTCAATGGTTTATGTGCAGCCAAGGCTGCTGAAGTGGCCAGATCAGAGGCCAAGATCAAAGTCCATGAGGCGCAGGATGCATGGCGCAGAGCAGTAGACGTTGCAATTCCTTTGCGCTGGAGGGCGCAGCTCCTCATGGGGAATGCTGATCTTGCCGCTTACAGATCTGCCATGGCTCTCAGAATTGCTGAAGCAATTAAAGCTGCTTCAGAAGAGAGTGATGCATCTTCCATTCTTGACTGCTTTCTGGAGCTTTGAGATTGATAGCTCTTATCAAAAGGAAGGTGGTAGATGGAGCTGAGTCAGGGGAGGATAATGGATCTGTAATTTTGTATAAAAGGATTATAGTTGGTAGATTTTGTATGTTATTATGATGATGCTGCATTGCATTTGTACAACAATACTATTTTTAGGGAATTTGAAGAGAAGGAAAAAAAAAAAATACAAGATGGTTCCAAGGATCTGATTTTGCTTCAGTTTCTTTGCTCTATTTCTGTTTTTTTTTTTTTTTTTTAATGTTTCATACATTTCTCTGCTGTGGTTTTTCAATACTTCAGTGCTCTTTGCTTACTAATTTTAATCTGAGTTAAAATATTATAGGACAGATCATAGTTTCATACACAAAACTCTAATATTAAATTAATATTTTTTTAAATTTTAATACTAAGGGGGCGTTTGGTTCAGTGTTATTTCAATATCAATGTTATTTAGATGTCATGTTATCTAAATGTTATTGTTATTCATCAATGGACATTTGTTTGGTTCAATGTTATGATATTAGAAAATATAAATGCTATCCAAATAATTTTTGTTTAGTTGGAAGTTATTGACATTATAATGACAAATTGATGGTGTTATTTTGAGATGTCGCCCGATTTGGGGTGACATCTAGATGTCAGCATGTAATGACATTTTTGTAATTAATTATAATGTTATTTAAAGATGACATTAAACCAAACAATTATTTTTTAAAGATAACATAACATAACATTGAGATAACACTAAACCAAACGCCCCCTAAAATTAATATTATTTGCATTCAAAAATATTTAAAATAATTTTTTATTGGGATTTTTACCCGTATGACACAAAAAACTTCAATATTTACTTATTAGACACCCTAAAGTTAAATATTACATGACACACACTTATTTACTTTAATTTTACAACTAACACACCCTAGTTAAAAAATCCTTACATTTTATTTAAGTAAATCATACTTGATCATAGGAAAAAAAATCTAATCCTATTTGTAACTTAAATTAAATCTAATCGTTAAGATGAGCATCTAACGATTAGATTTAAAATATTCTACATAAATAATAGATTTAAATAGTTTTTAACATATAATATTTAAGTTAAGATGCACCGAGAGTTAAATTTTATTCCTATGAACTTTATTTAAGTTAAAACATAACTCAAGTATGATTTACTTAAATAAAATATAAGAATTTTTTAACTAGGGTGTGGTGGTTGTAAAATTTAATTAAAATAAGTGTGTGTCATGTAATATTTAACTTTAGGGTGTTTAATAAGTAAATATTTAAGTTTTTTGTGTCATACGAGTAAGAATCTCATTTTTATTTCATATTTTATATATATTTTAAAATAAAATTAAAATAATCTTACAAACCAATAATCTCTATTGTCTAATGTTATTGGCAGCAAGAACTCATTTTGATCTGAACAAGCGGATTGGTTTCTTGTCGCTTTTCGTTCAATAAATAGCAAATTTATAATACTTTTATTAATCGTTACACCACATTATAAAAAAGAATAATAAATAATAAAATTTTATCACATTTTTATATAATTTTTAATATAATAAAAAATTATTTAATTTTATATATTATACATTTTAATATAATAATTTTATTTTAAAAGAACAAATGCACCGTAGATTCAATTTAAGATTGTTAATGATTTGATCTTGAATTGATTTAATATTTACTCAAAATTGAATTAAAAGTTATTGATTTGATCTCAATTAAATCAAATATATGGACTAGGCGAATTCAATCTAATTTCAATACGAACTAGGCTGGCTCATTAGTTATCGCTCATCAATTCAAATTTCAATTATTATTATTTTCAATGAAAATCTTAAGTATTATTGTATTTAGGGCAAATTTCACCCAGGTCCTTGAATTTAAGAGTTATTATTACGTAGGTTCACGTTTTTTAAATTATCATCGAGGTCCTTAGATTTTCAAAAATTATCATCTGGGTCATTTTTTTATTTTTTTTATTATTAAAAAATATACAAAATTACCATCATACCCTTACCCTCCGTCTCTCCACCAGATCCGGCAGTCGCGCCGCCTCCGGCGTCATCGCATGACCGCACAACACAGCCGGCGGCGCGAGGCCGCCGCACGACACCGGGCGGCACGGCAGTCGGATCCTGTGGAGAGAGGGAGGGTAAGGGTATAATGGTAATTTTGTATTTTTTTTAATAATAAAAAAATAAAAAAAGGACCCAGATGATATTTTGAAAGATTAGGGACCCCGATGATATAATTTTAAAAACGTAGACCTGCGTGATAATAACCCTTAAACTCAAGAACCTCGGTGAAATTTGCCCTTGTATTTATTCATTCAATCACTTTAAATCTTACCCTTCTATCTAATCAAATGATCACAAATAAAAAAAATTTAATTTGAAGGTTTGTACAATGATCAGAAGGAAATTTTAAGGCAATTTTAAAGCTAACATAATGTGCAAATTTTTATACATATTATAAAAAATATTTTTTTGCAATTATTGTTATTATTTTTTAACTGATTCAATCTCAAGGCTTGATCTAAATTTTTGCCTGCACCAAATTAAATTGATCAACTGTTCAAAAAATTAAATTAAATTGATCAAAATATTGAGAGTAACGGCAGTCAGCTAACTCCTATTCAATTTTCTAACTTCCATCCTTGAGTGAAATTTATATTCCCAATTCAAATATAATTTTTTTATTAAAAGTAAAATATCAAATTATACTTTTCTTGAATTAAAAATAGGAGTAATTCTAATTAGGCCCCTGACGTTTTTCGTTAAAAAATCTGTTAAATTAAAATTTTAATTAAAAAATCATAAAATTTTTTAATGTGAAATTACAATTATACCCCTAGTCCTCGGTGCTGCGGGCAGCTAGATATCGGAAACATAAAGGGGAGAAAAAGGGTATTTTTTGTAATTTTAACAGTATTGATACCGTCACAGAAGGAACACAATGACCTATATAGTAAGTTTTGGATACCTGTTTGCATGTTTTTTAAAATTATGAATCTGCGTGGTAAGTCGAGTAGATTTTAGGGGCCTAAGTGAAATTACCTCTTAAAAATAATCAGTTCTTAAATAAATAATAATAATAATACAATTTGCAGTGACTTTATAGGCATGCGAGCCTGGGCTTGTTATAGTGAAGCATCGTTTAATTCTCAGGTATAGAAAACAGTTAAAAACGTGGTTTTAATTTGATAAAAAAAAGCGTGGTTTTAATTTTATTATTTTTTAAAAAGCCTTTTATTTTAAGTAAAAAAAGTCTTATTTGATATTGGTATGAATTCCGTATTAAGTTAGTTAATTGCTGAAATATTTTTATAATTAATTTTAATTATATTTTGGATCATATTTTATTTTAAAAAAATTTAAATATTCTTATTTTAAAAATTTTATAACAATAAAAGTTTTGAAATTATAATTATTATATAAAATCTCAAACTATATATTTTTATTAGCATCTAATTAAAAATATTTTATTATTTTATTTTTAAAATTTTAATTTTACTCTCATTCTCTTTTCTCCCTCTTCTCCTAACTCTCTTTCTCCCTTCTCATCGTCCCCATCTCTCTCGCTCTCTCTCATCCCCACCCTTCACATCGTCCTCCCCCTCTCTCTCCCCCTTACCGAAGTTCGCCAACTTCTTTCTCATAAGCTGTGTGAGTTGCATGACTCACATTGTTGATGCAAAAAATTACTTAGCTAAGATTTAATTTGTAAAAAGCTGAATGCAATCAAAGTAATTGGAGAAAAAAATTAGGGGGCGTTTGAATAGGGTGGGTTAGCTGGGTTAACTTAAGTTAACCCAGTTAACCCACCAAACGCTTAAAAATGCGTTTTGTTACCCTTAGGTTAACAAACCCAGCGGAATTCCCTTAACCTGCCTACCTAGAGGTTTAGCTACCCCATCCGCGATGCTGGGGTAAGGGCGGAGATGGCGGAGCGCACGGTGTCTCTCGCGCGCGAAGCCTTCGCGAGTGATTGGTAGAAGGTTGTCCACGCTCTCGCTGTCGAATGATGGCGCCGCTTCAGGCGCGGCGTTAGGCGTGATCTTCCGCTCTGAAACGCAGGCTGGCGGAGTGCCTCTCTGATAGCTGCGAGCTTCTAGGTTGGTGATGGTAAGTCCTACTAGTGTTTTCTGCGGTGGGATCAGGTAAACGTTGTTCCCTCCTTTGATGCAGTGGACTTCATCTGCCCTAATTGTAGATTTGTGTTCTGTCACTTTTATCTGTTCCTTCTTTTGATGCCGTGGATTTCGTCTGCCCTAATCCCAGATCTGAGTTCTACGGTGTTCATAGTTCACTACAGCTTCAACTAGGCTTATGCTTTTTCTGTTTTCTCTTGCTTCTGTGCTGTTCATCTTTGTCATTCCTAGTTTATTTGTGATATTACCACTGTTTCTTTATTTTCTGCATGAATCCTCTGATGGAAACTATTTTTTGCTTAGACCAATTTTTGTGCCTGAAATACTTACTGGAGTTAGTTTACCGATTAACCGTTTTGACAATTAGACCTCTTTAGTGCTTTTGGCAAATTTTCTTGCTGAATTTCACTTTCTTTTATCATTATATTGAAAGTCCTGTGAAATTGTTTTCAATGTTTAAACTGATTTAACTTTCTTTGCAAATAAATTATTTTTCTTAATAAAATTTGATATAAATATTATCTTGGATGCATGAGTTCTCTAGAATTTCATAAAGCATTGCAATTGTGGCTGTTCACTTCTCAAAAATTTTCTTAAGGGCTGATTGTACATTGTGATGAGCTGAATTTGTGTCATGCAACTCATGTTACCATTCTCATTATCATATTGCCCTATGATGCTTATCATTTTACTGTTATTGATGTATTTTTTATGATCTATAGCCATGTTATCATGCTGATGAGCTGAATTTTATTTTATATAATACATGTTACTCCTTTCATTGTCATGTTACTCTATAATACATATCATGTTATTATTATGCTATTGTTTACTACATTATTTCATTATATAATCATTATCATTTGGCTATTTTTTCAATTACTTGTGTACTTGGTTCTCCATTTATTGCTGAATTTTATGGGTTATCTTACCTGTGCCTCCAAGTTCTAGCATCCTCTCCCAATTACTTTGCTTTTGCGGCTTTCTAATAAGTCTACATCTTCTCATATCTCATTTAATGCTTATATTTTACTACAGTTAAGCAATAGTTTATATATGAATAGATACTATACTTATATGCTCAAGTATTACACTTGCACTTATGGCTCTTTTAAAATATAGCAATGATGGATTTTTCACTATTTAAAAAATAAAAATATAGTTTTAATAAATCTTAATGTGATATTGCATTACATGTCAGTTACCTTCGGTATCAATGTGGAGAGATAAACATAAAAATGTCATGCTTTTTGTCGATCCAAGGTACCGTAACTGATGTACATAATTCTGAGCCCAATACCTTTCACATATCGATAGATACTTCATAGGGAGACAAAGGTTAATGTGATTTCCCTGTCTTCCAGTAAATTCTAATTGTTCGTTCACTGATTTCTTTTCTAGTTGCAAAAACTTCTTATTAGTTGTTGCTTATAAATTATGCTCTTAGCATTACATAGTCATATCTAATTACTGAAGCATATTTCTATTTCCTGTATAGTGCTGAATTGAAATTTTAATCTAGAAACTTCTTGTTTTTAATTAGAACAATATTTCCCGCTTACAGTTCTTTTGGGGTTAGTCCAATATTTCCAGGCAATGTTATTATTCTCTTCTAATTCTTATATTTTTCCCTAATCATTTTGATGGATTGTTCATATTACTATTTCCTGCAAATTGTTATCCTGGTCTGAGTTAGATTAACGTTATTTTCTTGATGTTTTATTCGTCTTCATTCGATTACTATCTTAATTATTATTGATTGAATGGACATTAGATTGGCTCTCACGTTTAAGTTAATTTAAGGTTTCAGCACAATAGTTATTTTCTTTGCTATTTGATGATTGTCCAAGCTTATTTGTGTGAGCTTACTGGTTTGATTGAAGTATTGCTAAACTCTAAGAATTTGCTGAAATATTATGCGATGTGCAAAGTTATAATTGAGTTTAATTTAGTTTAAGAAATAAATTAATGACAATATTAAGCTTTGTCTTCTCATGAAATAATGTCCTTAAGTTCATCATTAATTTATTTCTTAAAATTGAGTTATTCTGAATGCACTAAAATTTTCTAACACATAATTTTCCAAAAAAAGGAGCTGAAAGATCAAGATTTTTTTTTTGTGATTCACTTATTTGACATATCTTTATTCTGATTTGAGTTTATGATGTCTGCTACCCTTGGTATCATGGTGGAGACGTAAACATAAAAATGTTATGCTCTTTGTCGATTCAAGGTGTCGTAGTTGATAAACATAATTCTAAGTCCATTTGAAAATATATTTAGTGAAGAGGCAATGATGAGCCGTACTTATGATCTTCTAACACAAGATTGTGTCCTGTACTCTTCAGTAGCTAAGATTATATTTTTTTCCTTATTTATATTAGGCAATATGAACTTCGAATTTCGACGTATGGGTCAGAAGAAGCTATCAATTAGGAAATCATCATCAAACATATCACTGACGAACTGGTCCAGCCTACGAATGAAATTACTCAGACGAATCATTTAAATCCAAAAGTGGGCAGAAAAATAAGAGATCCAAATTACTCTGATGAAGAAAGAGATGTATTAATTTTGTTAATTTATGAAAAATATAATAATGAAGATGTTGTCAATAGGAATCCATCGTCGTTGACATGAACTGAAATAAGTAAAGCCTACAACACCCAGGTGGGTACTTAAAAAATAGTGCAACAACTTAAACATGCATGGAAAACTTTGAAAAAGGAATATCGAAAATATCAGGAACTCACTGGGCGTAGTGGATGGGGCTGAGAAACAATATACCAGATGCCACAGTTGATTTATGGGATGAAATTCTTCATGTGTGAAAAATAATTATCTGTTATTTTTGACAATTAGACTTTTCTACTCTTTCAATTTATAGTTTTAATTTTTGTAGATTCACCTAGAATATGAATCGTTAAGGAGAAAACCTTTTAAGCATTACGAAGCAGTTGGCGACTTAGTCAGGAATACATATGCATTAGGAAATCATGCAAGGTCCTATGTAAACTATGTCTTAACGGCCGAGTCTCCGGAGATGGAGTGTAATATTCACGAAAATAAGAATAATGATGATATCCAGAATTTGGGTCATGGAGAAGGATCAAGTTTTGCTGAGACCGGACTATATTTTCGTTGAAGATAATAACGTAACATGCGAACCTTTTTCTTCAAGTGGAGGTAAACGTGCTGCCGAAACTTTTCAACAACCTAGGCGACGAAGAAAAAGTTTCACTAAAGAAGATGGATATAAATTCTAGCATTTAAGAGCAAGTGGATTATAAATTCTAGCATTAAATGTTACTTTTTTGATATTACATTACAGATGGATATTAATCAATTTTATGGCAGTGAAATTGCAAATGTCATAACAAGCCTGCATGAAGAGGCAGCATTATTGGAAACTATTCATGAATTTGCTGAGTTAGATCAATCAACTTCAAGAGTCCCTCAAGTTATGTATGACAGACTGTATCCTGGTAATTTATATGTTCATAAGATCTTGAATGACTATGATATTCGAGCATATAATTATTTTCGTATGTCTGCGCAAGCTTTCATAGGTTTGAGAGACATGTTAGTGGACTACGGTGTCCTAAGAGACACTGGGTTTATGCTAGCTGCAGAACAATTAGCTATTTTTATGAGAATCATTATACAGGCAGATAGATATTGCAATGTCTGTGAATTTTTTCAACACTCACTAGAAACTGTTAGTAAAAATTTTATACAAGTCCTACAAGGTATACTGGCATTAAGGGATAATTTTATTGTACTTTTAAATGCAAGCAGCCCATGTCATCCCCATATTCGAAATAACTCACATTTTTATTCATGTTTTAAGAATATGGTTGGTGCTATTGACGGGACACATGTTTCTGCAATAGTTCCTGTTTGTAAGCAAAATCGATATAGAAACAAAAAAGATTTCGTATCACAGAATGTTATAGCTGCTGTCTCTTTTGATCGATAATTTGTATTTGTTGCGACTGGGTGGGAAAGTTTGGCTGCTGACATGCGTGTTCTGAAATTGGCAATTGAAAATGGTGGTTTTTCAGTACCACAAGATAAGTAAAGTTAAATAATAATTTTTGTTTATTCTTTTACCCAATAATATTTATTTCTCATTTTTTTAAATCCATCAGGAAAGATGTATTTAGTTGATTCTAGATATGTTAATAACGACAAGCTTTTGGCACCAATACATCGAGTTTGCTATCATTTAAGTAATTTCTGTAATCGTACACATCGAAGATATGAGTCTCCGCAGAAGCTTTACAGTCATAGACATGCTTAGCTCAGAAATATCGTTAAGCGCACATTTGGTATATTAAAAAAATAGTCAAAGTGCTAACATATATGAAATCATTCTTCTTTAATGTACAAGCAGATATTGTGCTCGCATGTTGTATATTGCATAACTATATTGGCAGGTGTTGTGTGTTTTTGCAATTGTACAAAATCAACTCAAGTAATATAGTCAATGAGACCAAGTTATTCCCATGAAGATTGACTACCTAAGTACCAAAATTTTATAATTCTTATCTTAATTTAAACCTAGGAGAAATATTAAAAGAGTAATTTATAGATTAAATTTTTCTGTCAAAAGCATGAAATTTGAATAAGCAAAAGTAACTATAATTTAAAACACTAGGCTCTGTTTAGTAATAAGAAAAAAAAAAAAATTGTTAGCAATTTTTAGTTATTTTTGAAAAAAATATGTATGATGTGAAATAAATAAGATTAGTTCAATACATTAAAAAATTATAGTAGGATAGTGAATTAACTAGTATTGATTTATATGAGAATTATATTGGATGTGAAATAAAGTGATTGATTTATTGGAAAATTATATGGCAATGTGAAATAAAGTGATTGTTTAATGTTGGAATTTGTGTGAGATGAGATATAAAATAATTTTTTAAGTTTTTTTAAAATAAATTTAAGATTTTAGCCATGATTTTTAGCCCATTGATAAACAGGCCTAAGACATGTATAAATCTTGATTTTTAATGCAAGTTAATAAAATCTTCATATAAATCAGATTAAGATTTTTGCAACGATAAAATTTCTTTATATTGATCGTTACCTAATATCTTGGATATAATAATCCTATTTTGATTGACCATTTGCTATATCTCTATGTAAATAATCAACTCAAAATACATTAATTTTTATGAAATTCTTAGCTTTCAATGAAATCGAACGAATCATCTATTTGCTAAAAGTCGCATAATAGAAAATCAGAGTCTATCTTTAGCCGATTTAATTTTATATCATTGATGTAATTTTCTTTAACTTAACCTATCTCCTCTCGGTGCGTAAGGCAAATTATAAAATTCTGTTAATGACGATCAATCCATTAACAAATATTAGAAACATATATCAATAATTGCATAAATAAAAATGAAGATTTATAATAAAAGATTTAAATCTCACATAAATAAAGTCTTAACTTACACAATTTTAGTACAATAAATTTAACAACCCATAACAATAATAAAAAAAGATGATAGAAGAAATAGCCTCTTTTTTCTCCTTGTGATTCTTTGCTTTCTTCCTTTGACCTTGCTTCACTTCATTCACTTTCTCCCTCCTCTTCTATTCCTGTTAAGTTTATGGTATATATAGGAGAGATTGTTGAACTCTTATCGATTTTGATGAAAATAAACATGTTAATAATATACTCGATTAATTATTTTTTAAATATTAATATATATTGTACTTAAGCTTTTCAGGATCAAGAAGGATGATCGTCGAGATTATTTTGACTCAAGATTAATGAAATCAAGCCAAGAATAAAAAGAAATGAAGTTGATCAAAATCGCTGAGAAAAGAAGCATCAAGTCGAAAAGTCAACTTCAAAGATGCATTTGCTATAAAATTTTAGACCTCATATAGGTGCAAGAAATTTATGGCTCATTTAGCTGGAGAAAATTAAAATAAATATAATTAAATTTATTTATGATTTTTTTTATATGATTTTTATTTATTTTTCGGATAAATTGAGATTTTCGAAAAATTTTAAATTACATTAGTAAATTTTTGGATGATGACGCGGAAGATGAAGATTCAACAATTCATATATTTACAAGCGAACAACGAAAAGGGGGGATTATCTGATCAGGCATCATTGAACAGTTGTGGATGAGTCAGGTTATTTGGTATTATATCTTTATTATATAGACGTATCACTAGTTATTATGTCATTATTAACTATAATTTGTTTATTGTAGGGATCAATGAATCGATGATGATGATGATGACGTACTTGTACTAGAACGTTGGGTTGAATGAACATTGAAAACTTTATTTTTGTCTAATTTCTTGTGTTGAGGATTGCACAATGTCATTTCTTTATTTTGTCTCTTCTTTTATTTACTATCCTGGGTTAAGCTATTAATTTGCCAAACAGAATTTATACTTATCTCAAGTTAACCTAGGTTATCATTCAAATAGAAAATCACATTAAACTTCTTATATTCAAATTATATTTTTCTATTTATAACGTAGGAAAGATGAGACCAAATGATAGTCTACAATAGTTATGTAATGTCTCGCAATATTTTATATTTGACTAAATTGATTTTGTATTTAAGTAGATTGGAAAAAACTTGCGTCGTGCATTGAGATTTTTCTAACAAGCTTGGCAAATACCTTTTGTGGCGTGGTAGATCCGGAGGATTTGGTACAAGAGACGGCTTTGAACCCCTTGAGATGAGGACCGGTTGTTCTTTGGATCTGTTTGAGCCATGTTTGACGGGTACGAGTTTGTTAGGGTGTTTGATGTTGGCCATTAATTTGATCGTCGATTTTCTAATCTACTTGTATTTATGATTCTGATGAGTTTGTGACTCAATTTTAAGTAAGAATTGATTGTAAATCGAGTGAGTTTTGGTTAGACGGTTTCGTAAAGATTAAAAAATTCGATAATACAAATGGTGTTTTCAGGTGCTAAGAATAATTGCTAGCCATATTCCATTTGCATAGTCATTCGAGAATTTATTATTTTGTTTTCATCTCATCTCAAACGGCATCTAAAATAAAAAATTATTGAATTTGAATGTGTCAACTTCAATTTTTAATAATTTTTTTTTTAATTTTGATTTGGGTTATTTGAAATTTTATTATTGGATTTAGAGCTTGGTTTTTAAAGTAAATTATATTTAGTTGGTTTTAAAACTAAATTGAACTTATGTTTACATATTTTTTCTATAAAAAAATTTATGCTTAGTTTTTATTAGGGTAAATTGTATATGGGGGTTTGAGGTGGAAAAGCATTTGTAAATGGGTCTAACTTTTTACATTTTGACAATATAAAAAAATTTAATTATTTTGTCTGTTTTAATATTAGGTAAATTATTAAAACTTATCAAAATTTTTTAAAAAAATTATAAATTAAAATATAATTAAAAACTAGTGAAATAAGTTTCTAATATTTTTGTTTCTTTTGAATTACATGTAGTATATTAAAAAATAAAATTATTGCATGTCAATAAATGTGTTAGAATATAAAATTATTTTAAAGTCATGATTTACATGAAGTATAACTTTTAGGTCTAATTTCTTTGTTGTTACATGGGAAGCACTTACTTGAGAATATACTTGATTTACTTTAAAATGTGGGGGACCCATCTACTTATATTTTGAAATCAAAATTGTTTATTTGAAATTCATCCTAAATCGCTATATAAAAACGAAGCAATACCCAGCTGCTTCTCAGACAAAATTAGCTAGGAAGGGAGATGGCATTAATTGTCATGAGTGAGAATATCGCTTTTATAATTCTTCTTCTTCTTCCCTCTATCACTCTTCTCATTTTCTTTCTAAAGTTTTATAAAAATAAAGAAAAGAAGAACTCCAATTTGCTTGGAAGTAGAGGCTTCCCTCTGATAGGAAAGACGCTCTCTCTTTTCAAGCCTCACCCACCAAATACCATGGGACGTTTCATGGAAGATCAAATATCAAAGTACGTAATGCTCAGATATATTATCACTTTATATATATGGGATTAAAAAAAAAGTGTGAGAGAATTGAGTTCAAGTCGAGCTCATTAATCTGAGCACATCATGGATCGAACTAATTGGCTAGATAAAATTTACAAAATATAAGTATACATAGCTCATGGCAAGATTTAACAAATAGGACACGAACTTATTAATTAGTTTAAGCTTGAATATCAAGTTGCTACAATTGAGGACAAGCTCTCTCCCATCAAAATATTTAAGTTACAAGTTGATTTTGAATTAATTAATTGCAGACTCATAATTATATTTATATAAATATATAAGTATATAAGTTTGTTGTTGAATGCTGAATTAATAATTGTCTTTCATATGCATATAATATATGTTAAAATTTATGCGCGAACCTTAAGGTATGGGAAAATATCGTCATCAAGTATACTGGGAAGAGAGGCGATCATCTCAGCAGATGGCGAGCTGAATCAGTTTGTGATGAAGAACAATATGGGACAATTCGTTTCAGCGTGGTTGCCGGCGTTCGGAGAAATAGTTGGTCGAGATTCAGTGGTATTTGCAGTGGGGGAAAATCACAAGAAGATCAGATCCCACATCGTCAATTGTTTCAACATGAGGAGGCTCCAAAGTCTTTTCCTAAAAGATGCTGATCATTTTGCCTCCGCTATGATGAGATCTTGGCTTGATGGCTCCATAATCTCTGCCAAAACTGAGGCCATCAAGGTACCAAATTATGATGCATTCATATATATACTAATTACTTGATCTTTAATGAAGGTTATTAACGAGACTTTACGAGTAAGTAACATTGCATCTTTCATTTTGAAGAAGATAGGAATTCATGATGTTCAATACAAAGGTACATAATATTCGACATCCCAACAAAACTAAATTTTTTAATAACATATTTAGAAAGGAAATTCAGTACTTAATCAATTTATTGATTATTTGTCAGACATTATTCTTCCTCAAGGCTCTCTTGTTGTACTCAATATGACTGCTGTGCATTTAGACTCATCACTTTATGATAATCCATCGCAGTTTAATCCATGGAGATGGTTGGTAAGATCTCTTTCTTTACATCATGATCAAATACGTTAATCATCAATGGGATCATGCATCGAACTTTGTTCAATAAATTTTGAAATTAACTACGTGCAGGACCCATCTTGTGTAACGAAGAGAGCAGGGAGCTTTATGCCATTTGGTGGAGGTGCAAAGATGTGCCCAGGAGCCAATCTTGCAAAGCTGGAGATGGCAATTTTCCTTCATCATCTCGTACTCAACTTCCATTGGGGATTAGCTGAGCCGCTTGATCAACCACTCAGCCAGCCTTATTTAGAATTTCCTAAGGGTTTGCCCATTAAGATTCGTGCTGCTATGCACCCTAAATACTCGTTCAAGATATAACTTAAATATCATACCATTTCCTATTAATCATTATATAATCCATTAATAATATTTAAAAACTGACAGATTTGAAATTTATTTTCATGAAAATGTCCAAAAGCGGTCGAAGCCGAAATAATAGAAATTTAATATAGAAGAGTAAATGAAAGAGAGGAAAGAAAGCTTTCTCGCAGAAACGCAGATGGTTGATCAAGAATTGATATCTCGACTATATTATGAGAAGAACTTCAGGATTTACAAGCGACGAAATGAATTGTAGATTCCTGTGCTAGGCCATTCTTTTGCTTGGACTGAATACGAAAAC
>KZ451980.1:1410088-1427244 GCA_002786265.1 Apostasia shenzhenica
CGCAAGGGCCATAACTTCCATGCTCTATTTTCTTGCAGATTGCCCTCAAGCTATTCAAAAATTACAGGTAATTAACCTCTTTCATGTTGATATTAGGGGAGCGTTTAGTTCGATGTTATCTTGATGCCACGTCATGTTATTTAGAGAAAATAATTATTTGATTTGATATATTTTTAAATAATTTCCTAAAAAATTATAGAATTTTTAATAAAAAGATGACATCTAAATAACGTGACATAACATCAAGATAACATCGAATCAAATGTCACCTAAGATAAAAATTATAAGATCTTTGCAAATTTAGTTCATGCACTTTCACTTTATATAATATCTTTTTACATATTTCACATTTATATAACCTTTTTTTTGGAGTTATTCCCGTCTAATCAATAAAAGTGCACCAAAAGTAGAATCAATGAAACAATAAGAGTAAATTAGATGATAAAGAGATGCCAAATTTACGTGGTTCAGCCCAAAATTTTTCTAAGTTTATGTCAACGGGAGAGAAAAAAAGAAAATTCACCATCATAGAAGCCACAGTATAAGTGTTATCATACAATAGGGCAGTATAACCTCTCAAACTTTGATTCTCAGTACACCTAATCTCATAATAAAAGAAGCCCCAAAATAAAATTCTTCTCTCACAAAAATGAAATACTTTCAATCTCAAGACAAGAGAATATAATTGAAAAGAACTTAAAAGAGAAGGAGCTCAAGAACTTTCACCACTTCTCTTTTCATCTCATTGAAGTTTTATTTGCTTGATGATATGATGGAATTACTCTTCATACTTTCAAGAGCTAAAGATTTAAAACCAAGTTCAAATTGATAACTCAAATTTATATTTGCTTTTATCAAAAGTCTTAAAGTTAGGTAGTTAATTTGACTAATGATAAACACATGTCCAATTCAAATTAGCCACCAAAATTTAATTTTGATTTTTCATTCATGAAAATGTGAACATAGGCCATTTATTTGACTATAATTCTCTCGTAGAAATCTATAGAATATTTTCTTAAATAACACTTTCTGTATATATACGACTGCTTATCTCTATATATTATATGAATCAAAAAATAAAAATGAAATTTAATTAGTTTGATTTA
Organism: Apostasia shenzhenica; assembly: GCA_002786265.1. NCBI lineage: Eukaryota > Viridiplantae > Streptophyta > Magnoliopsida > Asparagales > Orchidaceae > Apostasia > Apostasia shenzhenica. The sequence continues at coordinate 1,411,195 of KZ451980.1, forward strand.
ATTTAAAAATCAAATAGATTTTAGTTGGCTCAAATCAAACTTAACTCAAAATTACTCGAACTTAGCTCATTATTATTCCCTGGCGCGTACGTAGCCACAATAAAATAAAAAACACTTCTTTTTCATATTATGGAACCAGCTAAGTTAATTTTGTAATAATACTGAACCATGGAACTAATGCTTTTCAGGATGAGCATCTTGAAATTGAGAAAGCCAGGTTGCAAGTAGGGAAAAATTTGTCTTGGGATGACTACAATAACATGAAGTTTACCCATTGTGTAAGCCCTTCTTTTCAACTAATCATATATAAAAAATAAGAAATAGGATTCAAGAACATCTTCAAGATTGTTGTGATTAAGGGGGCGTTTGGTTCAGTGTTATCTTCATGTTATGTTATGTTATCTTTAGCAAGTAATTGTTTGGTTTAATGACATCTTTAAATAATATTATAATTAATTATAAAAATGACATTACATGCTGACATCTAGATGTCACCTCAAATCCTGCGACATCTCAATATAACACCATCAATTTGTTATTATAATGTCAATAACTTCCAACTAAACAAAAATAATTTGGATGACATTGATATTTCCAATATCATAACATTGAACCAAACAAATATCTATTGATGAATAACAATGACATTTAGATAACATGACATCGAAATAATATTGACATTGAGATAACACTGAACCAAACGCTCCCTAAAATGAATACAACAAGAATAACAATAATCAAGCTTTTATCTCACTAGGTGAGATCAGCTATGTGAATTATTTATTTTTATTGTGCTCTATCAAAGAAGAAGTCCTCATTTATCTCTAAATATGCATGTGAGATTTTTTTTTGCTATGTTTTATACGATCTTTCTCTTCCAATTTTACCACAGACAAAATTCAATAACTCAATTTTTCTTACTGAAATTTCTATCGGGTTAAGGTTTATATATCCAAATCATCTTGACCAACTCTCCTTAAGGTTATCCTCAACTGAGGCTACCATAATCTTCTTGTGGATAGACTCATTTTTCATCTTATTTTTTCATGTATACTCACTTATCCACCTTAATATTCTTATCTCTATGATACATATTTTACTATGGTATTTTTGTTTTGTGAGTTAGTATTTTGCATTTTATAGCAGTGCTGATTTTATAATCATTTTATAGAATTTATCTTTAAATTTAAGTAAAATATTTTTTATTATACAATCATACTAGATGTTAGCATTTCTATATTTTAGCCATCCTATATGAATTTTATTAATAACATCTCCATCTATTGTACATGTGTGATTAAAATGAATAATCTTCATAAATTAAACTTCATATATGGCAATTAATTAAGATAATATTTGTTTGTGCAAATTTATCTCTAAAAATGATACTAATTACTTGATCTTTAATGAAGGTTATTAACGAGACTTTACGAGTAAGTAACGTTGCACCTTTCCTTTTGAAGAAGACAGCAATTCATGATGTTCAATACAAAGGTACATAATATTCGACATCCCAACAAAACTAAATAAAAATTGAATTTTTAAATAACATATTTAGAGAGAAAACTCATTACTTAATTAACTTATTGATTATTTGTCAGACATTATTCTTCCTCAAGGCTCTCTTGTTGTACTCAATATGACTGCTGTGCATTTAGACTCATCGCTTTATGATAATCCATCGATATTCAATCCATGGAGATGGTTGGTAAGATCTCTTTCTTTATATCATAATCGAATATGTTAATTACTGATGGGATCATGCATCGAACTTTGCTCAATAAATTTTGAAATTAACTACATGTAGGACCCATCTTGTGTAGCGAAGAGAACGAAAAGCTTTATGCCATTTGCTGGAGGTGCAAGGATGTGCCCCGGAGCCAATCTTGCAAAGCTGGAAATGGCAATTTTCCTTCGTCATCTCGTACTCAACTTCCATTGGGGATTAGCTGAGCCGCTTGATCAACCACTCAGCCAGTTTTATTTAGAATTTCCTAAGGGCTTGCCCATTAAGATTCGTGCTGCTATGCACCCTAAATAATTAAAGGAAGGGAAATATACTAATGTTAATTTTCTCAGTTCTCTCAGTTGGACATGAAATACTATATAAAAGAACTGCTTTTTGGACATGAAATACTATATAAAAGAACTGCTTGTGCTATGCAAATATCTTGCTTAATTAGTTAAGAGGTGGAATAAGATCAATAACATTTCTTTCTTGAAAGGGAAATCTTGACTTTGTGCTAATTGAAGGAGCCTAATTATTGATTTGATGGTATAATTAAGGATCAATTTAGGTTTAATTGTACATTTTAGTTATATTTAATGTGCAACTAATTAATATTTCTTCTACTTTTACTCCCTTCCTCCCCTTCTTCTTCTCCTTATACCGCTGGCAAGCCAAAGGCTCCTTTGAGATGCTAATCCTCAGGAAGTCACAGTGGTGGGGACACAACGACATCGGATCGTCAATCTATTTCAGACAGGGTCTACACTTGACGTCCGAGATCTTACCAAGTGACATCGATCTGGATGGAGGATTAATATCTGCATATTTGGGAGCAAGCACGATTGGTGGCTGATTAGTGGATTGGATAAAAATCTCCATTTAAATCAATTTATTGATTTAAATAGGAAAATATTCCAATTATTAGGCTGATTTCGTTTATTTATTTCTTTTTTTTACGTTCGATGATTGTAATTCTTTTTATTCTCGTATTTATTTCAGCATTTATTTTCGCATTTTAAATTTCAAATGTAATAGGCTTATATAAAGATATGGACTAGTATTATTTATTTTTAATCTTGGAATAAAATTATTTTGAGCTTGAATATTTTGTGTTATATCCCGGTGAAGGGAAGAGTTGGGGCTTGGGTGAAAATCACTAAATATCTTAAAAAAATTTAAGGTATTCCCAACTCTTCTCGACTCTTTCATAGTTCACAAGATTATATAAATTCTAAGCCCCTGCGAGTAATTTTTCAGCCATAATTTTCCAAAATAGAGACCCGGCTCTATCCCTGCCACCGATGCCGTGCGCCACACTCGCCTTCACTGGACTAGCTCTCCTTGTCCTCGTCGTCGTTTGGTGAGCTCGCCGGCAATCACCGGTGGTCGCCGCCAGCTCGTTTCGCGCAACAACCATCATCACGCTCGGCTCTACAGCGCCGTCGCCACGCTCACCCGCCCCGCCGCGCTCACCCACCTCCGCCGTCGCCCCAGGCGGCCCGCCGACCACTGGCGGATGCTGCCGACGCTCCAGCCGCTCCGCTACACCACTAGTGCCACCCCTCGCTCTATCGTCAGCCTCGTCTCACTCGCTGTGCCGAGATCCTTGTTAGCTCCGCTCGCCCACCTCCGCCCTTGTCTCCAAGCGGCCTACCCATCACCGGCATGCGCCGGCAATCTAGCTGCCGCCCATCCTGACCGCCTGAGCTCTGACGACCTGCCAGCATAGCATCATGCCCAGCATGCCTCCGCCTCCACCTGACAGCATAGCATCATGCCCGCATCGTGCCAGCTACACCCCCCTTGTACTGCCTATTCCTCAGGCGATCCGTGGGTTGCTGCAATTCAGCTTTTAGATCTAGAATCTCTCCTCGAGGTAAACCCGAACATCAACTGAATACTTTGAAAATCCTGCGAGATTTTCTTGTGGTATCTGTTATTGGGACTGTTTGATTTGCTCGCCCAGTGAACCTGAAATCATAATGTGTGATGAATTACTGTTGGTTATTATTATTTTTGAGCATACCTTTATTACTGAGTATCTCTAGCTCTGATTTGTTGAGATATAGTTGTCCTAAATTATTTGATAAATTTACTAGATATCATTTGGTCTTGTTTCTAAATTTTTGAAATTGATTTACTTCTAGAAATTGTGATTTCTTAATTATTACATAACTATCATCAACGATATTCTCGGATAAATTTTATGTTCACCTGTTAAATTATTTACCGATCTCTAATTAGGATTGCATCTTGCATATTGTCCCACATCACACAGTCCATGATTGAGCACAATTGTCAAGATTCCTCCAAATTTATTATTGTCACCCCAACAATTAATAAAAGAGCATCATATATATCATCACCATAAGATCTCTAAACCCTTAAAAGGTCAATTCAATTGTTCATCATCTAAATATTAGGAAAAACTCTTTCAAATATGCCAATACTTTCCCCATAATGGGGATGGGCTTTCTCACAACTATTGGTCGGTACTTCTCATGTGGTCTTTTTCTTTCTCTATTTCTCTTAGCCTTTCCTTGAAATTAATGGAGAATAGACCCAACACACTTTACTGACCTCAGTGGAAGAGTTCAAGACATAGGAGAGAGGTGACTCAGCCTCCCACCTTCCTCATCTTACTCCTTAACTTCTTTGACATCTCATTTTCTCTTCACTCTGTAGAAGTCCACGGCTTCTCTAAAATCTTTCTTATATCTTATATAAAAAAGTTAAAATGACGGGATTTAAAGAGAGAGTAAGAAAGAGGAAGAAAAAGAGGGGGAGGGGAGAGGGAAGATAATTTTATAATTTTAAATTTGCTTAGTAATAGATTTGAGATAAAGTGGAGCGGGACGAGACATGTATGGGTTTTGGGAGAAATGAGCCAGAGGCAATGCTGGTTTTGATTAACTAGTTTTCATGTAATAATATTATAATTAAATTGTTTGTAATGAGAGACTTTAGTTTATATAATCTTAAAAATTCTAGCTGTCTAGTAATTGATTTATCTATAGCAATGCAACTCACTCTAACACTATTTTTATACATAGTACAATATATATATATATGTGTGTGTGTGTGTGTGTGTGACGATGAGCCCATAATGACAAATTTACATGTTTTGTATTGCTTGAAATGCATCAAACATATTTCCTTAAAAGGGAATGAGAAATTTTGTTTTGTTGTAATTTATTTTCGGTGATTACCCTTTCAAAAAAATTCAACTCAATTGAATTAATAATTGACTCAACTAATTAAATATGACTCTTAATTCAATCAAATAACTAGGAGTGCGGAAACAAATCTGGCGCATCTCTTGTAAACTCGATCATAACAGCAGTACCATGCATAGATTCCCAGCCCCATCAGACCTCATGTTATACTCCACATCTAATTAACTTCATTTTATATAATGTTCAAGGGGGTGATAGCATGAATCTTGACGGGCAAGCCTTTAGGAAATTCTAAATGAGGAACACTGGTTGGTTGATCAAGCGGCTCGGCTAATCTCCAATGAAAATTTAGTATAAGATGACAAGGAAAAATTGCCATCTCCAGCTTTGCAAGATTGGCCCCTGGGCACATCTTCATACCTCCACCAAATGGCATAAAGTTTTTCGTTCTCTTTGCTACACAAGATGAATCCTACATGCAATTAGTTTCAAAAATTATTGAAAAAATATTTTATGACCTCATTGGCACACGATTCACTCAAAACTTATTCATGATGCAAAGGAAGAGGTCTTACCTACCATCTCCAAGGATTAAACTGCGATGGATTATCATAAAATGATGAATCTAAATGGACAGCAGCTATGCTCAGTAAGACGATAGAGTCTTTAGGAAAGATAATATCTGACAAATGAGTAAAAATAAATGAATTTCTTCTCTAATTCATGAATTACTTTATTAATTTTACTTGAAGTATCATCAGATGTTACCTTTGTATTTAACATCTTTGGATATCTTCTTCAAAATAAAAGGCGCAATATTGCTAACTCGTAAAGTCTCTTTAATAACCTGTAACAAAGATCATTATTAAATGTTTTTTTTGAGAGACAAATACAAATTATAAGTGTTGACATAGGATGTGGGGATCCTAGGGAACACCAAAGAAAGAGAGTTCCGGAAGACGGCGGCGCACAAAGGGGGTGAGCCTGTTAACGGAGGCTCAGGGAGAAGATTCAGTCCGAGGCAACCAGAAAAGCACACAGAGATTTAAGGCCGGTCAGCGAAGAAGTTTCACTAAAAATAAGATACTGTTTCACTTGTACAATGCTTTCCTTTTTGGAAAGAAGGAGAAGAAGGAGAAGAAAGGAAGGAACTCCTCAGTTGGGGTCCTGATACAATGAAAAAATCCTGCTTTTTCTCTACTAATCTCTTTTTTCCCTCTTTTTTTGTCCCTTTGGCTGGGACTGTTCAGCGGTTCTTATAGTCGTTGACGTGCGTAGCTCCACCCTGGTTTTCCGGAAGAAAGGTGATGGATGAGCTCTGAGCGTCGTCTGTCTGTCACTGGAGAGGTTCGCAGCTGTACGAGGAAGATGACATCCTTTAATACTGGTACTTTTATGGGGAAGAGCGTCTGTACGAAAAATCGACGGAGTTAGGTGAAGTTGATTATGACAGGCATTACCTCGTACCCTCGTGCCCGGGGTACGAGGGTTTTATCCTGGATCGTCGTGGACGATGGTCGGTTGAATCCTCATACCCGAGGTTTGACCTGGGTCAATAGTCCTGCAAAACTGCAAGCCGAGTCAGCAAATCAATCAAGTACAGACCCGTCGGGCGCCACGTGTTCGGCCAGGATGCAGCACAGGAACCACGTGTTAACATCAGCCCCCCGCATTGTCAGGGCGCGAATATTAATATGGGTCCTGGAATGCGAACCGTCACGAAGGTGGACGCGCTGCCCAAGGTCTACAGGATAAGATGGGGGCGGAGTCTGTTGCTTCGCCTTCTATCCTTCCTTTTGAGTTCTGCGTCAGTGTGAGAGCCCTTTGTAGAGATGGCGGAGAGGAAGTGGAAGTTCGTCTCTGGCTTTTCTAAGAAAAGAGCTGGAGCGCCTCCGGTCGACGTCCCTTTGAGGAAGAAGAGTCCTACGGAGGTCCCTGGAAGGGTGCTGGAACCGTTGCAGGCAGAAGCTCCCACGGCTAAGGTTGCCGCGGCCTTGGCTCAGACACTGGAGTCTCTTAAGGGCCCGGCGAGCGTAGCGGCCGCGGAAACGGTGGTGGAAGTTTCTGATTCTCCGGTTAAGCCACCTCCGAAGGTAAAAGGTTTGCAGGAGGTGGTTCTGGTGGGGGAGATGGCTACCGGGGAGAAGCTGGCACCAGGGAAGATTCTGGTGAAGGACGAAGAATTTGGGTGGCCTTTGCCCAGTTTTGGAGTTTCTTCAGAAAAGAATCTGGAGGGGGGTCCCCTGGTGATTTGTAGACCTGCCATGGGTATGTTAACTCCTGCCCCTGAGAAGATGAAAAAACCCTTCCTCCTTTCTCTTCCTCCGTTAGATCTTGAGGGGAAGGAAGAGAGGAACAAGAAAAGTAAAGAGGAGGAAGGTTCCAAGCTGGGGGAAGTGGCCCAGGGAAAGAAAGAAGGGCCGTTCCTCACCGCCCCCGTGGGTACCCTTGGCATTGAAGAGCCAGGAGTCACAATGGAGGGGGCGGCGGAGGAGAAGGGGGAAACTCTCCCAGCTGTTCCCAGCGTTGCAATCTGGGGCATGCTGGGAGACCGCTTGGGTGAGATCAGGCGGGTAGAGGAGAGGATTTTAGGAAATACCTCTGAGGATCTGGAGGTGGTAAAGACTCTGAAGGGCAAGGAGGATGTGGAGGCCCGTTGCCTTCGGGAGGTGAGGGAGTTGGAGGGCGCTTTGTCTCAAGCTACTAAGCGCTCTTTGGCTGATCAGAGGGAGCAGTTAGGGAAGGTATTCTATTTGGAGGATAGGTTAGCTTCCCTAACCCAGGCTAATGCGGAGTGGGCTAATAAAAGTGAGATTGTGAGGGGGAGTTCAGTCGCAATCTGGCGGATGTGAACCAGGCCCATTCCGCCCACGTCAAAGACCTCCAGAAAAGAAATGACTAAGGCTAGGGAGGCCTTGTCAGGGGCGAAGGCCTCCGAAGCTCGTCGCCGGGAGGAGTTGTCGAAGTCTGAAGTCCGCTCCCTGCGGGCTTTGGTGGAGAACAGCTCTGGATGGCGAGGGCGACGTATGGAGGATCTGGAAGAAGCGGTGAAGAGGGCGGTGAAGATCGTCAGGGCCTCGCCGGTGGGTCGCCATGCTCAGCATCAGGCTGCCTTTGATGCTCTTCTGCAGACATTAGTTGATGTAGGTACCTTAAACCAGGAGAATATCAGGGACCCAGTGGTGTTTTCCTTCTGTGGTCCTAAGGGGCCAGACAGGTTCTTTGATGCTAGGAGTTGTCCTCCTGAAGAGGTCCCTCCCTCAAGGTCCTATGCAGGTTGGGAAAGTTGGCCTCCTCTGCGCGGGAACTTGGGAGAAGGCCCTGTGACTCCTCTGGAAGCCAGGTGGCTAGGCCGACGCGATCCTCCTGGAGCTCAGTAGAAGGGGCGCCAGCTGAGCCAGGGGTGACGGGTCTTCCTCCTCAATCATCTCCTCAGCCTGACGGCATAATCTTCTCTCTTTGTAGCACTTGAAGGATCTATTTCTCGGATGAACAACCTGCAGGCTGTTGAGTGAGAAGAAGAGGAGATCCTGGGGAGGAGCCCTGGTTAAGAGGTCTGAATTCGTCAGACCGAGTGTTTAAGTTCTGAAGCCTTGTATCTTTCTTTGTTTTTCCTGTACTCATGAGAGGAACGTGTGAGGACAAAGAGAGAAATTGTATCAAATTCTATTATTTAATGAAATGCAATTTTCATTTTCAAGAATTTGTTTGTGGATGAATCCTTTTGTATGTCTTTTCTTCCGTTTTTGAGACGAATACGAAATTGGTGAAAAGAACATGAATCCACAAGTGAAAGTAAATTTTTTTAACAGTAGTAAAGAAGTCTTAAGTAAAAGGCGGAAAAGCTATCTTTTGAACTCCCGTGCACGATGCAAGAGCATTGAACACAAGGAAACAGAATAACCATCCCTCGAACCCTCGTGCACGATATACGAATATTGAATACAAGGAAAAGTAGCCAACCCTCGAATCCTCGCATACGATATATGATTCATCGAGGACGGCAAAAAGGCGGGAAGAAGAGGAGCGACGCCTCGCAAACCGTGCGCTGCTTCGTTTCCTGGGATTGTCAGAAGGAACAAGCGGCCTGAGATGCTCGCATGCTAACCCAAGAGATCAGATGGTTGAGAGATAAAAGGTCGCACTCATCCCCTATAAACGGCTGTCTTGAGCGGGAGCTGCTTCTTCCTTCCAAAAACCCTAAGTTTCTGAGAGAAAAGAAAGAGGGCATACGCTCCACCTATTTGAAAAAGAGGACCGAGCAAAAATGGGAGGAAGAAAAATTGAGTGGGCCGACCTGGCCGAGCAGTTTCAGAGAGATAGCAGCTACCAGGAGTCCCTCATGGTGGAACATGAGGTACTCAATACAACCAAAGGGTTCAGGGGGAACCCTTGTTTGATGGTCATCCCGCCTACCCCTGACCTCCGGCCAAATAGGCCCCCTGAAGGGGCGGTGTGCGTGTACAGGGCCCAAGTAGAGTATGGTTTGATGATGCCGCCGCAACCGGAGTTCAAGGAAGTTCTGAACTCCTTTCAACTTGTACCGGCGCAGCTCTCTCCCAACGCCATTGCCTATATCTACTCCTTTCTGAAGCTTCTGCAAGCCAGGGGAATGGCGTAGAGCCTGGTTTTGTTCAGGAGTTTGTTTAGCTGGTTGGCAGTACTAGGGTATGGGGGGTGTTTGGCCTTGCGGTCGAGGTCGAGGAAGGCAATGTTCTCGGGGGCTAGCAGTTCCCACTCTGACTGGAGGGATTTCTACTTCTTCGTTGGCGGAGATCTAGGGATCCCCTTGATGCCAGGAGTGTGCCCCGCTGAGTTCATCGGTGATCCTCAATGGATGGCGGGGACGTTGGCCTGGAGGGACCTGGAAATTTTGAAAGGGCAGAGCTGGCCCTTGAAAGATTTCCTGAGGTTGGTGAAGAATGATGTATCCATGTATGCTAAATCTCAGGGGTACACCATCTTCAAGGAGGTTACTCCTCCTGCTGGAACTGTACTGATGAGGAGGGCCAGGAGGGGGCAGCCCCCGGCGACTCAACTCAGCAAGCAGGTAGTTGAGGAGGCAGGGGAAGAAGAAGTGGAAGTTCCAGAGCCTGTCTGCGGCGGGATATCTATTGATGTGGTATCCTCGCCGGACGACTCTGGTGATGACGAGAAGACTTTGGCCGAGGTGATGGAAGAAGCAGGTAAAGGGAAGGAGCCTGCTTCCTTGGCCAGGTCTAGGGTGATCCCTAAAGCTGTCGTGGGGATTACCATAGGAGAAAAGGGGGGAGAGAAAGAGGCGGCCGGAAGTGGTGCAGGGAAAGAAATGATGGAGGTGCCCTGCCCAGAAAATGAAGTAGTAGTCGCTCCTTCTCAGGCTTTAGTCTCCTTTGAAACCCCTAAGAAGAAGAGAGGACCCTCCAAAGAAAACAGTCTGGAGCCCCCTCTAAAAAAGAGAAAGAGTGACGAAGAGGGGAGGGAGACCGATGAGGAGAGGGAATGGGGGAGGAGTGTGGAGCCCCCGTTGTGCCGTAATTTCACCGGGGAATTTGCAGGCGAGGGGTCAAAGTTTGTCGTGAGTGCGACGGAAGCGAAGAGGCAGATGATTATCACCTCTGACCAAACCTCGAACCTGTTCAATCCAGTCCGAGGAGACCTAGGCCTGGTCCTGGCGGGGATTGGTGACCAAGGCGTTGGAGGAAACAGTTGAGAGGACCTCCACGATGGACCTCTTTGCTCAGATATCCAATAGAGTGGCGACGGTAAAGACTTCTAACTTTTTTTTGGATGTTTTTTGCAGATGCTGACCTTGCCTTTTTTGTAGGTGCTTTCCCGTCTGCCTTTGAATTTGAACAGGGCGCTGCGGGTGGAGGAACAGATGATAGATCAAACCGGCCAGTTGCACCGTAAGGATGCAGAAATTGAAGCCCTAAGGCTTCAATTGGCGGGGGAGTCTTCTAAGCATGCTGCCCTCCAGGAAGAATTTGCTGTTTATAAGTCTGCCATGGGTGCACTGAAGGCAAACAATAAAGCTTTGCGAGAGAAGCTGAGCAAGGCTGATGGAGATAAGGAGGCTGTAGTTGCGAGCAGCTCTGTCGCGGCGGTGGAAGCCTACAAAACCAGCTTACCCTGCAGGAAGGAAAGGTTAGGTGGGATCCGGCGGGCCTGGGAAGGATTGGCTTCCACCTTGATCCAAGGAGGTGAGGTTAAAGCCGCCGTCCTTGGAGAACTGGACCCCTTCACTTGTATGGTCGTAGATCCGATTTATAAGGAGGGAGGATTCGATCTAACCGATGATACCATCCAACAGTTTTTTGACCTTTTGGACGGAATCAGTGAAGGTTAATCTGTTTTCTTATAACATGGTGTAATCCTTCTTGTGATTTTTTGAAAATGAATAAAAGGAAGTTTGTTTATACATACCTGTTTATTCTGCTGTGTATGTATATGTACCTTTATATAAGATTTGAGATATTCAGGCTGATTCTGAGGAAAACTTGTAATAGATTTCCTGAATCCTGTAATAGATGGGCTCAAATTTGGAACATCTGAAATCCATAGAGGAGGAGCAATATTGCGATAGTCAGGGTGAATCCCACCCAAAAGGTGCTTTCGACCCAAAGCCATAGGGACTTTGAGAGTCTAACACATCGCGTACGATGCTTGTACTTGTGGCAAGGGCTAACCTCGGGGATCCCCTTAATAGAATTTATAGATATTCCTTTGTACACCGGCACAGGAGAGAAGTAATGATAGTAGTGGAGATCCTGCCTAAAGGGAGTTTATCTGACCCCGTGCCAAAAGGACTTGTTCGTCTGAAACATCTTGTACAATGTTTATACTTAAGGCAAGGGCTGACCCTCTTGGGATGACAGTTATCCTAGTGGGAAGCGAAGGCACCCTGCTTAGGGGGGACCTGTATCTTGATTCGATAACAGGGACAACCCTAAGGTTACGAGCAGGCCTTCAGACCTTCTGCTGGCCGGATGGGCTTATGGAAGGGATCCCGGATATTTGTAGGAAACCCCACCTGCCTGGCGCTACTAGGCTTGATGATCACCGTATTTAGTAAAGGTTAGCGGGTATCATCGTGTACGAGGTCCAAAACCTCGGGCATGATGATTTGAGTTTTGAGTTTTGGGATCATACCTGAGCGACACCATGGTCGAAGTACGCATATAGAGGTCTCCATATATAAGGACCACTTGCCATAAATATGTTGGAAATATGAAGCTTTCAAAAATATAAAGAAATCCAGATTGAGAGTAAAGCCAGACTTTTGAATCCTCTATAAAATGAATCCTTTAATCGAATCTGTACAACTGAAGAATACCAAGATGGATTGAAGCCAGAGGTTATGCGAAAAACTTTTTCAGGTCATCCCCACTCCAATTCCTGGGGATCTGAATACCCTCAGCAGTCATAAGGTAGTAAGCATTGGGTCCAGCAACCTCGCGCACGATGTAAGGGCCTTCCCAATTTGGTTCAAGCTTGGGAACTCCTAAATTGCTGCTGGCGAGAAGTCGTCGCTTGAGGACTAAGTCGCCTTTGTCGAAGGCTTTGGGGTTGACCCTCCGGTTATAATACCGCTCTATTCGTCGTTTGTGTTCCAGGTGCTTTATTGCGGCCAATTCTCTCTTTTGTTCCAGGAGGTCCAGGTCGACCCTTCGCGAATCATTATTTTTGTCCACCCAAGTTTGCAAAGCCTCGGGTTCGAAGCTAGCAGCAGCTTCTATTCTGGGGGAGAGGTGCTCCAGCTCAACTGGTATGACAGCGTCCATCCCGAACAAGAGGGAGAAGGGCGATTCCCGGGTAACCTCAGAAGGAGCTGTGTTGTAAGCCCAAAGAGCTCCTGGTAATTCTTCTGGCCAGCGGGCTCTTGCGCCATCCAGGCATTTCTTCAAGATGTTCAAAATATTTTTATTAGCAGCTTCTGCCTGGCCGTTGGTATGAGGGTGCCAAATAGAGGCGTACTTGAGGTTGATCTGGTGCTCCCCGCAGAAATCATGGATTCTTTGATTGGCGAAAGGAGTGCCATTATCTGTGATAATTATCATGGGTATGCCATACCTGCAGATGATGTTAGCCCAGAGAAAGTTTTCGACATTTTGAGCATTGGGTTGAGTGAGTGGTTTGGCCTCAACCCACTTTGTAAAGTAGTCGACCGCCACTAGTATCCACTTGTAGCCCTTCATGGCCATGGGCATTGGGCCTAAAAAATCCAGCCCCCAGATGGCGAAAGGTCAGGATGAATTGATAGGCTTGAGATATCCTTTTGGCTGTCTCTGTATGTCGGCGTAATACTGGCATTGAGGGCATTTCTCCACGAATACCTGAGCGTCCTTGTGGATGTTGGGCCAGAAGAAACCCTGGCGCAGGATCCGCATGACCAGGCTCCTGCCGCGCGCATGTGTTCCACATTCTCCTCGATGTATTGCTTCCATTACTTTTAAAGCCTCCTCTGGCCTCAAACACTTGGTGATGGGTCTAGCATAAATCTTCTGTATAGTTCTCCGTCGATGAGGGTATACTTGGCACAAGCAAGTTTTAATTTCTGCGCCTCTCGCTTGTTGTCAGGCTGTGTCCCACTCTTTAAGTAATTAAGGATCTCATCCATCCAGCAGGGTGGTTGTCCCTCAAAAGAGATTTTAGCGCATTCGAAACTAGGTCTTTTGAATACCTGGGTCCGGCGAAGGTCGGGGAGCCCTTCTTTTGCGAGCCGGTCTGCCACCTGGTTCTCTTTGCGGGGTATATGTGTCAGGGAGAAATTCTCGAACTGAGAGATCAGAGACTTGGCCAGTTTCAGATATTTCTTTAAAACCTCGTCCTTCGTTTCAAACGTTTGGTTCACCTGATTGACGACCAGCAGGGAATCACTGAACACCCGTATGCGCTTTACGGCCATGCTAAGCACGAAGTTTAACCTCGCAATGAGGGCCTCATACTCCGCCTAGTTGTTTGTTGCCTTGAATCGAAGCGTCACTGCCTGATGAAGCATAGCCCCCATCGGGCTGGTTAAGAGGATCCCAGCCCCTTGGGATTGTGAACCGGACGCGCCGTCAATATGAAGTGACCAGAGGTTTGCCAGAGATTCCACGGGTGGTGGCTCTATTGTAGAGAACTCAGCGACGAAGTCGGCCAGGGCCTGAGCTTTGATAGTTGTTCGTGGAACAAACCTGATGTCGTATTCTCCCAGCTCGATAGACCACTTGAGCAGTCTTCCTGAAACCTCGGAAGTGTGCAGTATCTTCAGGAGCGGCTGATCTGTGACAACATGAATAGTATGGGACTGAAAGTAGGGTCGCAGCTTTCTGGCAGTTCTGAGGAGGGCCAAAGCGAGCTTCTCCAGAGTGGGGTATCGGCCTTCGGTGTCCAAGAGTATGTGGCTGGTATAAAAGATAGGATGTTGAACCCCCTTCTCGCCGTCTAGGAGTACCGCTGAGACTGTAGTGTCGGACACTCTTAGGTAAAGAGATAGAATTGTACCTTCTTTTGGCGCCACCAACACCGGGGCCGAGGTTAGGTATTTCTTTAGTTCAATAAATGCTGCCTCACACTCGCTGTCCCAGAATCCTTTCTTGTTGTTGCGCAGACAACAGAAGAAAGGAGAACAACGATCACCGGCTTTTGAGATAAATCTGCCCAGACTGTTGATCCGCCCTGCCAGCTTTTAGATTTCCTTCGCTGTTTTCGGGGAGGGCATGCTTTGGATGGCTGATATCTTATCGGGATTGGCCTCTATCCCTCTAACGGAGACCAAGTATCCCAGGAATTTCCCTGAAGCAGCGCCGAAGGTACATTTGGCAGGGTTGAGCTTAAGGTTGTACCTTCGGAGAGTGTCGAGTGTTTCCTGGAGATCACCGAGGTGTCCTGTTAAGCTTCTGCTTTTGACGAGGACGTCGTCTACGTAAGCTTCGAGGTTCCTTCCCCTCTGATTTTTAAAGACTGCGTCAATCATGCGTTGATAGGTGGCACCGACATTTTTGAGACCGAAGGGCATGACCTTGTAGCAGTAAGTGCCATAATCAGTGATAAAAGCTATTTTCTCTTCATCCTTCTTGGCCATCCAGATTTGGTGATACCCAGAGAAGGCATCCAGAAAACTCATAACCTCGTACCCAACGGTTCGGTCTACCATTGTGTCAATACGAGGGAGGGGGTAAGTGTTTTTAGGGCAGGCCTGATTCAGAGACCTGAAGTCGACGCACATTCTCCACTTCCCAGTGGCCTTTTTTACCATCACAACGTTTGTTAACCATCGGGGATATTGGACTTCCCTGATGTAACTAGCTCCAAGCAACCTCATGATTTCCTCCTTGATGGCCTCCTGTCTCTCCCCCGCCATTAATCTCTTTTTTTGGGCGACAGGGGTGAGGGCGTGAGACACATTCAAGTGGTGCTCGCAAACAGTTCTGTTCATGCCCGTAACGTCTTCAGGAGACCATGCAAAGACATCGATATAGTCCGAAAGCAAGGCAGTAACCTCTGCCTGCTGATTCTCATTCAGAAAAGATGAAATGTTTACAATTTTAGAAGAGCCTTCACCTCCTAAGGCCACACTGATGACCCCTTCCTGCGGTGTGACCGGTTGGGTTTCCCTGGGATCCATTTGATCGACTACAAGCTGCGCCGCTATCTGAAAGCAGCGGGTAGCTTGTGTTGCATCTCCTCGGATGGTAACAACGCCGCTAGGGGTCAGAAACTTCGCGCACAGGTGGGGCGTGGAAATCACCATCACGAAGGAGTTTAGAGTTATCCTCCCTAGGATGGCGTTGTAGCCCGATTTAGCTCTGATGACTGCGAAGTTGACCATGCTCATGGCGTGGCCATTGTCATCACCGAAGGAGACGGGAAGAGTAATGAATCTGAGGGGTTGGACCCTTTCACCGGAGAAACCGAGTAAGGTAGTCCCAGCGTGGAGGAGGTTAGTTCCCTTGAGTCCCATTTGGAGGAAGGCGAACTCAAACAGGATGTCGGCGGCACTCCCTAAGTCGAGGAGTACCCGCCGGACATCGAAATCAGTGATGTGGGTGACGACCACGATCGGATCATTATGCAAGTTGCCCTGTTGGGGGAGATCTTCACTGCAGAACGTAAGGGGGATGGATGAGGCGTGATGCTCGGAGATGCCGCCGACTTCTGCTCTTTGGCGCTGAGCGATCG
>KZ451980.1:1439170-1478031 GCA_002786265.1 Apostasia shenzhenica
ATATATATATATATATATATATATATATATATGTGTGTGTGTGATGGAGCCCGAAATGACAAATTTTCATGTTTTGTATTGCTTGAAATGCATCAAACATATTTCCTTAAAAGGGAATGGGAATTTATGTTTTGTGTAATTTCTTTTGGTTGATTACCCTTTCAGAAAAAATCAATGAAAAAATTTTAAAAACCTGATTCAACTCAATTGAATTAATAATTGACTCAACTAATTAAATATGACTCATAATTCATTCAAATAACTAGGAGTGCGGAAACAAATCTGGCGAATCTCCTGTAAACTCGATCATAACGGCACCATGCATAGATTCCCCCATCAGAACTCATGTTATAGTCCACATCTAATTAACTTTTATATAATGTTCAAGGGGGTGATAGCATGAATGTTGATGGCCAAGCCTTTAGGAAATTCTAAATGAGGAACACTGGTTGGTTGATCAAGCGGCTCGGCTAATCTCCAATGAAAATTTAGTACAAGATGACGAAGGAAAATTGCCATCTCCAACTTTGCAAGATTAGCCCCCGGGCACATCTTCACACCTCCACCAAATGGCATAAAGCTTTTCGTTCTCTTCGCTACACAAGATGGATCCTACATGCAATTAGTTTCAAAAATTATTGAAAAACATTTCATGACCTCATTGGCACACGACTCACTCAAAACTTATTCATGATGTAAAGGAAGAGGTCTTACCGACCATCTCCAAGGATTAAATTGCGATGGATCATCATAAAATGATGAATCTAAATGGACAGCAGCCATGCTCAGTAAGACGATAGAGTCTTGAGGAAAGATAATATCTGACAAATGAGTAAAAATAAGTGAATTTCTTTTCTAATTCATGAATTACTTTATTAATTTTACTTGAAGTATCATCAGATGTTACCTTTGTATTTAACATCTTGGGCTGTCTTCTTCAAAATAAAAGGAGCAATATTGCTAACTCGTAAAGTCTCGTTAATAACCTTTAACAAAGATCAATATTAAATGTTATTTTTTTGAGAGAGAAATACAAATTATAAGCATTATCTTAGTTAATTTAAAAGAATAGGCATACACAATGGGTAAACTCCATGTTATCGTAGTCATCCCATGACAAACTGTTCCCTGCTTGCAACCTGGCTTTCTCAATTTGAAGATGCTCATCCTGATGAAAAGCATTTTCCATGGCTCAATATTAAACACAAAACTAAATTAAGAGAAATTTTTTTTTTTTTGGATGAGGTTCAATCACACTGAAATAAAATTAAAAATCTCCAAATTCCTTCTACCTGTAATTTTTGAATAGCTTGAGGGCAATCGGCAAGAAAATAGAGCATAGAGGTTATAGCCCTCGCCGTTGTATCATGTCCTGCAAAAAGCATGCCTAGCACAGAATTTGTTATTTCATCACTTGTATATTCTGATGTTCTTTTCATAAGCATACTGAGATAATCATATTCTTGCTCGACATCCGTGTTGAAGCAAGTGTTGTTTTTCCTCTCTTCCATTACTTTCTTAATCATTTCTAAAATTTCCTTCCGCCCCTTGAATTTTCATGAAATAAATCAATTTTGTCAGTTAATTAGCAAAAGTATTCTGACAAACTACATATATGTATCAATGATAAAAAAGAAATTAATGACAAAGATCATATATGATATTCAGTTATATATACTTGAAGTGCTTTCCAGTATTTTGTTCTGGGAAAGTATATTGGCATGGAAGTAAGAGCGCTCATGAAGAACTCAAAACATCTTCGAAGCTTCTCCATACGAGGATCATCTGGAGCTATACTTAACGTATTCTTGCATATAATTTGAAAGGAATACTGCAATGTATATAATATTAAGTTTGATTATTAATTAGCAACAAGATATATGGTCCCATAGGACACTCAAAGATGTTTACATTATCGGATTCAACCTTTAACATGCATCAATTTATATATAAATATGTACATCATGATTTGGTACCTTGAAGGCCTCGTTTTTGGCGGAGATGATGGAGCCATCGAGCCAAGATCTCATCATTGTGGAGGCGAAATGATCGGCATCTTTTAGGAATAGAGTTTGGAGCCTATTCGTGTTGAAAAAATTGACAATGTGGGACCTGAGTTTCTTGTAGGTTTCTCCAACAGCAAATGCCACCGAGTCTCGACCAGCTATTTCTCCGAAAGCCGGCAACCAAGTTGGAACGAATAGTCGCATATCGTTCTTCATCACAAAACGATTCAACTCACCATCTGCAGAGATTATCGCCTCTCTTCCCAGTATATTTGAAGAGGATATTTTCCCATACCTCAAGGTAAGTAATTAACATAAACATGCATATACATATAAGACAATTCAGTATTCAACAAACTTATATATATATACACACACACACACGATGCTAATATAAGTATTGACTACCTCGATATTTGATCTTCCATGAAATGGCCCATGGTATTAGGCCGGTGAGGCTTGAAAAGAGAGAGCGTTTTTCCTATCAGAGGGAATCCTCTGCTTCCGAGCAAATTGGAGATCTTCTTCTCTCTGTTTTTGTCAAACTTTACAATGGAATTTAGAAGAAGAAGAAGTAGTAGCAGTAGTAGTATGACCCCACTCATGACTACTGTGATCTCCCTTTTTAGTTGATTATATCAGAGAAGTAGTTGGGGGGTTACTATGTTCTTGTTCTTATATAGAGGTATTCAAGAACACTGAATTTCAAATAGGTCCTTTAGTTTGAGCAGGTACAGGGGTGGCTCCAAGTTCATTGCAAGCAAGTCAAGTCAGGTTCAATTCAAGATTGAAATTTTCAATTTTAAGTCAATTTTTTAAAGTTAAATCAAGCAAAATTATAAGCTGTATTTTTTTATAAAAATATGCATTATTCATTTAATTATGTTAGAATATAATATTATAAATTTAGATAATGACGTTATTAGCAGGATTCAAGCAAAATGGGTAAAATGGAGAAATACTTCTAGTGTGTTGTGCGATAAAAAAATCTCATCCAGAATTAAGGGTAAACTTTATAAAACCGTAGTAAGATCAGCGATGATATATGATGTTGAATGATAACCTACAAAGAGAAAATATATAAATAAAAAAATATTGTAGAAATGAGGATGTTAAGGTAGATGTGTGGATATACACGAAATGATAGAATGAGAAATGAGTATATTCGAAAGAAAGTTGGTGTTGCACTAGAGAAAATCGGCTTAGATGGTTTGGATAAATCATAGGCCGATTGAAGCTCTAGTTAGAAAAATTGAATTATTAGATCTTGCCCATGTTCAAAGAAAAAGAGGGAAACCAAAGAACATATGATAAGAAATTATAAGGAGTGATTTTATTTACTTAGATTTAGATAAGAATTTGGTAATTGATAAAGCGTTATGAAAACAAAATATTTATGTAGCCTACCTCACCTAGTGGGATTAAGAATTGATTGTTGTTGTTGTTGTATAATATTATAAATTTACTTTTAAATTTTATATGTAAATTTTTAATTTTATATATCTCTTTTAGATAAACTATTATAACATATTTTTACACAAATTTTTTTGTAATTATATTTTAAAAAATGATAAATATGTAAGATTATATACGTATTAAGTTAATTTTAAATCAAATAAAATGTAAATAAATTTTGAGTTTTGATTAAGCTTAGAATATAACCAACTTGGATGAAGGCTTCCTTAACAAAAAACAAAAAAAAAAAAAAAACTTTTTTTTGGATATGAAAATGAAAAAAAACTTGGATGGAGGCCAAATTCGTCTACTGCTTGTCAACGGTAGACTTTGAATAAGACTTCGCATTCCAACCATTGACGTTTCCACGTAACTGCATTTCCACGTTCCAACGTTGACGACCAACTTTTTAGATATAAATATATATTTATTTATATATATATATATATATATATATATATTATCTTTTCTATTACATAATTTGATGAAACTACATTAGATGTTATCAATAGATCCATTCTAGATCAATCAAGATCCTACACGTGGCCTTATAACTTGAATATATTGAGCATAATAACATGACCAGGATAAAAATAGTATTTTAAAAATA
This sequence comes from Apostasia shenzhenica, assembly GCA_002786265.1. Classification (NCBI taxonomy): domain Eukaryota; kingdom Viridiplantae; phylum Streptophyta; class Magnoliopsida; order Asparagales; family Orchidaceae; genus Apostasia; species Apostasia shenzhenica. The sequence goes on from KZ451980.1 coordinate 1,443,242, forward strand.
AAAATTAAAAAAAAAACTAAATTTATGTATTAATATCAGTCAGAAATTTAGATGTTAAACATTTAAATTTATAGGCCTACATTATACTTTAAGTTCAAAAATTTAGATAATTTTGTGTACATGTACTTCTACCTTTGTATGTGTATAGCGACATGCATACTTATATGTACATGTGAATACATATTAATGTATACAATGTATATATTTACCTAAATTTTCTAATGTCTCGTGATCCAAATATATAGGTGTTGTCTGCTTTGATTTTAATAAATTACGTGACTTGAGTGTTTTCTAGAAAGTTACTCATCTCAATATTACTGTAGCTCAAATATACTTAACTATAGAATTTCTCATCATTGATCTTATAATTTTGCGATATAAGGTATCTTTATTATTTGGAATCATGTTATTTACTTATATAGTTTAGGAATTCTCCTCTTTTTTTAATGTTGGATGATTCACTCTTGTGCTACTCCACCTGGAGTTTCCTGGAGTTGTTTCTTGTTTAGGTGATTTGATTTACTCATATAAATATCACCCCAGCAATTATTCGATCTCTCCCTTCTTCGGTCTTGAGTTGTCACAGGCCCACTAGCTTCTGTTTGGTTCATCCTTAACCCACATCATACTATGAAAAGTCAGCTCTGATACCATATTAGTATAACATTTTAAGATTTAAATATAGAGATATTGTCTTATTTAACTTTAAAAAAAGTGTGTGATTTAAATAACTCATTCTAGTATTATCTCAACCCAAGTACGTTTAAATATGAAGTTTTTTATTATTTTTTTATAGGGAGTTTTTCATCATTAGCCTCACAATTTTTTCCTAGAAGGTGCCTCTATTATTTGAGATTATGCTATTTACTTTTACAACGTAGAAACTCTTTTCTATTTTTGATGTGGGACAATTCATCCTTATTCTCCTTCATCTAAAAGCTTACTAGCTAGAAGTCGCTCTTTGTCTTCATAATTTTGATTCTTTTATATGGACATTATTTTGGCGATCATTTCTCCCCCTCTTCGGTCCTAGGTTGTCACGTATGCATACATAATATATATTTATGTACATAAATATAAATCATATAGCAATACGATCCACGAAATTACCCTGGACTTAAATCGCATGGGAGCATGAAACCTTGGTAAAGATCGACGCAGTTTTTGTACTCTTATACGATTGAAGCACAGTAGGTGTGATAAACTGTATGAATTTATTTCAGCAAATGACAAGAACTCATCTCAGATCATATAGCTAGGAGCACAGATCCTCGACAGAGTTTCAGGTTTTAGAAAGTGCCGCCACAAGGTTTTGATGGGGGTATTTTATGTCTCATATTGCCACTGTTCGGAAGATCCAACTTTACTTCTCGAGATTTTATCCTAGCTAATATTGTGAACATCTTATTGTCATTTGCTGCCTGCAGAATTAGTTATATACAACGTAATAATAATAGTGCAGCCGACTTTTTGGCGCACTATGTGACACCAGGTGATTTTTGTTGAGAAATTGATATGCTCTTTCTTAATGAATTTTGTAACATTCTCAAAGTAGATGTTGAGTGACACTTGATAGCTTGTAGTTTCTTTATTGTAATTTTATGGCATTCCTATTTTTCAAAAAAAAAAAAAAATTGCCACTGCAAATATGACCAAATTTGTATGATTATACAAAATCTTGCAAATGAGTGTGAACATTGATAACACGGATATCTTTTTCGTTGTTAGATATCGTTTTCTCATTAGTTGTACATGATTTTTTTTTTTTTTGAATAAATTGTACATGACTTTTACATCAATCCTTTTTATACCTTAACACGCTACGTTCATGACTTACATGCTGAGATTAGATGTAAAAGTGCCGCAAGTAATGTTGATTATAAATTTGTTATTGGTAATTATCATAAATTTAAAGATTATAATATTGGTGATTTTTCTCTAATTAATTCTCTCAAATTAGAGATCGAATCAACCCAATTTTTATGCCACCATGCTCCTTTGGGGAAAATTCTTCTAAGTACAATTAATTAATCATAAATGCAAAAACTTTAAAGTGTATTTACAATGTTTTTAATTAAAAGGAGACTTTTACGTAGATAGAATGAATATTTCATTCTACTCTTATTCTTTATGGAATAATTATTCTTATATTTACTTTAATGGAATAACTATTTATGAAAATTTTTGTTCTATATTTTATTGAATAGCCATACTTTTTCCCTACCCAAAAAATAACTATTCATCAGCTATTTCATGTAGGTTAAAAATATTATTCTTCACACACAAATAGACATACATGTTCATAAACATATATATATGTATATACGTATTATTATATATTACGTGTATATAAATTACATTTTTTTGATTATTTGTATAAAATTAAATTTAATAATAATAAATAACACAATATTTTATTAAATTATATTTACGAGTGTTTTAGTAATTTTCTTTTCTGTTTAACTCTTATGTTATATTTTATTTTATTTAAGTAAATAAAAAAATTGTTATTTTATTCTCTTGAATGATAATTTCATTTTATTTTTATTTAATTCAATAATTGAATTAAATGTACTTTAAAATTTTTTATTTAAATATTATAATCTTTTCATGTAAAATTAGAGATAATTTCACTAGCGAAATAAACAAGAGAAATCCACCTTCAAAAAAAGAAATAAACAAGAGAAATCGGCGGCATCTTCGCATTAAAAACGAGAGAGAGAGAGAGAGAGAAAAATAAAAAAAAATAAAAAAATAAAAATAAAAGCTGATCACTTCCAGGTAGAAAAATGAGAAGAACAAACAAACTAAGCGATCGGCCCACGGAACGGAATCTCGCCTTCCTTCGCCTGCGGCAGAATGATCATAGCCGGCGGCTGCTGCTGCGACTGCTACCAACACTGCTTCCGTCGCTGTCATCGCCAATTTCATCGGCGTACTGCCCCGCGAGATCGAAGCAGGACATGGGCCGCGGCCACTTGGACTTCCTTCTCCGCGAGCTTCCCTCCTCGTCGGCCGCCGTCGGCGTCTGCGCCTCCTTCTCCCATCCTCTGTTTTCCTCGAATGCCGAGATCTCCGACCGCCACTTCTTCAGCTTCTTCTCCAGTAGCACCCGCTCCTTCTCCCCTGCAGACCCATTTCTCTCCAGCCCGGCATCCGTCGGAGGCTGCGGCGGCTCAAGAGTCTTTACGTCTCCGGCGAGCTCCTCGCCAGAGCTTTCTTTCGCCGGCATTATGTCACGGTAGGCATAAGCGGAAGGGCCGTGGTTGGAGTGGAAGGGGAGGTTGCAGAGCAATGGGTCGACGAGGGCGACGGCGATGTTGAGGATGCCCTGCGGGCGAAGGGAGGTGGGGCGGCGGACTTGGAGGGCGACGAAGCGGGCAGCGGTGGAGGGGCGGAGGGTGCTGAGGATGGCGCGTGCGGTGCCGAGGAGGGTGTCGGGGCCGGGGATGAATCTGGGGCGGGCGGCGTAGATGTTGATGGTGACGGTGGCGGTGTCGGAGTGGAGGGTGGCGTCGTCGAGTCGGAAGACGAACTTGTCATTCCAGGTGGGGTCAGTGTGGCCGGCGGAGTCGAGTTGGGTGCGGATGCGGTGGTTTGGGTTGACCCACGCGACAGCGTAGGTGCGCATGGCGCGGGCAGCCGGGAAGAGGTCTTGGCCAGAGATGACGGTGATTTCGAGAATGTTGAAGTTGAAGGGAACCGGCGGCGGGGAGGGGTGGTAGACTCCGCCGCCGTCAGGTGCCATCGTCGGAGGAGGTTTTCGGGGGGGCCGGGGGGTGGAGGAGGGGAGATTCGGGAGGTTAATAGGTGAAGGGGAGGTGGAGCTGAGAACTCGGGGAACGCGTTGCTACTGGCGGTGGCTGATTTTCCTTTCTAAAGTTTTAATAATTTTCCTGTAGAAATATTATTAAAAAAAAAAAAACTTTTTTAGAAAAATATTCAGGCGATATTTAACTTAATAAATAATAAAAACAACAAGCCCCTATTTTTAGCTTATGATTTGGTGAATTTTGGGGGTGGAAAGGATTCAAGAATGTATCTTGACTGAGGGCTGATAATTTTGCATGAAATCTCGAAAGTTGCTCAAAACTCGTACTATTCTGATTAGGTTTTAGACAAGCTTAATTTTCTGGCGTCTTAATAATGAAAACATCTAGAAGATCAAAATTCTAGATTATATTGGACTCCTTCGTGTCATGAATAGATATGTTTTATGGAGATTATTTGTTATTTATAAAATTTATTAATAATTTAAAATAATCAAATATTCTTTTTATTTATTTATTTTTTATTATTAACTGGGTTTGTTATTCCACATAATTTACTTTTATTGATAAAATATTATGACAGATCGAAAGTCCATATTAAATTACACTCCCTAATGACATGGATGAACACAAATAATATCAATTATTTTATTTTATTATTTAAAATATTTATTGTAAATTTGAAACAATCAAATAATCACTTTTATTTATTTATTTTATTTTACTAGTGAAATTTATTATGTTACATCAAAGACAGAGAAATTTAATCTGATAATACTCAAAATACTAGTTATTCATCTTTTTTTTTTTTAAGAAAACTTAAGAAACCGAGGCTTCCCTTCATTATCATTCTGCATCCATTTTGACACCAAAGCATTTATTTCTTCGTATCAATTCTAGTATTAAAATATTTATTCTGAAAGTTAATTTGCCTCAAGTGTTTCATTTATAATGTACAAATAATATTATTAAAAATAAGCATATATACGACAACAATAACAACTAGGTAGGTACACTAAGCTTTAATTATTAAAAAAAAAAAACTGTCAGCTTAGCTCTTATCAACTCAAGATCTCAAAATTGAATAGTTTTGAACTCAACTCAAACTAAAAATTTGAGGTCAACAACCTGATTAGTTTAACAGCCCTTATTGTTTTGTCTCGTGATTCAATGGATAAATTTCAACCCCTTTACTGACTTCTTCCTCAAGTAAGTGGGGATGCATCACACTTCTGAACTGAACTGTTTACAGCCCTGTTTAACGCAAGGACCAAAACAGAACCAAAATAATACTAGTTTAAAAAACAACAATAATAATAATAAATAAATTATTTTAATTATTCTACACAAATTTTAATATAAAAAATATTTTACTTCACATACTCAATAATTTTTAATAAAAATATAAACTTTATTTCATCTTAAATCAAAATACTTAATTTAAATATTTTAGTCTAGAATATGAAATAAAATTAATATTTTTATTTTAAATTATTGAAAATGTAAAATAAAATAATATTTTTTATAATTAAATTTATGTAGAATAATTTAAAAAATTTATTTATTATTATTATTATTATTTTAAATTAGTACTATTTTGATCCTGTTTTAGTCCTCGCACCAAACAAGGTAAAAGAGGTACAGCACCGATTCAATGGAATCTGTGCGTAGAATGAGAACCTATTCAGTTACATCACAAGAAGTAAAATAAGTTACTTATAATTTCAACATTATATACTTTAAATTTGAAAGATAAAAAGCACCGGATCCAATCTGAAACCAGTTGGAAGAAAGTTTGGCTCTCAAACCGGATCTAATTGGAACCAGACAAATTTCCATCCAACTGAACCAAAGTCTAGCGAAAAAGCAAAAGGTCACAAACCTTCATTAAAAGGTGAAGTGTAATATCATTCATCACTGGTTAATTATAACATCGAAAGCTAAAAAAAAAAAAAAACCTTCTTTAAAAGAGCAATTACTAGCAATGAAAATGCGCAGATGAAGCGCATTACATATCATAAAGCAGTAAATTAATTATAAGATTTAAAATGCCCAGACTCAAATTGAAGCCTGCAACCATAATGAAAATCAATATTAGGAGAAAAACAATAAATATGAAGAAGCAAACATGAGCAAGCCCACCCAAAATCTTCCGCGAAACCTCAATAAGAGCCATAGAAAATATAGTCCTCAAAACTGTCGATTTATCATTCGATTGCTATAACTTAGATTGAGCTGTGCCAGCAGCTACAGAGATTTTGTATAATGGTGGATTAAAAGGGAGTCAAGCAAAGGCGTCCGACTGGCTGCCACTGTTCCCAGGGAACTGACTCCCCAATACTCCCCTATCATTTCGAGCAGCTCGATGGAGATATCCGTTACCCCTTTGCCGATTGCTGTGGTCTCTGCCATTGTTTAATCCGCTTTCCCTGCCGTAAGATCGCCCACCAAAGCGTCCCCTCGAGGATTCTGAATGGTAACCCACTCTTCCTCTACCCCTTCCTAAGCATAGACAAAAACAGATTTTATTCAATAAGTTTGGCAATCGTGGTTTTTTTTTTTTTTTAAAGCAGATTTCTAGCATCCAACTTCATATTTAAATAACAAAAAATTATCTTATTTTACATAAAACACAAACTAATATTAAAAATTAATTTATTTTCACATCCTATTTAAGCTGTTCACCAAACTAGATTTAAGAAGAAAAAGTCTAGTAAATCCAATCTGATATCGCAACTGATAAGATGGCTAGACCAGTACAGTTCCATCCACATCTATTAGATGGAACTGATGGTCCTGCCTCCCCAACTGAACCAATATTTTAATGTGACTGTTAGCTAAACCAGCTCGATGAACACTACAATCTCCAAGAATGGTGGAAGAATTCAATGAAGTATTTCCCCAATTTAGCCTCCATAGCATGAGACAATTTGATAGAACAAACTTTGACATTCGCATCGGAATCAACATTCTCCTTAACATGGTGAATAATTCGAGCTCACCATGCTAGCCTCTTTGCAGGAAATTTATGCACGCTTATGTGCCTCAAGAATTAGTTAGATATAGAACACTGAAACTAAATTTTGAATCAGGTAGATGAGTTCTAAGACAACTCACACACGAAAGAACCGTATGTGAGACATGCTTGCAAGTTGATAGTTTTTTTAAATGCAATTACATTGTATGCTGTTTGTAAATTTTTAATGAAAATAAAAATTTAATTTTCTTTTATTTAAGGACAATTACTAGCTAGTTTTTACTTGAGGCAAAATTATAAATATTAGGACGTTCAAATTGAACATAAGATTAAAAAAATTGGTGGAGTCAATTCAAAATGAAACTAAGCTCCACCCATGTAACTGTGGGTTGAATCAAAACCATCCATTAAGGAATCACGTCGGAACAATTCCACTAATAGTTAGGTTCAGAATTGATGAAACCAATCCCTTCTCGATCATTAACGATGATGACATCTACATATTTTAATACAACAATTAGCTTTAATTTACTTCTTACACAAGTTCCAATATAATTAACTAACTTATTTCACATTTAATGCATTTACCTATACATGACAAAATAGCCACAATTTAGTTATTTCACAAAACAAAGCCTTTTAGTATATAACTAAGTTGGAATAGTAATTGATTAAATTAGATATTCCCTTTGGTTCTCATAATATACAAACGAAGCTGCAAATGGTAGCAATCAAAGCAAGAAGAAGATTATGATGACAATGGTGATGATGGTTAGTAAAGATTACGATGATTAACTCGGAAGATAAACATGAAAAAAAAGATAAAATTATAGCACTTACTTCCTCCTCGTGATGGACCACTGTTAGGTCTTCTACCTTCTACATGAATTAGCAATCCATTTATATGCAACGGAGAAGCCTGCAACAAATCACAGAATCAGATGTGTAACCTGTAAATAGACAGCCTTACTTACTTCAAACAATAAGTCAAAATAACTACTAAGTATTCTTGGTGGCAAGTGAACACAGATATCCATAGTAATAATACCATAAGCATTGGGAAGCAGGAAAGAAAATTATAAACAAAAAAAACACAATTAAATTATGTTCTATGCAGGATAAAAAAAAATTAAAAAGACTGGTCTAACAATAAGGTAGAGAAAATATCCAGGATAAATAACAAAGAACAAAAACAAAGAAATAAATCCCAAAATATTTAAGGTTGGCTATATTGCAATGAAATGACAAAACTTTAAGGCTTGCCTTTAAATTTCTTAAAAAGAAAAATCTAAGTTAGATTGTTGATGAGATTTTTGTTTAGTTCGATCCTTAGAACAAAAAAAAAAAGAAAACCTATTTGAAATAATAGAATTAAGCCCTAGTTAAATGTCATAGTTAAGTTTTAACTATACAATTAAACAAGATTGGTACTAAACAAAAAAGTATGCATAGATAAGCAACATACCTTTAATGCATTATGAACAGCAATTGCATCTTCAAATTCTATAAAGGCATAGAAAACACCAGCCTCCTACAAAGTAACACGTAGACTAGATTAGTAACCAGTAAGATTAGAGCAACTATAACGATGTACATCGAGGAATTTAAGTTACTTTGCGGCTCCTGATAGTTACACCATCAGGCTTGATTCTACCAAAGTTTCTGAACTCTTGCTCAAGATCGGATGCCGAAATGCTTGCTGATAGGTTCCCCACATAAACAGATTTAGATTCACCTATTAAACAAATCTGGGGAATATTAATTGATGGACAAAGAAATAGAAGGTTGCTTAACTAAACTCCTCACATTTAAGATAAGCGTATGACATGATACAAGCCATACAGGCCATATTCCATCTATGGACTCAAATCATCTCAAGCGAGAAAAAAGTAGTAATCCTACGTTTTAAGAGCTTTCTGCTGGTTCTTAATAAAAAATTAATCACATTAAACAAGCAGCATCCAACAAGATTCTACTGCTTCTTAGACAAACGGACAAACATGTATATAACATGGCTAAGCTGGGCAGAGCTGGCATGGAGGCCTCGCCAATGAGCAACGATAGCCTGCGCCACGGTCTGACACAACTGAAGCAGCTCATGTGCTCAAGCGGCAGGGCGGATTGCATAGGATTGTGTGGCTTACATGAGCCACGAGGACGACTATAGAACATGCTTGCCGACGTTAGGAGGCTTGCTTGCACAAAGCGCGGCAAAGGCAAGCTCGTGCCGAGCTTGTGCAGGGAAGTCTGCATGAATCAATCCATGAGCTCGTGTTGAGCAAGCTTGCCCTACGCGAGTTGGACAAATCAAACTTGTGCGAGGTGCAATGTTGATTGAGTGAACAAGTATATTTATACATAATATTTATATAAAAGACCAAAAATTAATCAAAAGTCGAATTAATTTTGGCTCAAATCGAGCTTGAATCGATAACAAATAAGCCAAACTAAACTTGAATCGAGATTAGATCAAACACTTCTCGTTCATTCTCTAGATCGAATCGAGATCAAATCGAAAGCTTTCAATTCAATCTTGAGTCGAGGTTGATCAACTCGAGATCAGATCGTTAATAGCTCTAATCCCACTAGGGGAATAGGTTACATAAATCCTTTGTTTTCATTTCACTTTATCAAATAATAAATTTTTATTCAACTCCAAATATGTAAAATTGTTCTGTATAGTTTCTCACCTTATATTTTTTGGCCTTTCTTTTTCTCTTTTAAATGAGCAAAACACAATAATCAAACTTTTATTAATAAAGCTTCTATTGGCCAATGATTTATATATCCAAACCATCTAAGCCGACTCTCTTTGAGTTTATCTTCAATTGAAACTACTCCAACCTTTACAAGAATATACTTATTTCTCATCTTATCCTTTCGCGTACATTCGCTCATCCACTTTAAGACCTCATTTTTGCAACACTTTATCTTATTTGTGTGTTTCTGCATTGTAAGTCAACATATAGCACCATATATTTTCGCTAATTTTATAATTACTCTACAAAATTTACTTTTTAGTTTAAGTAAAGATTTTTTATTGTACAATACGTCAGATGCATTTCTCCACTTTATTTATTCTGCTTAGATCTTATTAATAACATCATCTATTTCACCATTATTCTGTATGATTGATCCAAAACATCTAAACTGTTCGCTCCTTTAAGATTAGTTGAGTTTATCCAAATTGATTTAATTATATTGGACAATATTGTTTAAATGAACTAATTTAAATTAGTTAAATTAGTTGAAATTATCTTATTTGAATAATTATCTAGTCATAACTATCTAAAATTTTCTTATTTTTTATTTTGATTTATTTTCCTATAAATAGGCTAAAATATGTATATATTAAATATTTTAGAAAATGAATAAAGTTTACTTTGTTTGTTAGTTTAGAGATTTCGAAAGAAATCAATATCTCAAAAAGGAATAGTAAAGAAACCTTAGGTGAGAGTCCTAAAAATCTTAATTATCCACAATGTTTCTCATATTTTCTCTATCATTTAAACCCTACTCGATTGAAGCCACATCATTGTGTATGTTAAACAAATTAGAAAGGTATGGTTTAGTTCATAGCTAGTTCCACGATAATCACTAGTACTCAAAAAATAATGTTTTTTAACTTAACCAACTTTAATGTCAATATTGAACTGTGAATGCAAATCAGTAGAAATATTGGCAAGACTAGAGAAATTTTTAGGATGTTACAATAAAAAGAGAAGCAATAGTTTGAATGCGATAATTTGGCAAAAAATTACAAAAAAAAGGCTTTTGATGCTGATGCTGAATAGCTGGAAAAGGACAAGTTGCAACAATCAACAAATCAAAAATATCAATGCTAGAATTGGAGCAAGGGATCCACTGTAGAAAGAAGGGAAAATAGTACAAACAAGTTTCTGGACTAATCACAAGTTAACAATGATCTGCACAAAGTGCAAATACACAGGTAAGCCAGTAGCCACTTGATTGCTACTAGTAAAGACAAAAAAAAAGAGACAAGAATTTAGGGCTCGTTTAGTTGGAATATATTTTGAGATGTTTCAAATTTTTTAGATAGAATATTATTTTATATTATGATGTAAAATAAAATTATTTTATTATTGAGGATAATATTGGATGTGAAAAAAATAAATTTTTTCTTTAAATATGTGTAGGATGTTAAATAAAGTTGACATTTAAAGTTAGAACTTGTGTAAGATATGAAATAAAACTGATTTTTAATATCTGAATTTGTATATGAGTGAAATAAATATAAAATATTAATGAAAGAATTTTTTGAGTAGTTTGAGGTTGCTTGGGCCCTAACCAAATGAGGTTGGTATTTGTCTATGAAGCACGAATACAATATGGCGATACAAATACGATAATAAGACATTTTTTTAAAAAAGAATACAAATACGTCAAGATACGGCTGTTATATATGTGTATATAATACGTTGTATTCTCATATTTAAGGTGTAATTTTATGATAGATGAGAATAAATTATATAAATTATTGTTATAAATTTTAAAAAAATCATTTAAATTTTCTTTAAATTAACTACATTTTTTCAAATATTTCTTATATCATTTAAAGCAATATTATGAACAATTTAACTTTGAAAAATAAAAATAATTTTCAACTATTGAATTTTAAAAAATTTTAAATTCAAAATAATATTATAAAATTTGCTTAATTACTTTCCAACCTACTAGATTATTTATACGAAATAAGAGTTTAAACATATATATCAGTGGATTAGTTTCATTTTCAATTTAAATTTGATCTAAATCGATTTACTTGATACAAACATGATATAATTAATAATACAGATGTTGTGACATAAACAGTAGATGACGCAGCTGCTTGCGAATACCAAATCTTTTTCTATTGCCGAAACACTAGCATGTGTAAAACATTTTGCGACCCCAATTGCATAGCCAAATATAAATCTCTCAATTTTAACGTTTAAATATATGCATGAATTGTGTTTTATGTATGAAATATTTTTTTATTTTTATTGTGTGAGCCGAACCGACTGTTTTAACATTTTTTTTTCTAATTAGAAGTGTCTGAAAATATCAGACAAGTATCGGATACGTATCGAATTTTTAAAAAATATAAATAAAAATTAATACGTCATATGGCGTATCGAATACGTATTGTTGAAGTATTGGGAAGTATCAATATTTGATACGAATACGATACGAATATATTAGGCTTCATGAAGTATCGGTGCTTCATAGGTATTTGTGTAAGATGTGAAATAAAGTTGATTTTTAATATTTGAATTTGTATATGATGTGAAATAAATATAAATATTGATAAAAATATTTTTAAAAAAAGCTGGGTATTTTTAAGAACTTATCCAACTGTTGGAATCCCAAACAACATGAAAAAAAATTCTAATATTATTCAAGCTCAACTGTGATACTGAAGAGCCAGGTTTGTAAAAATATTAGCTCAATAAACAGCATAAAAGTGAGAAAACACAGGAAAGTAGGATTCACTATAAAACAAAAAAGTAAAAACAGATGTGTAAAAAACAGTATAAAAGTAAGAATAAATGGTAAAGTAGGTTTCACTATAAAACCAAAAAGTAAAAACAGTTGTGTAGAATATTAATAGATCTAACCTTCATCTTCAAAAGCAGAAGCTTCTTCCAATACCTCTTGCTTATCAGGCACAGTGGGCTGGGCCTGTTGCTGAAAAGTTGCATTTGGAGTATGCTGCCACTCTGACATTACGGGAACTGTCTTGTTCATAGACGCTGGATGTGGCACAGCTTGAGACTTCACAGTTCGCAACTGTTGAAATCAATCCATTTCAAAACCAAATATTGCTTCAAATCATGAGTAAGATTCAATGACAGTGAAGGAACGCATCTACAGGCAATAGTAGAACATACAATGGATGCATATGTATGCTTTACTGGTTCCCCGATTGGCTCCTCTGCAGGAGGTGGATCTTGCACAGTGTCTAGCACATTAGATATCGAAACAGTAGGGATTTCTTGATGAGTTTCATCAATTCTTTCATCAAGGTCTGGATCTTGATAAGGTTCTTCAAGAACAGGATAATTGTCAACTTCAATAGTTTCATCTTCAAGTATAGGGGGTGAGATGAAATCTCTGGTTTGAATATCTTCTTCAAGCATGTAGTTAGATACTGCATTATTGTATTCAACTTCAAAATTAACGCTAAAAGAATATGATGATTAAAAAAAAGTAAGTGGACAATCAGATTCAGAGTCAATGCATAAAACAAAAGGCAGGATTATAGAATGAGTTCACAACCTATAAGCATACACGACTTATATAGGATGATTATGTAAAGTCGATCAGACAATATCAGTTTGACAGTATTTCAAGGTTTCTGAAAAATAATTGTCCATAAACGCTTGAGTAAAAATGTGCTGAGCAACCAAAAACAAATATACATATACATATACATATACACATACATATATACATACATACACATACAAATATTTATATATATATACACACAAATATATGTATATATATATATATATATGTATATGTATGTATGTATGTCAGACAATCACAGACGTCAGCAGAAGGCAGAAACTATAGCATACAAGGTACAACTACATACCATAACAAGTATGTGCGAAAAGAAATATTAGGCACAAGAGTAAACTATATAAAGAACATTTGATGAGTAAAAAAATATTCTTGTATAAAGATAATGAACAAAACAAAGTTCTGTATTATACCTGGCTCCTGCACATGATCCAACGTATTTAACTGCATGTCATAATTCTTGTGTTCCAATATAGGTACTGCACGCTGATGTGCTTGCTCTTCTTCAAGAAGGAGAAAAATGTCGTTAAGAACAAAGTATCCCTTCTCTTGAGGAGCAAGAAAAAAAGTCTCGACAAATTTCCGCCTGCAAATGAAATCTTTTGCCTGAACAAAACCAGAAACCATAACCAAGACTCCTCCATCCCAAGAATCAAGTGAGTGAGCAGTTTTGATCTCAATCTCAGCGTAGTTAAGGCTGACAATGAGATTATGAATATCCTGGGGAAAAAAAAGTTACATGTTTTTAACATTGAGCCAAAATCAATTAGTGATGATGATGATGATGCCAGTAGTAGAAGTAGTAGCTTGAGTCAAATGAAAAAATAGAAAGAATACTAACTCATTGGCAATGAGACCATTTTTAGCATGCCATTGAAATATTAAGTTTGTCTTGAGATATGTGTACGATGGAAAATAAAATTAATTATGTTAAAAATTATGCAAAATGTGAAATAGAGAACTTTTATTTAGAATTTGTTTAGGATGAGATAAAAAAAATTATTATGATTATTATTATTATTTAATGAACTAACAATTTTGAATAATTTATTATGATTATCATTTTTAATGAAATAACTATTTTGGTCAAAGGCATGCTTAAAATAGTTTATGGCCCAAACTGGATGCAAGCCTAATGCAATGTGGAAATTAGAATTATATTATAAAAATCAGAATGAACATTAAGCCTAATGCAATGTCAGAAAAAAAAAAGGTTCCCATGAAATGTAGAAATTACTAAGGCTCTATTTGGCAACTGGCTAAAAAAAATGACTTATTTTAGCCATGGCAAAAATCTTAAATTTATTTTAAAAAAAAACTTTAGAAATTATTTTCTATCTCATCCTACATAAATTCCAACATTAACAAATCACTTTATTTTACATACAACATAATTTTTAATATAACTAACTGACTTTATTTCACATCATACACATTTTTCTAAAACTTTTCACAAAAAATTTTCAAACCATCTTTTTTCTCCTCCAACCAAACAGAACCTAAAGTTCTAAAAAATTTCAGAATAACAAGATTTAAAAAAATAAAAATAAAAATAAATTGATGTAGCTCCACATTGCTAGATTCGAGAGAGAAGGATTTCAAATTATGGATGAGAAAAAAATTCTCACAAAAAGAAGGATTTCAATCAAACCAAAAGAAATGTTATTACAATTATTATCCACAAGGCTTATATATGAAAACCTTATAAATCAACAACTATGATAAAATCTAGTACTCAAATAATAATAATAATATCATTAAAAAGGGCCACGAAATAAAATTTCTTCCTCCTGAAAGTGACAAAACCGTGTTCTCCTAGCCTAATGGAGAAAAAGCTTTCCGTAGAATTAGGGATCTCGGGTTCAAACCACTCTATCATAACAATTTTCAAGTAAGGAAGGGGAAATTGTGTTAAAAGGGGTGAAATAAAAAAAAAAGTGAACAAAACCTTCCATAAATGCTGCATATGAACCTCAATTCCAACTTCCCAATTTCCTATTTAGAGTTGATATTCTCACAACTATCACTATTAATAATTAACCAGCACAACTTCCCACTGATAGTACAATTTGTATGACAAATACTAGTTCATTGTCAATCTTCTTTTTCTTCCTACTTAAGGGGCTAGGAAGACATGCCTAGCGACCAAAGCATCTCCATAACAGTCATTGAGAAAAGCGACTCGGTGTAATTTTCCTTTTCATTAAATGTAGGATCTCCATACTCCTCTGGAACCTCCTTTTCGATTAGCTACTTCTATGGTTAGCATGTAACTTTGCACTTACTATGTGTTCGGCAATCACCTCCATATTTGAAAAAGTCAATATTGGATCGACAACCATGGAGTCATTTCGTCAACTACATTGTGAATTTGTTTAGGTAAGAGCAGTACTATGACTGACAGGGACATATATCACACTATGCCTATCATCACCTCTATAGTTTTGTTTAACCTAAAAAGTGGATTGCCTCCAGAACAAACCCTTGCTGCTGCGATATGATGATAAGCCTCCTTCATCTTTCATAAGGGATACAAACTGAGCATTTCTAGTATCTGAAGACGAAGACCATCAATATACTAGGCCCCCTTCTGATCCTCGCCCTTTGCCAAGTTGCATTAGATGGTAAGTTGATATAACTTCATTGTGTACTCATCTATTAACATGGACCCTTTCTTTAAACCAAGCAGTTGTCGATATAGCCTTTATTTATTATCGAACAAAAGAAATTCTGCTTCTAGTTTTCACTTGAGTTCCTCCCACTTGGTAATCTTCGACATGCCTCAATGCTCCGAGTCCCACTTTAGGTATTCCCACCATGCAGAGCCACGAATAGTAACCCTTATCACCGCTACTTTCACCTTCTTGTCCTCTCATACAACTTGGTATTCAAAAATATGCTCAACCGTGTTAAACCAATTGAGAAATGCCTCAACTTGAAGGGTTCTAGAGAACTAAGGAAGTTCCACCTTTATTGTGTCCACACAGCATACAGGATCAATCCATTTTTGATTAAAGTCTCTCCCATGGAACGAATTATCGAAATCAAAATCCTTAGAAAAATGATCCTCTTCTTCCAACTCCATTGTGCATCATGGATCTACACACTGGTGCACAAGACACAATCATAACTACTATTTAACATGTTAATCGCAATGTCTCACATGTTGCAATCCCACTGAGGACGTTGGGTGCCATTACTACTTGAAATCCTCATGCAATGTCCGCCAACCATGGTCCACCTAAAAGAGATGCTCCCACAAAATACAGCCTTATGCTCTAATACCAACCCTACCACATTACTAGATTTGATAGAGAAGAGGCACACAACAGAACACAGAATCGTGGAACAAAAAAAATCACAAAATAGGGTTTCATTCGTTCCAAGAAAAACTGCTGTTACGATAGTGTACAAGGCTTACATAAGAAAACCTTGGAAATCAATGGCGATGATCAAATGTAGAACACAAATAATAATAAACCATAAAATAAACCCACTAATAACCTCCACGTATCCAGATTAGTATCTCCAAGTCTGGTTTGATTTGGGTTTATTTAGCATACTACTAAGTTAAAAATAGTTTAAAAAATGAAATTTTTGTGGTCAAAAGATGGAATTTAGGGCTGAAAACAAGGGGGCATGAATCATAGATTGATATCGAATCATGATTGGGGTATAACGCTAAAACCAGACACTCGTAGTAAAAGCTAAGGTTGTTTTTATAAACATGAATCAAATCTTGCCCAAAACATTTCAACTGCATTGAGTTAGCCTAGATTTGGGTAGATCAACCTTCTACAGGTTTTCCAATGCTTTGATGTCTGCATCACAAATACATTCCAAGAAAAACTAGAACATCTTCATATCCAAAGAAAAAAGATTGAATCAGCACAACAGTATTGGTTCAATATGGGATGTAGATGAGTCAAAGAAATGAGAAGGGAAGATTCTAAAAATATTAGCTTGTCTACTTATTAAGCATAATTCGACTAGACATACATCTTAAGTTATATTTACATCTTCTAGAACATCAGGATAATTCAGGCAAGGCCAACCCTTTTATACAAGATATAATAGTTTACAGGGGTTTTGAAGTCCTGGAAAAAGAATCTCATGCAGGGAAACTAAGAAACAGCTGCATCAAATGCACTAAAAACTGCTATATACTCATCAAAGTGCAATGAACTGGAAGTTTAGATGATTTCAGTAGAAGTGGAAAAACAAATTAACTTTATGCTGACAACAATAATCTCAAGATCAACAGAGAGAATAAAGATAATGTCATTACAAGCTACCAAACAGTCTGAAATAGCCTCTAATCACGATACCAATGAAATACAGTCAACTACCATAGACTAAATGCAGCCAAACTCAACTTACCTCCATACCAGTAGCAGTCACATTCATCGACCCATCCACCCGTATCATCGTGCTTAAATTAGTATAGAACTGGTGAACTAGATCTGGCTTTTGCTGTAGAAAAGGATAGTACTGTCCAAGAAAGTAGCTCCCAACCTGAATTGAATCATGTCGAACATAAGTAGAGGATTTCAATCCATGAATAGCAAGAAGCACGGATATCCCATTTAATCTCGGCAGAGTGAGGGGCGAAAGAGAGATCCCTCTCCGCTTCCTGCCTCCCTCTGCCCGA
The DNA here is from genome assembly GCA_002786265.1 of Apostasia shenzhenica. Taxonomy (NCBI): domain Eukaryota; kingdom Viridiplantae; phylum Streptophyta; class Magnoliopsida; order Asparagales; family Orchidaceae; genus Apostasia; species Apostasia shenzhenica. Next base: position 1,460,949 of record KZ451980.1, read on the forward strand.
TTACCTGAGCAGCACTAACTTGCCCGGTAAAAGCTGAGGCCATTGTTGCCCTAAGAGAGCAAGCACGGAGATCGATCTCCGAACCCTAGCACCAGATCTCTCCGCCCCACTCGAACCCTAGATCCGAAGAACCACAGTAGAAATCAGCACGCCTAGTCGAGAACTGGAGATCCCGCACGGAAACCGAATCGACCCTAGATCTGCAGCGCCAGAATAACGGGAAGATCGATAAGAGACCTCGGATTCCGCCGAAGATTACTCTTTTCGCCTTCCCGGCTGCACTTTCTGATCCTCGCGGCCACAGCCACAATGGCTTCCCTATCTTTATTCTCTCTCCACTCCCTTTCTTCCCCCAAAATCTCCGTTTCCGACTTACCGCAAATGTTGATGAGATATCTTCCGAAGCAGGGCGGGTTCAAAATTGTTCCAGCTCTCGAGGATGTAATATGGGTAAATTGTAAATAGGATCCTCTAGTTTAAAATTTATCTGGATTTGAATCTTTTTCATTTCAAATTAATTAAATCAGACCCCCAAATAGTATGAGAACTAATACAACTAAAAATTATTTTCTTTTACTCTTTCTCTCTCTCTCCTCTTCCTTTTCTACTGTAATTCTCTCTTCCTCTCTCCGCTCTAAGTATTGCTATCTTGACCTCATTGTTCACATCATCGCCTGTCATTCTACCATTATTGTCTATAGCAGCATCACTGTGAAGCACGGACACAACACGGGGACATAAGATACGACACAATGCGACACGGCGACACGGTGATTTTTCAAAATCCACAGACACGGTATGACACGCCAAATACAATAATAAAATTAACAATTCATACTTAAAATATATATAAAACATAATATAAACTTAAATTTTTAAGTATAAATAACTTGTAAATAGCACTCTCATAGAATCAAGATGAGAATTTGAGAACAAATGCTGTTGGTATTAAAAAGATTTGAGATATAAATTTAGGATTCACTTTGAATGAGAGAAAATATAATTTTGCTTATTAGGTTAATCACAGTGAGTACGATAATAAGAGAAAGTAAGAGCTATCGGTGTTGAAGATAAAAGAAGGATAAAGGTGAAGCTAGAGTTCTAAACTTTTTGCGATTGGTTCATTTTCGTAAGGCTTAAGGGCAACAAAGAAGGAAGAAATTTGATTTAACTTGGTTAACTTAGAATTTTGACTTATATTGGGTAAAATCTATGAAACACGAGTACGATACGGCGATACAGATATGATACAATACTGATACAGCGATGCGACAAATTTAAAAAAAGTAGGATACGGATAGGTCAGGACAATGCTGTGAAATACTTTCAATTCTAATATTTGTATTTGCGTTGGATATGAAATAAAGTTAATTTTTATAGTTGAAGTTTGTGTTGGGCAAAAAAATTGACTCCAACCAAACGAGGCCCTAGAAGTATCTCAGAAGTGTCCTAAAGTGTCCTCACGTTCTAAGAAGTGTCTTTTAATTTTTTTTTTAATATTATTTTATTAGGACACACAATGTGGCGTGTCCGACACCGCGTCCCCAGGTATCCTCGCGTGTCCCCGAGTGTCTGTGTGTCCGACACAGACACAGCGTGGTTCTTGAAGTGTCCATGCTTCATAGCAGCATCAGCATTGACATGTATTAAATTGTAGATAGAGTGAGGAGCGAGGAAGTAGAAGTAAAAGATAGAGAGGAAAATGCAAAAATGTCATTTTACTTATGAAATTATAACTGAAAGACCTAATTACATTATTCCTTAAAGTAAAGGAATTAGTTTGATCGATTTAAAAATTAGAGACATACAATGCATATAAGCTCAAACAAGAGAAGTCAATTTTGCTATTTACTCTCGTAATAATTTAAGAATTTCATATTTTTGTAAGCAAATACGAACTGTAAGTACTAATGAATTGTCTAATCTCCCAAATAAGTCATTTGATTCCTGTATCGATCACGACTAGGAAGCAATGAGTAGGCAATGAAACTAAATGTTATAAAAACAAAATCGAATTAAGAATGGGCCCATTATTGTTTATGGTCTGGTTGGTTAGAACAATCAACAAATTAGTTGGGACAGTAAATCACTATAATTTAACAGATTCAAAAGTACAATAAAAATATTAAAAGTATCATTACATACATACTACTAAAATTTAGCTTTTATATTAAAAAAATTTAATTATTTTATATATTTAACATTTAAATCTTTAATATTGCATATTAGCCACTATATTTATATAAAAATTAAATCTTATGTATAATTTATGCCACAAAATAATGGCATATATATAATAAAGTTTGAAATCATCATAAAATTTTAGTAGTAATATACAATATTAAAGATTTTGAATGTCAAATATATAAAATAGTTAAATTTTAATATGTATATAATATTAAAAATAACATTTTTTATTGTATTTGTTTGTTATTAATACTTAAAAAAAAATATCACAAAAATAAATTAATTCGTTATGAGTTCATCTTATTTGAAATGCAATCAGATTTTAGCATAGCATTGGACTAGAGCGGTTTTAGTAATTTTTTTATTTCTAGCAGAATAAATAATATTATGTTACAGTTTAAAAATCAAGAAATGTAACCAGTTTTGATATTGCAGGAAGAATGGCAAGCCCTTCAATATAAATTTGAGTGACTAAAAATATACAATTTTAAATAAAAAAAATCATTTGAAATAAATAAAAGATTTATCACATGCGAAATCTGATTGCCAAGTAGAGAACCTGTTTGGCGCGAGGACTAAAATCAGGACCAAAATAGTACTAATTTAAAAAACAATAATAATAATAATAATAAATAAATTTTTCTAATTATTGTACATAAATTTTAATATAAAAAATAATTATTTTATTTCACATACTAAATAATTTTTAATAAAAATATCAACTTTATTTCACATCCTAGACCAAAATACTCAATAAAAGTATTAACTTTATATTTTAGTTTAAGATGTGAAATAAAGTTGATATTTTTATTAAAAATTATTGAGTATGTGAAATAAAATAATATTTTTTATATTAAAATTTGTGTAAAATGATTAGAAAAATTTATTTATCATTATTATTGTTGTTTTTTAAACTAGTACTATTTTGGTTCTGATTTTAATCCTCGTGCCAAATAGGACCTTAAATATTATCATTGACGACTAACTTCCAACGTAGATAAAAATTATCTGCATCAATTTAGAAACCATCATTGATAATAATTTTTAATTCTGGCCTATGAACATAATTGATGGTTTATAATAGTTTTAGTGTGGGTCTGTTGGCTAACACAAAAAAAAGTATTAACATAAGATCCTTTGTAAAGGAATATTTTTCGATAATATTAGCATCGACTCTTAAAGACTTTCAACGAAGGTTAAAACTTTTTTTTTTGATAGAGATTGAAGCCGATGTTGATAATCTATAATGTTCTAATTGTTCTTTATATTTATGACATCGTTAGCATATGTATCTACATATTCAAACAATCTAGAATATGCCAATGTATAATATAATTAATATTCTAGAAGATTCTAGAATCAATGTCGCAATTTTATTTTGTTCAGATTAGAGTCAATTTTTTTGTCAATTTAGAATCATATTAACATTGATATTATGTTGTCAATCCATCATTAATTCGAATTGCGTACCAAACATCAGCAATGACTAAAGGATATTAGCGACAACACTAATAAAGAAATTAATCACGATTGACAATTCAAATTAATGTTCACATCAACATATTAGGTGCTATTGCTTGACATGTTTTATTTATTTATTTTGGATACTATAATTTTTTTCATTTCTCGTAAAAAATTATACTTGATATTGATAGTACTTATATGTAACAGTTTAGTAACTAATAACATTAGTGAAGGAATGAGAGTGGCTATTAATGGAGAAATACGTTTGTATGAAAAAGACATTGTGAGAAGAAGATTAATCCCGCAATAATTTTCTCGTAAAAAAGAGAAAAATAATTTAAGAAAACACCAAATTATACATGTTTTAGAGAGATCATTCTTAATCCTACAATAATAGTCCAAGCCGGAAAAGACGGTTCACTAGTTCAAATGGGTTCACAAAAGGGAAGTATAATAGAGGATTAAAGAGACTTTGAGATTTAGAAAAATCTTGGATATCAAACACTAGTCTATTTTCTCATGCAAGGTAAAAAAAAAACTAATAAAGATCTAAAGAATTGCGGAATTACTGTTAGATAAAAAAGATTGAGAATGATTTAAAATGGATATTTACCCACATGCACTTGGATACCTAGAAAAAAAATAAAGGTAACCTTTAAAACATATTATTTGTTATTGATTAGGTTCACGATGTGTTTTAAGATGTTTCAGAAATAAATGAGCTTATTGAGACAGCCAAAAGCTCCATAAGCTACCTTTTTGATTCATATGAAAATATATTGCGATTAGCAAAGAGATTTTTAATCGAGGCATAATTATGGATAAAATCATTCTCCACTAAATTCAGGGAAGTTGGGTTCCGCATGTTACCATAAGATGACACGAGTTAGGCTCAATTACACATCGTATGACGTAGGAGTCTTCTCTATTGAGGTCTAACTTGTTAATACCAAGCTTGCTTCTAACAAGGCAATGTTTCTAAGCACCAAAATCTATAGGAAAATTTTTTGGCAATTAACCCGACAATTGTAGTAATGTTCAGGTCGACACTTCTGTTTGAGCATTTTGAGTGTTAACAATTCCCCTCATCTCAATTCATCATTTTCTTGCCACCACACTCAGTGTCTTGCTAGTAAAAACTTTTGGCAATCTCATCCTAAAGTGAATAATGTTTGAGCTCCATATAAAAGACTTTTATCGAAAGCTAGAAAAAAACATAAATTCTTGAGTTACTTAATATAATGTAATAATATAGGCCCAAAATACACCAAACACTTTCTGATGCCCATTACCCTTCACTCCTTCAAGTCTTTTCTTCATTATATGGAGAATATTTTTATTTACGATCTCTGCTAGGCACTAAGTAATTAGTATGAGAATGTCAAATAGAAGAATAGTGAATTTAAATGCAAAGGGAGCATCATTTAATTATTGACATCGAAACCCACAGACTGATCTGAGAAAATTGAGCCTCCAAATCACGAATGACCAAGAAAAATTAATTTAAAGGAAAAAACCAACAATTCATTTTATAGTTCTCCATAAAACAAGCATTACGTATCCTTCTACACAAAATCCTTCGTAACTTTATGGATATTAGGATAGAAATATTTTAACTATAAAATGTGTAAGACAAAGCTCTTTTCTCGAGCATAAATACTACGCTTTTCTTCATAAATTTTTCACATTACTTTGTTGCTTCTTGCTTCTACGAATTGTAAACATTTAGTGAGAAGATAAGATTAAAGATCTGTATTAACATTAAATTAAACATAATTATACTCAACAAAAGCACTTTGATTATATCCAAATTAAAATATTAAGTAAAATATCCAGTATCACTTAATACATATGCATTTGCTTTAAAGAGATTTAATTCATTGTTATTTTAATACTATATTATATTATCTAAAAAAACATAATTATTTATTTTAATAATATTTATAAATAATATTTTATAAAATTATTAGTAAAATAATAATATCTAAATATCATAACATTTAAATTACATAAAACATAACACTAAAATAATAACAAACAAAATAACCTTTTAGTAAAAAAAAATGTTGTTATCAAATACTTTAAATAGTCATACAAAGAAAAAGATACTTTATTTAGAGGTAGTAATTGATTTTCCATGAAGGCTTATTCAACTTCAGTGATACATAATAATTAGACAACAGTCAAATTATTGAGCAGTCAACATCAATGAAATGTTCACACACATACCCTGTTCGTGCGCAAGACTGCACGTTATCCATCTTCTGGGGCTTTCTTTTAACAGTGAAGTAAAAAATAAGTCAACAAAATAAATTTAAAAAAAAAACAGTGAAGTAAAAAGTGGATGGAAGAATAATTATTAAATTCAGTTGGCCAATAAAAAACCGCCACATCATGGGGAACATCTATTGGCCGGCTCATAAAATTTTCAGCAGACCAAACGCAATAAAATTTTCAGCAGACCAAACGCAATAAAATTTTCAATCCAATCGAGCACTGATGCAACATCTGAATCAATTTAATGCCAAAATCAAATTATCATAATAAATCAATCTAAATATTATTATTTTATAATTGTAATAAAAGAATACTATTAAAAAATAAAATAAAATAGAATAATAAAATGAATATTTAACATTAACTTCAATAAATACTATTAATCTTTTTAACCAAAACAAAAGTAAATACGATTAATCTTTCAAATTTTAAAAATAATAGTGAATTATCCTGTCCAATCAGTTCAGCCGCACACCAAATAGTCGGACAATTTTCCACTTAATCTGGTTTTTATAACATCAGTTTCTAACTGTAACGAATTGGTATTGTCTGCTGGATTGCCGACCTTTTATATTAATTAAATATGATTGAAAATTGGTCTTCATGGTGTTTAAAGTAGACCTATTGGCAGGCTTGATGTGCCCCACATTAAGGCAATGAAGAAATTGTAGATGAAGCATGTCTTTGGTAGAGTTTGGTTTTATTTTAATAATATGATGGTGAATAATAATTAACTATGATAACTTATTTTTGAGGTTCAGCTTGCATCACATTATGATGTTAGTTATCCAACCCATGACTTAAGCCCCATTTAGGACAGGCTATCTATCACAGCAGCTTTCTGTAACAGGGCAGAAAACTTTTTCCCTACAATTTGATACTTCTTAATTCTAAGCTCACAAATTAGATAATTACATCAATCTCTACTTTCAACAAATTCTATATTTTGATTGTACATTAAACAGAACTACATAATATTGGTCCAACGGTTGGATCATCCCACCAAACATATTGGCTTTAAAACATCAACAGATTTGATTAGTAAATGTAAAATTTTAAAACAAGAGCATGATGGAATCAAGTTACCATTTTATCTCCGAGTTTCAGCAGAGTTGCAAGATCAGCTACAGGTTGCTTCGGTCCGTCAGTGAAAGCTGAAACCTGTGGACAGAGAATTACATTGCACAACACATTTTGACAGGATAAATATTACACCCCTCTCCTCAAGAATGAAAATTATTCTAATCTGGTAACATGAGAAGCAGAAAAAGAAATACAAGTTTAAAACCACTCAGCTTGCCCGTCAACAAATTAAATTTAAAAATCCCGGATAACAACATTCAGAGGAACCTCATTTTTTTATCTTCAAGAATCCAGGGACTTCGATTACTCTGGTTCATTCTCAGGTAGGCCAAATATCCGGAGATTTCGGTCCATAGAACCAACTGCCATGTACTTAGCATCCGACCCAAACTTGACACACGTCACCTTACCTGCTAATACATACAAGGTTAATAAACAGATAAAAAAATGCTGAGCAAATGGAAGTTCAGAGAAAGCCAACTTAAATGCTTAGAAGAGTGGTATCGTAATATGCAGTGAAGAAGGCGACCTGTGCCTGACAAATCGGGGATATTCTTAATCAGGTTCCACTCCAATTTAACATTCGCAACTTGGTAAACCCTGCCAGTGCACCAAAAACAAAAGGCCGTTACATCATTAAATTTGCAAAAGCTTAAAACATCCTCTGGGTTCGTCTCACTTTTCATCAACCAGAAAAACTGTACCACTAAAGCAGTGTCCATCAATGCTTACCTTATATCAGAACCCGCAATAGCAAGATAACTTCCACTATAGTCAAATTCAACTGCAAAACAAAGTGAATCATGCCTCTAAAAGTAAAAGGGTTGCTCAAATGATAATTAATGTTCTCAAAACGAGAAGCTCCAAACACTAACACTATTTATATATTAAAAAACGGAATGCTATCCAATGGCAAAGAATGACAAGAGCTCGAAGAATAAGTTCAACTGAGATGTGGATGTTGACTGAACATACTAGATCACAATCACCTTAAAACCTTTTATCTTGAAAATAGTAAGGGTTACTCAAAATGGTTTAGCCATATCTATCATCAACCTCTAGAGATTTTGAATGTAACAGATCCAAGACATCACGATGGGAAGATGGGAAAGACAAAAAATGATCATTAGACATGACTTCAAATCATTTGCGCATGAAAAGAGTGTAGGCATTAAATAGAGCTAAAAGGAGATGAAGAATTCGTATAGCTGACTCAAACTAATTTGAGACCTATATGAGAATCCAGTCCTATCATTAGGAAACAACATAGAAAGAGTGCATGCTCGAGAAATAATCAATATGATATTACTACCTATACGTTTTTTATAGCATAACACTAAAGATGATACTTGTTTCCTTGACTCAAATTCCTAATCCATTAAAGATAAAAGAGTAGTACCAGCATTCGTTGACGTATTGGAGTCATAAGGTGCAAATGACCGGAAATTCTTCAGCTTCCGGAGATCCCAGAGCTTAACACCATCAAGGGCAGCAGTCTAAACAAGGGGAGACTAAAAATCATTAAAAACCAAAGAAAAATTGATAGAAGAAATAAATTACTAATGCATCATAAAAATGAACACATACAGCTAGGAAATAGCCATTTTCAGAAAATGACATTGCTGTAACAGATCCCATGTGCCCATCGAATTTTGCAACATTAGACTGGAGACAAATGTCTAAATTAATACTCTTTCAGTATATTACTGTTCTACATGTCAAACAACATTAAGTTCACGGAAAGTTGTTAAACCTGAGACTTAACATCCCAGATCCTAACAAGAGCCTCAGAAGTGCCAGTTCCAAGGATGAGGCCATCGGGATGGAAGGCAGCTGAAGTATACCCCTCCTGTCCCGAAGGTTCACCAACCTGCATGTGTTGTAACTAGCTGATTTAAATATTTACATAAGAGAAGAGAATCTATATACATAATAAAATTTAGAAGTAAGGATTTAGGTACCTGAGTTAAACATGTTCCCGAAGACAAATCATAGAAACACCATGTGTTGTCCAAGGAAGCCGTGACAATGTATTTATTAGTGGCATGAACTGTTACGGCTTGAACCTAGATTACGAGTTGATAATATTTAAATGAGTACTACACAATAGAATATTGATGTAAAAGTATTTCACAAAGTTGTCCTTAACAACAGCATCAACAATCAGAGTATAATTGTACATGAAGCTTATGCAATCTAACCATACAGACAACCATGAAAATGTTATGAACCGCAAGAAGCCAGATGCTGATAAATCAAGTAACAACCAAGGAAATTGCTGACACAACAGATTGCTAAGAGTTCTGTTTAAAGCAAGCAAAACTTTAGATATCATACAAACGTATGCCAAAAATTAAAATAATAATTGTGTTCGTTGATGAAGGTTTCTGATGCGGGACGAAGCGCTAATACTCAAAATTGATGTAATATAATGCTTTGATACCAAAACTAATACGAAATGATGGAGGAAGAAGGCAGCTAGGGTTTGAAGGAATGAAAAAAGAGGACGGAAATTAAGATAATTAATAACTAGGGTTTCAAGGATTCTTAATTAAAGTTCCTTGCCCTTCTCTTCCAACATATCGATCCCTTATGAGAATAATAAAAAAAAAAAAGATATTGATCCCTTCTGAAATCTTTAGAGTAACATATTCCAAGGTGAATTGCACACTAAGTAAATTTTCATTAATTAGTGGTCTAATTAAATGTTCAAATAGAAATCTTATATATAAAAGGGCTAATCCCATCCTAAAATAAAGATAAACATATGAAGACTAAACAAACCCAAAATCTAAAATAAAATAAATAAAATGAATGACTTATTCAAAACCATATCAAATTTTTTAAATTATAAAATAAAGATAATATGCATTAATATTAATCCATCCATTGTATCCTGAATCGTGATTTAATCTTGACCATGTATCATCTTGATATATTCATCAATTTCTTTGGCACATCTAGCTAGGAGATATTTTGTAGAAGGAATTACCCTTTCCCAATGACTTTTGGAACATGCACAACGGGGATGCTGGTTAACGTATTGTTGTGCTTTGCTTAGCGTAATGCTTAAGCCTACGCCACATTTCCAGAAGAAAATTTCTTTAAGGTTTACTTCACAAAATGACATAAATCATAAGCATCTTTGGAAGCTCTTGAATCTTTGGGAAAGTTAGCATAGATTGAGAATATTTATCACGTTCAAAAGATACGTGCATTTATACCCACAATATATACAATTATATTCTATGAAGCGCGTATATTTCTATTCCACACACTATATTGATGTCAAACACATTTTCAGCTGTGGACAAACGGGAACATGTGAGGACACAGTGTCAGACTACGTGGCGTAGCCTATTAAAAATTTATGGGTAATTATCATCTAGGTCTCTGAGGTTTAGAGGCAATATCAAGTACGTCCACAATTTCAAGAACCTTTCAATTGCATTCCTAAATTTGACATTTAGGTTTCAATCAAATCCTTTTTAGTTAATTTATAAACTTTTTAGTTTTTAAAAAACATTTATATTTAAACTAAATATACAAATATAAAAGTACAAAAATACCCCTTCGTCCCTCTCACCTATGGCGGCAGTTGTGCACGAGACCTGTGCGTGAGGGCTAGTCGGCCGCATCCAATGCGGCCCTACATGCCTAGGTCGCTGCGCATGCATAGCGCTGCATGGGTGAGGTGATCGGACCACGCATGTCCGACACACTGCTTTGCATGCAAGGGTGCTAATCTCATGCACCATCGCCGTCATAACACTCGCAATGCGCAGGAGGTGAAAGAGACAAAATGATATTTTAGCCATTTAATATCTATACATTTAATTTTTTAAAAAAAAATATTTAAAAACTGAAAAAAATTGAAACCTAAGAGACCCAATTGAAAGGTTTCTGAAATCGCAGACCTACTTAATATTACCTCTACACCTCAAGGACTTACATGATATTTACCCAAAATTTATTTAAAATAAATTAAGAACACAACTTGGACGCTTCCATACACCTGGGACACTTATAAGGATATTGTCGGGCACTCATTCATTAACATTTCTATTCTAAATGTAGCTATAATTTAATTATTCTCTTTAATTAATTTAAAAATAAAAAGCTATCTAAAAATAAAAACCTGTTGGAACTTGGTCTCTTCAGATTCCATTTGCTCTAAATCAAGTACAAATATCACTCTTTTTTTATTTTTTATTTATACCCATTACATCAAGTTTGTCTTTACTCATTACATTAAGTTTGTTTTATTATTTATATTTATGTATTTTCTTAAATATGAATTATTGTTTTTGTTCAAAAGTATTTGATGTGTAGTGTCATGTCCGTGTCTTATACTTTGGAAAATCATGTCGGTTGTCGGACTGTGTCATATCCCAATATCCCCATGTTATGTCCTTACCATACAGATTATATTTAAGGTCATTTTTAGTTTTTTAAGAAATCAAATAATGACTGAACGATCATATTTTTTTACCAGGCCTTCTAACCTAATTTCTCATTTCAGCCTACTTTTGTTAGTTAATTTTCTAGTTCCTACAAAAGAAACTTCAAATTTAAGATGATCATCAAGTGACTGACAAGCCTGGAATCATTTCTCAGAAAGAAAAAATGCATCTTGATATTCTTAAAACATGCAAACAAAGTTTATGACAAGTTCTAGTTGTGGAAGCTGCTATCATAAGTTTACATGTACGATATAAAACAACCACAAGTATATGTATATCAGCTAGCCGACAAGAGAATTTCACTAATATTACATGAGCAGCATTAAGATGCAAGTAATATGAACAAAACAGCATACCAACAAATTATTCAAAAGTAAATCAAAAGCATTAGGACGTAATAGATATGAATAAAAACAACATACTAACAAATTGTGCAAAAAAACTGTATGACATGAATCAGCATGTGCAGCGTTTATTATAAAAGAATGATAATGAACGCTAGCATTAAGGCTGATAACGTCAATGATGACTGTTAAAATGATAATGTCATCAAATGTACTAACATCTGCAGCATGGTCCTTCAATATGTGGCTACAGTTGTAATTCCCATCATTAGTCCCTTGCCAAACACGAACAGTCTGATAAAAATAGAAACTCAACTGTCAGAAATAAGATATTCAATTTGCACATCCGGGAAAAAAGGAACCACTAAAATTAGTAAACATTTTTGTGATTTTTTAAATAAACATGCAAATTTTAAATGGAGCAGAAACCAACGTAAAGTCTACATACTCTGATTGTCATAAAACTTGTGATTCTATGCATGCAACATCTAACAACATAAATACAATACATCATCAACTAAATGCAAGATTTACACATCTTATTTGAAGTATACGTTTATCATGTAAATAATGCAAAACAGATATTTACACTAAAGCATTTATGCTCTTCATTAAACTGAGTACTTATGTGAAAATAAGATAATTTTATTAACTAGTAGATAATCAAAAATATTATAAAAAAGCCTCAGAAAGCATAATTATGGGGAACTGTTTGTTATTAAATTTCATACTACAAATAATATAAAACGAGTCACTTAATATTGAAAAGAAGAAAATAATGTGCCAAATCAACACTACAAAAGTTAATGGTGAAGAGACGACAGACCTTGTCCCCGGATCCAGTCACAATAATTTCATCCCTTGGCACAAATTTCACACTGGTAACCTACACAGAAAGTGGCACAGTAAGCAGATAAAATATGAAAGGGCAAAATCAAAGTTCAAATCACAAAAGAAGACACCTTAATGAAGTAGAAAAAGGGGAAAAAAGATAAAAGACAACCTTTTTTGAGTGACCAGTTAGTGTGCATAAGATATGACCTGAAGTCCGGTCAAACAATACAACATTCGTATCAATCCCTCCAGTTGCAATGAGGTCCTGTGAGTAAACCGAGCATATAGCATAATGTGCATTTCCATATGACAACGCAGAACAGGAAATAACCAAATTAACATTGCATTTTCTAGTTGTGATGGTTACTGAATGGTGTCATAAACCACAAACATACTGTAAAGCAACCTATTAACTGTTAAGTTTTATTGCACAATATTTAGGATGGACATCAGTGAACATCCGGACCACAAGAGTATTAACATGAATCAACAATGACCCAGTAACTACAACATTAACTTTGAATGACCTGCTAGGGATCAGCTGCGTCAAACCAGATTCTGCACTCAAGTGGCATTGTTTGAAGTTCATTTAGTGTTGATTCTTGCTTATCTAGCTAACTTATTTCTAACAAAAAAGCTCTAAACGATGGTTTGCTCAGTCCCACAATGTGATTACCAAAATATCTAAAAATGCAATATCTATCGCAAATATCATGTTAATCAATTTTCTATAGTAGTTCAAAATTGCTAACAAAAAGTGCTCAAGAATATCGACTTCACACTAGTCAGACCATTCCCAATGCCGCCAAACATGAGATCATTCAAGTGTATATCATCCTGCAAAGTTATGGGAATGTTCTTTACTCGGCACTCAAGAATGAGAGAAAAGAAACAGACTGCAAACCCTTCCAAAAAAGGTGGAACCTTGGAATCTGACATAACATTCAACAGTTTTACAGCACACTCTTAAAACAAAGTTAATATTGACAAAATATTATGACCAGATAGTAGTAACCGCATGCACCATGTAGGAATCATAGACTAAGCGGCAAAATTCTGAATTTTCAAAGGATAAGCAATGCTGCTTGTGCGTTGTCACAATAATCACTCACGAATGAACCAGCATAACCACCTTTTCACATATTACAAGCATGTGTGTGCATCAAATAAATTTCTACAATCACACTACACCAAACAAAAACTAATAATAATAAAAAATTACAGAAAGAGTGAACTAACAAGCATTATTACCTTTGATGGGTGGATATCCATAGATAGAATGCCAGGTTTATTGGTTCTGTGAAGAGGATGGCTAGATATTTGGGTATACCTCTCCAAAGCATCAATGGGCGCCAATGTTGGTGGAATCTATCAACGTAAGTCAAAACAGGTGGAAAAAAGTTACAAAGAAAGGTTATGAATAACAAAAGCCCTTTAGAATTAACTGGATTAATTCCAAAAATATGTTAAGTGTTTTGGAATAGAGAAAATGGAATTAAAGTTTTGGCCTTGTATGGTTGGAGGCCATTTTGGCACCATTTAAAAATATAAAAAAATAATAATAAATTATATTTTATCTCATTATACATAAACATCAACATAAAAAAATTCCCTTTATTTCACATCCCACGTATTTTTTAACATAACTTAATTTCCTATCATACAAATACTTCAAAAAAAGCCAAAATTTTTTATCTTTTTTTCCCTTCAACCAAACATACCCTTAATCTCATCGATTACATATCAAGTACTCTATCCAACTTTTATAATTTAATGGAAGTTCAAAAGGTGGTCAAGAACCTGACGCTTTTTCCTCTGTCCTGAAAGCATAGCATTACATTCTGTAAGCTCTGTGATAATTAAAGATGTGATACCAGCACGAATTCTTTTCCCATCAGGGCCCAAATCTTCATCTGCAGCTGCAAAAGTGATACGAAAGAAATAATCTATCAATTACTATAGTTCTTACTAATGAGTACAGCAATGAACTGCTAAGAAACATGTGGACCTCTTTTTCCATTGCTCAAAAGATCGTTGGCATTTGATGTGGCGGGAGTTGATGCTGGAATCTGTCTCTCAGCCCGAACCAACAGCAACCTTGCTTCATCTCTTTCTTTTTTAAGTCTAGCTATCACCCGGCATGCAGCATCATGCTGAAAAATCACAAAACAATGTCTAAATATTAATGCAGTTAGCAGTAGTTAAAGCAGTAATTTTCATAGCTGAAAGAAATTTGCTTGAGAACAATAATAAAGTAACTCGAATATACATTATTCAAAAAACAACTAACACTATTTAAAAAAAAGCAACACAAATATACTATGCCTATATGATAACAAAGCAAAAACAAGTAAAAGACAGTTGAAAAGATACAATCTGAAGTTTATAGAATCATGGACTGTTTAACTAATACTTTTCTGGTAACAGATTGGGAAAAACAATACTGACAAAAAAGACTAAAACATGATTGAAATAAAATTATGCTGTAATTAAACTTCATTCAAATATAAAAAATCACCTAGACAAACAAAAAAAATATTTAATATCAGGCTTAATCATATATGGGCTCTTCTAATCTTTAAGCATATAACCACAAAATAAACATAAAATATCTTAAGTTTGCAAGTACTTAACTAACTCCAGAGAACTTTAATTATCATAAATTCTGCATGTATCCTTATAAATCCTTTACCAATCCCTACCATGGGCATATTTTGAAACTAATATCTACTCATAAAAAATTGATATATTGTTGAAAACTAAATATCTCACCGCAACATAAATTCAACTACATATTTTTAAATTTATCCAAACAATACTACTATGCATAACACAACATTAGCATCAAAGGTGATAAAAACCAACATATGGCAAAACCACCACACAGTACTTCTGGTAGGGACACCCTCAGCATTACATTTTAAATAGGTTCTATTTTCAACAATCAAGATGAGATCATATCATATTTTTTTGTTATGGGAGATCACCAAAGATTCTATATAGATTATATTTGATTGATGATTCTAGATTTAGGCGATGCAAATTGATAGGAGATTTTGACTACAATGATCTGCCACATCTTATTGATTTTATGTCATTTTATACTTAGCATTTCATTTTTTAAGGGGGGAAAAAACAACTCTTACCCTCTACCCATCTTCCCTTTCCCGCCAGCATCAATAGATGCTTCGAGCTCTAGCCACCTCCTGCTTGCATCACTGTTCCGCGACGACCCCGACATTCTCAACAATCGCGTCTGCTCCCCAACATCGCTCTAGCTCCACACCTGCCTCAAACACTGCACAAGCTTATCCAAGTCAAGCCCTGTTCGACGTGAGATCCCTGCTAGCTAGCTCGTACACAACCTGGTCAATTGAATCTCCACAAGATCATTGCCAATGTCGTCGGAAATCAAGTACATTGCCTGGTTCGCCGATAGGAATGGCAATTTATGCCCATACCCTTTAAACCTGCCCCAACTTGTCATTTTACAAGCCAAGTTCAAGTATGACTACTTATAACCCGCACTAACCCTTTACCCATTAATATTAAATAAATCATAAAATCGAAAACCTAAATTCCTATTCCGTATAATATTAAAAAAAATCCCATGACCTCGCCAACTGCGGCCCCCATTTCCCCAAATTCCTAATGCGATGACGACGTGCGTCGGGGGAGCCACGAGCATCTCTTGATGTGTACTTCGATGGCCAGCAACCCCGACGTCTCCTCTAGATCAAGTTCAATTTGTCGTTTCTTCTCTTTAGCAACCCTAACTCGTAGCCAACAGCACCAACATCGACATTCCTCCTGAGTGTCATGGCATGACCGCCCTTTGTCACCTCAAATGCACCATCCTCGATTGTGTATAGGGCATAAATAGCATTGTCCAGAAATCAGGTGAGCTCTATGTGCCCCTAAAGTGGGGAGAGCCGAAGTGGTTGAGAAGAATTGTGGAAGGGCGAGGCAGGTATGGGTATCGATCAACTCGCCCCATAGCCATCCTCGAGCACACAAACACGTAACTCCCACCGATTCTAGCAACCTCCCTCGGCCAGCTCACTCTAGCATCATGAGCGCCTCCACTAATCAAGATTGTCCAGGCACTAGTTACACCTTCTGACATCCACAGAGTTGTCTTCTGTCACTCGCACGGCTGCGTTGGCTCAGCCACACTTGTCGACACATCATCTGCACTACAAACCACACAGCACCTGCACTCTAGACCGCATGGCTCCTACACTCTAGACCGCATGGCTCTTGCACTCAACCTCCTGATGGGGACGCAGATCAGCATCAAATCGGATGGTTAGGATGACGTCAAATTACTGTTGGATTTAACTGTGAGGTCGTCTGTCCTAAATTCTGAACCTCGGATCTGATTTACTGAAATTTAAATCGACCCGCCTAATACCTAAAATTAATAAATTC